>OX382258.1:1800000-2314924 GCA_947507595.1 Pyralis farinalis | reverse complement strand
TGACTCCCTGGCGGTATTTCCCCAGACTGGCTGCTCTGACACGCCCTACCTATCGTATCTTACTTTGACTCTTAAGTCATGACAGTTTTTTTAGGGTTCCATACCCAACGGGTAAAACGGAACCCTATTACTGAGGCTCCGCTGTCCGTCCGTCCGTCCGTCCGTCCGTCTGTCCGTCCGTCCGTCCGTCTGTCACCAGGCTGTATCTCATGAACCGTGATAGATAGACAGTTGAAATTTTCACAGATGATGTATTTCTGTTGCCGCTATAACAACAAATACTAAAAAATAGAAGAAAATAAATATTTAAGGGGGCTCCCATACAACAAACATGATTTTTTTGCCGTTTTTAGGGTTCCGTGCCCAAAGGGTAAAACGGAACCCTATTACTGAGGCTCCGCTGTCCGTCCGTCCGTCCGTCCGTCTGTCACCAGGCTGTATCTCATGAACCGTGATAGATAGACAGTTGAAATTTTCACAGATGAGGTATTTCTGTTGCCGCTATAACAACAAATACTAAAAAATAGAATAAAATAAATATTTAAGGGGGCTCCCATACAACAAACGTGTTTTTTTTTTTTGCCGTTTTTATAGATAATGGTACGGAACCCTTCATGTGCGAGTCCGACTCGCACTTGGCCGATTTTTTATAGATAATGGTACGGAACCCTTCGTGCGCGAGTCCGACTCGCACTTGGCCGATTTTTTTATGTCTATTATAGGGGGGCAAACGAGCATACGGGTCACCTGATGGTAAGTGGACACCACCGCCCATAGACACCAACAACCCCAAAGGGTCACTGATCCATTGCCAGCCTTTTTAGAAAACATAGGCCTTTTTCTTGAAAGCACCCGTATCGTATTAGTTCGGGAACACCGCTGAGGGTAATTGAGAAGTCTTAAAAGAAAAGGATTAATGATTTTTTTTATAAAACATCGGGAAACTTACATTATGCTCATTTAATGTAAAATGTTTACCGCAGCCCATAAATACTCTCGATACATAAAGTATCGCTCGTGCGTTTCCACCTCGCTTTTAATACAGCAATTCCACAGAGTGTATCTCACTCCCAGGAACACAACAACCCATCAGGGCGGCCTTCTGCGAGAGTTACTTTGTTGCACCCTATCTGTCTTTTGCCGGAGCCTCGTTTGTAAATTTGCAGGGTGCACCACGGGCATGCAAGGTTTGCTTTGGTCTAAACTTTAAAGTAATCTGAAGATTGCCTAAAATACCTTCAAAATCGGTCAATTTTGAAAGTCTATACTGAACATAACATACACATATCCACTTACATATCTTCATCTTCTTACAGTTACACCGTTTCCTGATCTATTAGGTTCGGCCATAAGGGGTCCGCTACCTAAGCCTAAGGATTTGGCGAAGATACTGATTTTTACATGGAGCGACTGCCGTCAGATATCCACAACCCAGGGTCACAAGTCTTTCAGAATACCATTACTTGGACGCGCTGGTTTCCTCACGATGTGATGAATTTAGTTGTACTCGCCAGGATTTGAACACGGGTCCAGGTGGTCAACAAACCTATTCTATGTATAAGTAAGATATTGTACTCGTATTTTCAGATTTATCGAGTATACGTATGGACTGAAGAACGCACTGCGGCGAGCGAAAATGAACCTATTTGTAAGTACAATTGGATTTATTTTTATATAGATACTACACGAGAGCTCGATGTCGTCGTTGCGCGTGTTATTCTAACCGAACACGCGGGTTAAGCAACGTCGACCGCAGCCTGTTTATGGATAGGTTTTTGTATCTCGAGTGTCTCCGCGCTTCGGAGGGCACGTTAAGCCGTCGGTCCCGGCTGTTGTCGATATATGACAGTCGTTAAACTAAGTCAGTGGCCCTCGGGCGGCTTGAAAACACTGGCCTCCGCCAATGAGCATTTGAGCAGCGTGGTGCAGTATGCTCTAGATCCTTCGGTTAAAGGGAGACCCGTATCCCTGCAGTGGGATGAGTAAGGGCTGATGTGGGAGATACTACGCCGAGCTGGTTGCGCTCGGTGGCGTAGTGGTGGTTATGTCCATGAACATGTCTGTTTGTCTTGGTCTGGGTGTTTTCAAGAGAAGTGGGGCGCATCAAATCAGACCGTCTGGAGAAGTAACTCAACTACAGAGAAATTCGCAGTTAATAACAACTCCTTGGAGGGTTGAGCGTGTTCCTGCGCTAGAATGTGGTCAACTGGCAGTTTGTTCTTGCGATTGAGCGATCTCACCTGCTCTTCAAGAGTTACTGTGATCGTGGTAGGGCTGGCAAGGCGCTCCAGGTAAAAATCGGTATCTTCGCCAAATCTTTAGTCTTAGCTAACGGAGCCCGCCAGGGCATCAAAACCTCTTCTGCCGAAGAGCTCCCAACGCGCCTTGGTACGTCCGCAATGCGGAGTTACACCGAGATTTAGCGCTTCCTTCTATCCAACAACACCTACAAAAACTCTCTAAACGATTCGTTGAATCGTCAGAAACCCATCCTAATCCTTTTGTCCAAGCGGCAGCGGCATACGACCCGCCCCTGCCTCCTCTCTTCCGATACCAAGTACGTAGGCCGCGAAGTGTCCTTTTAGATCCTCCAAACAAACTTTCGAGAGCTTTGGACCGCTTTCCAGCGGCCGAAGCCTCCTTAGGGCAATAGTCCTCCAACTGAGCACCCCGCGGTCGCACTGAATAGTTAGGTACCTATGGCGGCGGTCTCCTCAAGATACGCTGTCATTTTCTAAGCGTATGCTCTGTAACTAACTGAGAGACGCTTGGGTCGCTCCGCATCCTCTGGGGCGATCGCCTCCGATGAAGCCTTGCCGGCTAAAGGCATCTCTACGCGGTGTTTAGTCAGTAGGAGTCTGACATAACCCGTTCGGGCGTCTGAAAGGGCACTCATGAGAGTTCACCGCCTCCCTCCCATCGGGTTCCAGAGGGTGCCCTTCACGGAAGAATGACTAACGCACACCCGGGTGTGGGTTAGTCATTCTTGTGTGGGTCTTCATTTTCTTGGGCGAAAAACAAAAAATATATTGCTGCGGGATAACGCTAAAAAGCAGGTGAGTATTGGCCGTTCTCGGCTAACACAAAGTTATTGGTACGGTACCGGCACTTATCAGTTACGTTATGTAATCCCAGGGCGCGCCCGTCGCAAGATGAAGCGGCCATATCACGCCAAGGACTTGCCCGCGTGCGTCCAGTACCTCATCGTTGGAGCCGGCGCGGCGGGCTGGGCGGCCTACCGGGCGATCATGGAACACGACGCGACAGCAAAGGTAATCTCAAGGAACATGAGGCAACAGCAATGGTAATACACGTCATGGTCGCGGAATATAGCGCAAAAGCAAAAGTGACATGACTTTATGCACGTGGAGCATGAGATAATATGCGTCTTTGATCATGGAACATATACTTTCGCTTATGGAGCATAATATAGTTAATATTAAGTCAAATAACATTTATGGATATTTAATTGGTCCGAAATAAAATTCTATTATTATATTTTTATTTACAGTTCTCTTATATTTTTAAATATACAGTTCATATAAAAAAAATACATTTAAAAATATAAAAAAGGGGGACACCCGCCGGTAGCGAAGCGAAGATATATTATTATTATAACGCAAATAATATTAAAATTAATACGTGCCAGTGGTCACGGAAAGTAGTGCATCAACAAAAGTAACGTACATTTTTGTTCATGGAACATGACGCAATAGCAAACATAATACGTGTCTCTGGTCACGGAACGCACTGCATTAGGTACATCTTTTCTATATATTTATGGGGCATAACGAGATAGCAAATATAATAGGCATCTCTGATCACGGAACACGATGCAACAGCGCAATAGTAGCATGTTTTTTGCTCATGGAATAAGACGCAATAGCAATAACGTATAATGCGCTTCAAATAAGTTGATAACTGTCATAATGACGTTTCGATACGTGTCGATAACTTCATTGTGTAACGTAAGGTCAGCAAATACATTTTTATATTTCACTGTTGCTGGACACTAATAATAGTACTTAATATATTTCCAATTAAATATTTATGATGATTGTTGAACCATATTCCCTTTTCAAGATAGATAAGGATAGGGTAGGATAAATACATACACAATAAGTAAGAAATTAAATTATCGGTTCTTTTTTATATTTATTTATTTTTAATCGGGCGGTAATTTTTGAATAATTATAATTACTAAAAAATTTGATAAGTGCTTAATGAAAAGAATTTTAATTATTAAATTAAGTCGTTTTTACCATACACGTATGAACCTGCCCGAAATGGAAATTTTGTTGTTAGCTGTACATTTTTGATGAATACGGAATGAAGTTGCCGCGGTCGCGATTATCTTCTCATTTGAAACGCATAGTATCTTCGATTATGGAGCATCCCGCTGTTAAGTAACAAAAAAAAAATTAAACATTGTAATACATACAATGAGACCAATTTTATATTAAAAATAATTAGGATTAATGCGTAATACTAAAAAAGATCGGCCAAGTGCGAGTCGGACTCGCACACCAAGGGTTCCGTACCATTATCTATAAAAACGGCGAAAAAGAATCACTTTTGTTGTATGGGAGCCCCACTTAAATATTTGTTTTATTTTAATTTAATTATTTATTCTTAAAATGAATATATAACTAAATATTCTGTGAATGATTCAAACTACCTGTTGCCGTTATCAATATCGAGCAAAAATTAGCAAAAAAATCACGTTTGTTGTATGGGAGCCCCCTTAAATATTTATTTTATTCTATTTTTTAGTATTTGTTGTTATAGCGGCAACAGAAATATCGTCTATGGAAATTTCAACTGTCTAACTATCACGGTTCATGAGATACAGCCTGGTGACAGACGGACGAACGGACAGCGGAGCCTCAGTAATAGGGTTCCGTTTTACCCATTGGGTACGGAACCATAAAAAACAAACTATACACGGGCGTCATAACAAGCGACAAACGAGTGTATATATTGCAGGTGTTCTTTGTGTCGAAAGAGGATGTTCTGCCGTACCGCCGACCTCCGATGTCCAAGCTCATGTGGTGGAACCAGGACCCGCCTGACCTGGACACTCTCAACTACGTAGACCATGGCCGGAGGCTCACGTGAGTACACATGTTCATAAAATAAAAACAACAATCCAATATGTATCGAACGTTTTACTTAAAACAATCAAAGCAGTACTTCATTCGAAGAAATAAATATACTCATCATCTCATCCTATCCTACTAATATTATAAATGTCAATTCCCGTTTGTTTGTTACGCTTTCACGCGAAAACTACTCAACCGATCATTATGAAACTTTGTACACATATTCTTGGAGGTATGAGAAGTAACATAGGATACTTTTTATTAAAAAAAAATATTATTTTTTATCAATGCGAGCGAAGCCGCGGGTAAAAGCTAGTAGAGTATATTTATGTAAACAAAATGTGTATATATTATAATGTTTTAATATAATAAGAGACTCACTGAGAGACTTTGTATTTTCACGAATATTCGTAAAACTTCGTAAAATATAGCAGGGATAGCCCAGTGGATTGGGTACCGACCTAATGAACAACAGGTTTGAATCCCGGCGTGCACCACTAAATTCGTGTTTTCTGATTTATGTGCATATTTGTAATGATCACTTGCTCGCCGGTGAAGGAAAACATCGTGAGGAAACAGCTCGTCCAAGAAATTATAGTTCGATGGACGTGTGACCTGACCTAAGAAAGGTCTGGTTTTTGCTCTGGTGTGTGGAGTCTGATGGCTCGCTACACGTAAAAATGGATACTCATTTTTACGTGTAGCGAGCCATCAGACCAAATCGCCAAATCTTTCGGCTTAGGTAACGGACCCCGCCGGTCCTAATTGATTAAGAAACAGAATAACGCGAGGAAAAAGATTCGTGAAAATATGAAGTTTTATTCAAAATATTGTACATCTTAACAGGAATGTGTTGTACACCGGCTTAACGGGACAGGCCCACCACTGTGTCTCCTGTGTAGCCAGAATTAACAACGGCGACCACCAAAAAGGCAATGAACAGTGAAGACCATTGCCGTCCCGGGAGTTAAACTACAGCTGCCTTGGAACTCACAACGAATTTAATCAGAAGAAATTTGTAGGAGTAGGAACATACACCGGCTTGCTAACTTCCCCTGTGTGTCCGTTAATATTATGAACAAATAACTGAACGCGCACGTTGCGTTGGTATCATGGCCTTGAAATGTCGTCCAACGCAACTGGTGCGTTGGTGAATGGGCAAACTTTTGTGACTTGCCTGTTCTCTTGATTAGCATGTACCTGTCGGAGTGTCGCAAGTTCCTGGACCCCGTGGAGTTCTACCGGAAGAAGGTCGGGCCGGCGCTGTCCATCGCGACCGGCTGGTGCGTGCTGCGCGTGGACGCCGACTACCACGTGGCCTACGTGCGGACCATGTGCGGCGAACAGCCCATCTACTACGAGAAGTGCCTGCTGGCGCCAGGTTTTTTTTTTTTTTTATTTTCGCCCAAGAAAGTTGAAGACCCACAAAGGAAGGACCAACCCACACCCGGGTGTGCATTGGTCATTCCTCCGTGAGGGGCACCCTCCGGAAAACGGGAGGGAGGAGGTGAAATCTTTCAAAGATACCATTTCGTGCGAACGAACTGGTTATGTCGGATTTCCACCGACTAAAACACCCCCTGGGACTGCCTTTAGCCGGGAAGGCTATAAAGGCTTCATCTGAAGCGATCACCCCAGGGGAACGGGGTGACGCAAATGGCGCCAGGTCACCGCATTTCCTTTTATCCTTTGTCGAGAGGTATACACGCATACGGCCATCCTGACGGTGGTTACCGTAGCCTGTTGTTCGAGTACGAGTTCTTACCAATAGATGGCGCTGTTGCCAAGATAGATCGCGCTATGGTTGCGATCATACCATATGCTTAGTAAAATGTTTATTTTATATTTTATATAGTGTTGTTCCGGTGACGTAGTAACAGCCCACTCGGGGCTAACTACAAAATATATATATATATATAGTGTTGTAACACTCCAGACACACCGCGCTCGGCGGCTCCGGGCGCGAAGAGTAAGGACTTCTGCGCGATACACCAGGTACCGGTAACCCAGGTACCTGGGCGCCTCTCTCCGTCAGGCCCTTAAGGCACGAACCCGCGTGTTCGATTAGATTCTCCAACGACGTCCTGAGCCGAGGTCCGACCCCTCTCGGGGGCCCTTAGGCTGTCGTTTTACTTAGTTTGCTAGGCTGTGGCGCCTCACGCCCGCCTGTCTAGTCCGGTGACGTAGTAACAGCCCACTCGGGGCTAACTACATGGTCAGGTAAAAAAAAATAAAAAAATATAGTGTTGTTCTCTCAGAGACAGCATCTCAATATACCTAGTTCAGTATACTTTGTGTTATTTTTTTAACCCTAGTATTCTTCAGTCCACTTAGGTAGCCTAGGTACCGAACACCTATAAACGCGTGCAATACATTAAGTATTGTTTTGCGCGAAGCCATCTCCGATACTCAAATATCAAAATAACGCCTACTGTATGTCTATTAAAATTTATAATCATTTGCCTGACATTTATTATACCTTAAACTTAAGACGATTTAAGAAATCACTGTTTTCCTTATTAATAGATAAATGTTACTACACTATCAATGAATTTCTCGAGGACAAATTAAATTGAAAATGACCTTATTATTTTCTAATTGACATTAATTCTTTTAATTTAATATTAATAATGTTGACTTTGTAGTTATTATAAATTTTGACGTAATTATTTTGTTGAACTGTCTAGTTAAAATGTCATTTATTATTTATAAATTTATGTAAAAATTCAAACCATGACGATTGTAAATTGATATATTGACACGCCGAGCGGTCGGTAAGATATGGGAAGGCACATTGTTATGCATAATATGAAAGATCAAATTGTACACTTATTTTGTGAATAAATGATTCTGATTCTGATACTAATACAGCAGCTTCTTAGGAGCTTACTGGCAACCTCACTCACTCACAGGAACACCACAATCTAGGGAGTTGTTACTTGGCTGCGGTTTTCTTTGATGTGTGCTTTAACAGAATCGACACGTAGAGTTCCCTTAAAGATTTTTTTTATACCACTAAGGTGGCAAACAAGCGTACGGTCTGCCTGATTGTAAGCAGTTACCGTATCCTATGGGCATTTGCAACACCAGGGGTGTCACTCTTGCGTTGCCGACCCTGTAAGAACCTCTTCACGCCTTTCTTGAAGAACCCCATACTGTAGTCCCTTGGGAAAACCTCCGCAGGGAGCTCATTCCACAACTTAATAGTTCTCGGTAGAAAACTTCTTGTGAACCGCACAGTGCGCGACCATTGCGGTTCCAGTGTATGAGGATGAACTCCCAGCCGTCGGCGAGCTGTGCGATTGTAAAACGAATATTTAAAGATAATGATAAATGTATTTGTTCGCTTTCGCGGGCACTTAGACACATCTTACATTTTCTCTCACTCTCTCTCATAGAGGATCGTATGCTTGTATGTTTACAAGGTATCATAATGACATCCTCTTATGTTGTGCAGGTTCAAAGCCGAAGAACCTGTCCGTGTTCAAGACAGCTCCCAAGGAGGTCCGCGACAAGGTGACGACGTTCCGGAGCATCCGTGACCTGGAGACCGCGTTCCGGCGAGTGAGGGAGGCGAAGCGCGTGGTCGTCCTCGGAGGAGGGGTTTTGGGCTGCGAGCTCGCCTGGCACCTCGGCAGGATGAGTACGACAGGGCATCGCAGTCAAATAACAAATACCTGGAGGGTTGTTGTGTTCCTGCGCGTGCGCGAGGTCAACAGTAAGCAAGCGCCGAAGGATTTGCTGTGTTGTTAACACAAGCAATATTGCAAACGTTAATAGGCTATGGTATGGTATTAATGGTGGCCTCTATCGCAGGATCACAGCAACCAAGGGAGATGTTATTTGGCTGCGTTTTACTTTTTGTACTACGTCGGTAGGCATACAAGCACACGGCTCACCTGATGTAAAGCGGTTACCGTAGCGTATAAACGCTTGCAATATATTATGTATTTAAGAGAGGTAAAGGGCATGAAAACAGCCTGTCTGGGGAAGTACCTCCACCTCACATAAAACCGCAGCCAAATAACAACTCCCTAGAGGATTGTTATGTTCTTGCGTGTGAACGAGGTCACCAGTAAGCTCCTATGAAGTTGCTGTGTTAGCAGCAAAGGTGGCATCGCGCGAGTGATATTTTTTTTATATAACATCGAGAGGCATTTAAGCATACGGCCCACCTGATGTAAAGCGGTTACCGCACTGTTGTCATTAGGTATCATTCGCGCGATGCCACCTCTGCTGCTAACACAACAGGCAATTTACTGGTAACCTCACTCGCATGCAGGAACACAATAACCGTCTAGGGTGTTGTTATTTGGTTGCGGTTTTCTGTGAGGTGGAGGTACTTCCCCAGACGGGATGCTTGCCCTACTTCTCTTAAAAACACCCAGACCAAGACGAACAGACACGTTCATGCACACAAATTGCATGTCCTGTGTGGGAATCGAACCCACGAGCGTCGGTGACGAAGTCGCGTTATTAACCGCCGCGTCACCTCGTCAACGACCTCCTTGTATCTTCAGATAAAACGGTGGAACATCCTCCGGGGAAAGAGCGCACGGAGTTCGTGCACATGTTCAAGGACAAGGGGGTGTTGTCGAGCATCCTGCCGGAGTACCTGGGCGAGTGGGCCGCCGAGAGGATCAAGTGCGAGGGAGTCACTCTCATGCCGAAAAGTAAGAGAGAGAGAGAGAGAGAGAGAGATTTATTATCACAATTGCATTGGCGAGGTTTTTACATAGAGCGACTGCCGTCTCCACAACCCAGAGGAAACACCAGATCTTTAGTAGGTTTTGACATGACATAAGTCTTTCGAAATATAATTTCTTGAACGCATGGGTTCCCTCACGGTGTTTTCCTCTACCGCCGAGTAAGTGATAAAAATGTGTTTTTTTTATACCTCTAAGGTGTAAATCGAGCATACGGCCTGCCTGATGGTAAACAGTCACCGTAGCCTATGGACATTTGCAACACCAGGGGTGTCATGCGTTGCCGACCCTCTAAAAACGTCTTCACGCATTTCTTGAAGAACTCCATGCTGTAGTCCCTTGGAAAAACCTCGGCTGGGAGCTCATTCCACAGCTTGAGAGTTCTCGGAAGAACGAAAAAAGTTCTTGAAGTTCTAAAACACGAATTTAGTGGTACATGCTCCCCTCCTGGATTCGCATCAGGGAATAGTTGGTCCACAGGCCATATGATAAGTTGGGTAAAACTGTATCCTCATTAAGCAAGAGAAAGAGTATTGTATTCTATTTTTGCTATATCCAAACTGTGTCCTAATAATAGTTCTAGATGATGAAGTTAAACGTATGTTCTATTGTGACCCAGCTCAAGTATACGACGCGTTTTTGACTCCCGACAAACGCGTCGAGTTGACTCTGTCCGACGGCACCTCGCTTGTCTCTGACTATGTAAGTATATTACACACTCGTTGTGTTCTTGTCGTCCGACACACGTCGAGTTGACTCTGTCCGACGGCACCTCGCTTGTCTCTGACTATGTAAGTATATTACACACTCGTTGTGTTCTTGTCGTCCGACAAACGTCGAGTTGACTCTGTCCGACGGCACCTCGCTTGTCACTGACTATGTAAGTATATTACACACTCGTTGTGTTCTTGTCGTCCGACACACGTCGAGTTGACTCTGTCCGACGGCACCTCGCTTGTCTCTGACTATGTAAGTATATTACACACTCGTTGTGTTCTTGTCGTCCGACAAACGTCGAGTTGACTCTGTCCGACGGCACCTCGCTTGTCACTGACTATGTAAGTATATTACACACTCGTTGTGTTCTTGTCGTCCGACAAACGTCGAGTTGACTCTGTCCGACGGCACCTCGCTTGTCTCTGACTATGTAAGTATATTACACACTCGTTGTGTTCTTGTCGTCCGACACACGTCGAGTTGACTCTGTCCGACGGCACCTCGCTTGTCTCTGACTATGTAAGTATATTACACACTCGTTGTGTTCTTGTCGTCCGACAAACGTCGAGTTGACTCTGTCCGACGGCACCTCGCTTGTCACTGACTATGTAAGTATATTACACACTCGTTGTGTTCTTGTCGTCCGACAAACGTCGAGTTGACTCTGTCCGACGGCACCTCGCTTGTCTCTGACTATGTAAGTATATTACACACTCGTTGTGTTCTTGTCGTCCGACACACGTCGAGTTGACTCTGTCCGACGGCACCTCGCTTGTCTCTGACTATGTAAGTATATTACACACTCGTTGTGTTCTTGTCGTCCGACAAACGTCGAGTTGACTCTGTCCGACGGCACCTCGCTTGTCACTGACTATGTAAGTATATTACACACTCGTTGTGTTCTTGTCGTCCGACAAACGTCGAGTTGACTCTGTCCGACGGCACCTCGCTTGTCACTGACTATGTAAGTATATTACACACTCGTTGTGTTCTTGTCGTCCGACAAACGTCGAGTTGACTCTGTCCGACGGCACCTCGCTTGTCACTGACTATGTAAGTATATTACACACTCGTTGTGTTCTTGTCGTCCGACAAACGTCGAGTTGACTCTGTCCGACGGCACCTCGCTTGTCTCTGACTATGTAAGTATATTACACACTCGTTGTGTTCTTGTCGTCCGACAAACGTCGAGTTGACTCTGTCCGACGGCACCTCGCTTGTCACTGACTATGTAAGTATATTACACACTCGTTGTGTTCTTGTCGTCCGACAAACGTCGAGTTGACTCTGTCCGACGGCACCTCGCTTGTCACTGACTATGTAAGTATATTACACACTCGTTGTGTTCTTGTCGTCCGACAAACGTCGAGTTGACTCTGTCCGACGGCACCTCGCTTGTCTCTGACTATGTAAGTATATTACACACTCGTTGTGTTCTTGTCGTCCGACAAACGTCGAGTTGACTCTGTCCGACGGCACCTCGCTTGTCTCTGACTATGTAAGTATATTACACACTCGTTGTGTTCTTGTCGTCCGACAAACGTCGAGTTGACTCTGTCCGACGGCACCTCGCTTGTCTCTGACTATGTAAGTATATTACACACTCGTTGTGTTCTTGTCGTCCGACAAACGTCGAGTTGACTCTGTCCGACGGCACCTCGCTTGTCTCTGACTATGTAAGTATATTACACACTCGTTGTGTTCTTGTCGTCCGACAAACGTCGAGTTGACTCTGTCCGACGGCACCTCGCTTGTCACTGACTATGTAAGTATATTACACACTCGTTGTGTTCTTGTCGTCCGACAAACGTCGAGTTGACTCTGTCCGACGGCACCTCGCTTGTCTCTGACTATGTAAGTATATTACACACTCGTTGTGTTCTTGTCGTCCGACAAACGTCGAGTTGACTCTGTCCGACGGCACCTCGCTTGTCTCTGACTATGTAAGTATATTACACACTCGTTGTGTTCTTGTCGTCCGACACACGTCGAGTTGACTCTGTCCGACGGCACCTCGCTTGTCTCTGACTATGTAAGTATATTACACACTCGTTGTGTTCTTGTCGTCCGACAAACGTCGAGTTGACTCTGTCCGACGGCACCTCGCTTGTCTCTGACTATGTAAGTATATTACACACTCGTTGTGTTCTTGTCGTCCGACACACGTCGAGTTGACTCTGTCCGACGGCACCTCGCTTGTCACTGACTATGTAAGTATATTACACACTCGTTGTGTTCTTGTCGTCCGACAAACGTCGAGTTGACTCTGTCCGACGGCACCTCGCTTGTCTCTGACTATGTAAGTATATTACACACTCGTTGTGTTCTTGTCGTCCGACAAACGTCGAGTTGACTCTGTCCGACGGCACCTCGCTTGTCTCTGACTATGTAAGTATATTACACACTCGTTGTGTTCTTGTCGTCCGACAAACGTCGAGTTGACTCTGTCCGACGGCACCTCGCTTGTCACTGACTATGTAAGTATATTACACACTCGTTGTGTTCTTGTCGTCCGACAAACGTCGAGTTGACTCTGTCCGACGGCACCTCGCTTGTCTCTGACTATGTAAGTATATTACACACTCGTTGTGTTCTTGTCGTCCGACAAACGTCGAGTTGACTCTGTCCGACGGCACCTCGCTTGTCACTGACTATGTAAGTATATTACACACTCGTTGTGTTCTTGTCGTCCGACAAACGTCGAGTTGACTCTGTCCGACGGCACCTCGCTTGTCACTGACTATGTAAGTATATTACACACTCGTTGTGTTCTTGTCGTCCGACAAACGTCGAGTTGACTCTGTCCGACGGCACCTCGCTTGTCTCTGACTATGTAAGTATATTACACACTCGTTGTGTTCTTGTCGTCCGACACACGTCGAGTTGACTCTGTCCGACGGCACCTCGCTTGTCTCTGACTATGTAAGTATATTACACACTCGTTGTGTTCTTGTCGTCCGACAAACGTCGAGTTGACTCTGTCCGACGGCACCTCGCTTGTCTCTGACTATGTAAGTATATTACACACTCGTTGTGTTCTTGTCGTCCGACACACGTCGAGTTGACTCTGTCCGACGGCACCTCGCTTGTCACTGACTATGTAAGTATATTACACACTCGTTGTGTTCTTGTCGTCCGACAAACGTCGAGTTGACTCTGTCCGACGGCACCTCGCTTGTCTCTGACTATGTAAGTATATTACACACTCGTTGTGTTCTTGTCGTCCGACAAACGTCGAGTTGACTCTGTCCGACGGCACCTCGCTTGTCTCTGACTATGTAAGTATATTACACACTCGTTGTGTTCTTGTCGTCCGACAAACGTCGAGTTGACTCTGTCCGACGGCACCTCGCTTGTCACTGACTATGTAAGTATATTACACACTCGTTGTGTTCTTGTCGTCCGACAAACGTCGAGTTGACTCTGTCCGACGGCACCTCGCTTGTCTCTGACTATGTAAGTATATTACACACTCGTTGTGTTCTTGTCGTCCGACAAACGTCGAGTTGACTCTGTCCGACGGCACCTCGCTTGTCTCTGACTATGTAAGTATATTACACACTCGTTGTGTTCTTGTCGTCCGACAAACGTCGAGTTGACTCTGTCCGACGGCACCTCGCTTGTCTCTGACTATGTAAGTATATTACACACTCGTTGTGTTCTTGTCGTCCGACAAACGTCGAGTTGACTCTGTCCGACGGCACCTCGCTTGTCACTGACTATGTAAGTATATTACACACTCGTTGTGTTCTTGTCGTCCGACAAACGTCGAGTTGACTCTGTCCGACGGCACCTCGCTTGTCTCTGACTATGTAAGTATATTACACACTCGTTGTGTTCTTGTCGTCCGACAAACGTCGAGTTGACTCTGTCCGACGGCACCTCGCTTGTCTCTGACTATGTAAGTATATTACACACTCGTTGTGTTCTTGTCGTCCGACAAACGTCGAGTTGACTCTGTCCGACGGCACCTCGCTTGTCACTGACTATGTAAGTATATTACACACTCGTTGTGTTCTTGTCGTCCGACAAACGTCGAGTTGACTCTGTCCGACGGCACCTCGCTTGTCTCTGACTATGTAAGTATATTACACACTCGTTGTGTTCTTGTCGTCCGACAAACGTCGAGTTGACTCTGTCCGACGGCACCTCGCTTGTCTCTGACTATGTAAGTATATTACACACTCGTTGTGTTCTTGTCGTCCGACAAACGTCGAGTTGACTCTGTCCGACGGCACCTCGCTTGTCACTGACTATGTAAGTATATTACACACTCGTTGTGTTCTTGTCGTCCGACACACGTCGAGTTGACTCTGTCCGACGGCACCTCGCTTGTCTCTGACTATGTAAGTATATTACACACTCGTTGTGTTCTTGTCGTCCGACACACGTCGAGTTGACTCTGTCCGACGGCACCTCGCTTGTCACTGACTATGTAAGTATATTACACACTCGTTGTGTTCTTGTCGTCCGACAAACGTCGAGTTGACTCTGTCCGACGGCACCTCGCTTGTCTCTGACTATGTAAGTATATTACACACTCGTTGTGTTGTTGTCGTCCGACAAACGTCGAGTTGACTCTGTCCGACGGCACCTCGCTTGTCACTGACTATGTAAGTATATTACACACTCGTTGTGTTCTTGTCGTCCGACACACGTCGAGTTGACTCTGTCCGACGGCACCTCGCTTGTCACTGACTATGTAAGTATATTACACACTCGTTGTGTTCTTGTCGTCCGACACACGTCGAGTTGACTCTGTCCGACGGCACCTCGCTTGTCACTGACTATGTAAGTATATTACACACTCGTTGTGTTCTTGTCGTCCGACAAACGTCGAGTTGACTCTGTCCGACGGCACCTCGCTTGTCACTGACTATGTAAGTATATTACACACTCGTTGTGTTCTTGTCGTCCGACACACGTCGAGTTGACTCTGTCCGACGGCACCTCGCTTGTCACTGACTATGTAAGTATATTACACACTCGTTGTGTTCTTGTCGTCCGACACACGTCGAGTTGACTCTGTCCGACGGCACCTCGCTTGTCTCTGACTATGTAAGTATATTACACACTCGTTGTGTTCTTGTCGTCCGACACACGTCGAGTTGACTCTGTCCGACGGCACCTCGCTTGTCACTGACTATGTAAGTATATTACACACTCGTTGTGTTCTTGTCGTCCGACAAACGTCGAGTTGACTCTGTCCGACGGCACCTCGCTTGTCTCTGACTATGTAAGTATATTACACACTCGTTGTGTTCTTGTCGTCCGACACACGTCGAGTTGACTCTGTCCGACGGCACCTCGCTTGTCACTGACTATGTAAGTATATTACACACTCGTTGTGTTCTTGTCGTCCGACACACGTCGAGTTGACTCTGTCCGACGGCACCTCGCTTGTCTCTGACTATGTAAGTATATTACACACTCGTTGTGTTCTTGTCGTCCGACACACGTCGAGTTGACTCTGTCCGACGGCACCTCGCTTGTCACTGACTATGTAAGTATATTACACACTCGTTGTGTTCTTGTCGTCCGACAAACGTCGAGTTGACTCTGTCCGACGGCACCTCGCTTGTCACTGACTATGTAAGTATATTACACACTCGTTGTGTTCTTGTCGTCCGACACACGTCGAGTTGACTCTGTCCGACGGCACCTCGCTTGTCTCTGACTATGTAAGTATATTACACACTCGTTGTGTTCTTGTCGTCCGACAAACGTCGAGTTGACTCTGTCCGACGGCACCTCGCTTGTCTCTGACTATGTAAGTATATTACACACTCGTTGTGTTCTTGTCGTCCGACAAACGTCGAGTTGACTCTGTCCGACGGCACCTCGCTTGTCTCTGACTATGTAAGTATATTACACACTCGTTGTGTTCTTGTCGTCCGACAAACGTCGAGTTGACTCTGTCCGACGGCACCTCGCTTGTCTCTGACTATGTAAGTATATTACACACTCGTTGTGTTCTTGTCGTCCGACAAACGTCGAGTTGACTCTGTCCGACGGCACCTCGCTTGTCTCTGACTATGTAAGTATATTACACACTCGTTGTGTTCTTGTCGTCCGACAAACGTCGAGTTGACTCTGTCCGACGGCACCTCGCTTGTCTCTGACTATGTAAGTATATTACACACTCGTTGTGTTCTTGTCGTCCGACAAACGTCGAGTTGACTCTGTCCGACGGCACCTCGCTTGTCTCTGACTATGTAAGTATATTACACACTCGTTGTGTTCTTGTCGTCCGACAAACGTCGAGTTGACTCTGTCCGACGGCACCTCGCTTGTCTCTGACTATGTAAGTATATTACACACTCGTTGTGTTCTTGTCGTCCGACAAACGTCGAGTTGACTCTGTCCGACGGCACCTCGCTTGTCTCTGACTATGTAAGTATATTACACACTCGTTGTGTTCTTGTCGTCCGACAAACGTCGAGTTGACTCTGTCCGACGGCACCTCGCTTGTCTCTGACTATGTAAGTATATTACACACTCGTTGTGTTCTTGTCGTCCGACAAACGTCGAGTTGACTCTGTCCGACGGCACCTCGCTTGTCACTGACTATGTAAGTATATTACACACTCGTTGTGTTCTTGTCGTCCGACAAACGTCGAGTTGACTCTGTCCGACGGCACCTCGCTTGTCTCTGACTATGTAAGTATATTACACACTCGTTGTGTTCTTGTCGTCCGACAAACGTCGAGTTGACTCTGTCCGACGGCACCTCGCTTGTCTCTGACTATGTAAGTATATTACACACTCGTTGTGTTCTTGTCGTCCGACAAACGTCGAGTTGACTCTGTCCGACGGCACCTCGCTTGTCTCTGACTATGTAAGTATATTACACACTCGTTGTGTTCTTGTCGTCCGACAAACGTCGAGTTGACTCTGTCCGACGGCACCTCGCTTGTCTCTGACTATGTAAGTATATTACACACTCGTTGTGTTCTTGTCGTCCGACAAACGTCGAGTTGACTCTGTCCGACGGCACCTCGCTTGTCACTGACTATGTAAGTATATTACACACTCGTTGTGTTCTTGTCGTCCGACAAACGTCGAGTTGACTCTGTCCGACGGCACCTCGCTTGTCTCTGACTATGTAAGTATATTACACACTCGTTGTGTTCTTGTCGTCCGACAAACGTCGAGTTGACTCTGTCCGACGGCACCTCGCTTGTCACTGACTATGTAAGTATATTACACACTCGTTGTGTTCTTGTCGTCCGACAAACGTCGAGTTGACTCTGTCCGACGGCACCTCGCTTGTCACTGACTATGTAAGTATATTACACACTTGTTGTGTTCTCTTTATGTGTGCAGGATAAATGAGTATCAATACGACAACATGACTGAAGTATTCTGTGCATACTGTATGTATATAGTATTTTTAGTGGTCCGTATCTGAAGTCTGAAACGGGGAAGCACTTTGTTATTTATCCGTCTTTTTACGAATTTACGAAACGAGTATAACTGAAATTTAGATCTATGTAGAATATTACGTGGAATAGTTTTAATGGATTTGGCGACGATACTGAATTTGATATGCGAGCGACTGCGTCAGACGCAGAAAACCATACCTTTTTTTTCTTGTAAGGTCTTTCAAAATTTAAATTCCTCACGAGGCTTTCCATCACCACCGAGTAAGTGATAATTATAAATATGTATATATCGGAGGGGTGTGTGGGCGTTTACGAGTTATCTGATCTTCATCCATTGTGGTTGCCGTAGAAAACGAAAATAAAACGCGTGGTACGCTCAGTAGGTTTAATCAGTCCTGATTACAATTAAACTCTCGCGAAATGTATGCATGCGGATCGGATGTAGCCGGATTAATTATAGGAACGCGGTGAAGTCGGAACGCGGTGAAGTCGGAACGCGGTTGGTTGGACGTCCGCACGACTTGACGTCTCGTTCAAAAGTGGCCGCTGTAGTGTTGTCCCCACTCAGCCCGCCCTTTTCTTGTCGTTGATAGCTCGATGTTGCCAACCGGAGCTCCCGAATACACCCAAGTCGGTTGTGACTTGACGTTCCATTTCTATACTCCACGACATATATAAATCCGATAACACGAGTTTAGTGGTACATGCTAGGATTTGAAATGGGGCGGGGTTCAAATCCTGGCATTCGATGCATAGGCCGGTTCCTTATTCACGGGGCTATCAGTACTTTGAAATGAAATGAAATTATTCAGTAATTATGGACAATAAATAAATGAATGATCTGGCCATGTTCAGGTGCTGGTGTGCGTGGGCACGGAGCCCCGCGTGGAGATGGCGGAGCCCTCGTTCCTCGAGCAGGACTCCGAGAACGGCGGCTTCCTCGTCAACACGGAGCTCGAGGCCAGGACGGATCTTTACGTGGTATACATGTCGTGTATCATATCATTCCTTCCTTCGACCGCATAACTAAGTTTGTGAGCAAGTTTTGATCATTTGGAAAACAAAAGTAAATTCTAATCGAATAGCCTTATGGAAAGTATTTCCACATGGCAAGATTGGCAAGTAGCTGAAGCGGTGTAAGCTACAGTAACTGCTTCCCGTCAGCTCATACCAGCTCTACAGTTTGCCTATTTGCTACCACATATAGTATATAAACAGTATACTAACTAGTTCTTTTCTGGAAATTTGTAACTAATTTGTATTAACTTTGAAAAATAACATGACCATTACTGTAAGAAATAAAGTTTCTAATTAAAATCTGCAATAATATGCAAATAAATTAACGAGACTGTCTGACTGAGGTCTCACAGATGACTACAGTAAAATAACAACTCCTTGAAGCTTTGTTGTTCTGCACGTGGACGAGATTAAGTAAGGACTATGGAGTTAGTTTCTGAGTTAGCAGCGGTAATTCATTAATTGTTATGCCACTGTACCTACGTCACATTAAGTGGCCCGTAAGTAGTTCTTTTGCCTCGGGACGACGACCCGCCCTTGCTTCGCCCTGGTACAATATAGTTACTATTTTGTTTTCAGTGTGAAGTGATTTTAAATGTAGGTACAACGTAACTAACATATTTAATTGGATAAGGAATAATACTGTATTGTTTAAAATAGTATCGGTTAAAATAGCGTCGTAATCAACCCATTATTTTTTTGTAATATATAAAAAATAAAAATGGTTACTGTGGGTTATATATAGGGGATAGACATGTATACCATCGCGGAGTTTTTTGTAGATCTTTTTTTAAACATATGCTATTCCGTAGTACATTATTATCTATCTCGTAAGATTGAGCGAGCGATTGCAACATAAGCGCACAGAAATATGTTTAGTACATCACATTTCAAATCACACACAAATCATTTAAATTCTCGTTTTTTCTCTACTATAAATCACTCTGTCTATTGATGAAATCCGTATTAAAATCATTGCATTATTATGTACTAGTGTACTAAAACCGACACCGCGAACCAAATGCGCCATGCTTTGTTGACGATCGGCAACAACTCATTACTGTACTACGTTGAACGAAACGCGTAAGCGCCATGAAAATCACGGCGCTTTTGACCTTTTGGTCGCGAGAAAAATACCCCTTAGAAGCGATTTAGTGCTGTATCTTCGAATCTTTGCGATAGACATGTAAATTATTTCACCGCTGCAGCGGACATTAGTTTTAATTATTACCAAAATGGAGCAAGACTTTTACTTAGGATAGCTCCTGTAGTACATAATAACTCAATGATTAAAATCCGTTGCGTAGTTTATAAGATTTACGCGTACAGAGGACAGCGGGAAACAACTTTGTTTCATACTATGTGAGAGATTTATTATATAATTGAAGGTTGTTGAGAGATACTGAGACAATATTTTGGTTTAGGATTTAGTTTTGCAACAACTATGTTGATGAAATTGATCTTCCAGGCAGGCGACGCAGCCAGCCTCTACTCCCAGTGGAAGGACACGCGGCAGAGGATGGAACACTACATAAACGCTGAAGAACAGGGGTACATCGCCGGGGCCAACATGACAGGCTACTGGACCCCGTGCAACATGGAGCCCAACTACTGGCTGAAGCTTGGGAACGCGCTGGAAATGGAGGTGAGAACAGGGGCTGGGAACAGCGCTTCTGGCTGAAGATTGGAAACACACTGGATAAACTGTGCACGCGAAAACCTCAACCTACCTCTCATGTAATCTCAGAACTACCTACCATCTCAGAAAATGATACAGTTATTAATGTTTAAGAGAGGTAGGGTACATTCAAGCAGCCCTTCTAAGGAAGTGCCTCCACCTCATAAAATACCGCAACCAAATAGTTCACCTTTTCTGAAATAGTTTCAATATGTGTATAAAAAATGTGTAACTTACGTCTCGTACGGAAGTGTTTTTTTTTCTATACAACGTCGGGAGGCATACAAGCATACGGCCTACCTGATATAAAGCGGTCACCGTAGTCTATACATCCTTGCAATACATTAAGTATTACACTCACGATGCTACATCTGCTGCTTACACAGCGACTCCTTTGGAGTTTACTGGTGACCTCACTCACACACAGCAACCCTCTAGGGAGTTGTTATTTGGCTGCGGTTTTCTGTGAGGTGGAGGTACTTCCCCAGAGGGGCTGCTTTGACGCGCCCTACCTCACTTAAAACATCCAGACCAAGACAAACAGACATGTTCATGCACACAAATGTGCGTCTTATGTGGGCATCGAACCCACGAGCGTTGATGTCAATGTCGCGTCATTCACGACTGAGCCACCGAGCTGGTCAAAATCTGTCTGTCTCCACATGTCTTTTTTATGCCTTGTTCCCCTTTCTGGTGCGGCAACGCACACAGGCGCTCGTGGGTATACCTACATGGCGTTATACATATTGCGCTCCCTCTTGAGCCTTGTCCGCCTGTAAAGGGCTGTTAAGCTGGCTCTCACTGATTCTTGGTATCGCAGGTGGTCGGGGAGGTGGGGGCCTGCATGCCGATGGTAGCGCTCTTCAAGCGGTGCCACGAGGAGGAGCAGATGAAGACGACACCCGTCCAGGCCGGCGCCGGCGATCGGCCGTGCTACAAGAAGTATGTTTTATTTCATACTATGTCGGGTGATGAACAGGCTAATGACTCTCCTGACGTGGAACGTTTACATTAGCATATAAACTGCAGGTCGTATGGGGAAGCTCAAGGTCGCTCAGCGTGCTATGGAAAGAGCTATACTCGGGGTTTCTCTGCGTGATAGAATCAGAAGTGAGGATATCCGCAGTGGAACTAAAGCAATCGACATAGGATAAGGTAGCTGAAGTGGCAGTGGACCGACCACATAGTTCGTAGAACCGACAACCGCTGGAGAAGAAAGGTTCTAGAATGGCGTCCCCGCACTGGTGCACGCAGTGTGGGACGAAGTTCTAATGTGTGAGAATGAATTGCCGTCCTTGGTGTTCCAGGACTTCATAAGCTTCGGAAATAACAACAGCCAAGCGGTATGCTAGTTAAAAAAAACTTCTGTGAACACTTACAGAACAGGTAGTACACACGCGCGTTGCTACCCCTGCCTGCTGCTAACATAGCACCTCCTTAGCTTATTGAAACCCCACTCATTGGCAGGAACACGGCAACCTTCATATAATGTGTGTATTTATTAGCGATTTTGTTGTTGATCTCATGTTGCTATGTTTATCTATGTGATTTCTTTTTCCCGCCGCACATTTATTGCTTGATGGTACACAAAAGCAATGGTTGGCTGGAAGAGATTCCTCGAAGGAATAAGCCCGCCTTTGCAAATCATGTAACTTATATACTTTGTTGTTAATCACTACATATTATAAAACAAAAAGTTCCACGCTGCGTCTGTCTGTTCGCGATTAATTCAAAAACTACTGAACGGATTTTCATGCGGTTTTCACTAATAAACAAAGTGATTCTTGAGGAAGTTTTGGGTGTATAATTTGTTAAGGTTTTGTGTGAATCGGTTGTAATATGACGATACTTGTTGAAAATGTCGGAAAAAGTCAACCCGCCTGGGAGCTTTCATCGTATATTATACGGATAAACGGATATACAGTATTAATCCTTATCAACTTAAATACGTTAGTAGGCATAATATGCTCTACTGCCCTCGCGAAGCCGGAGCAGGTCGCTGGTTAAGAATAAAGCAATGAAGTTTTACAAACAAAGCAAACCTTCCAGGAGTTTGTTGTTTGTTATTTGGCAGCGGTTTTCAGTGAGGTGGAGGTACTTCCCCGGTGGTCGGGGGCTGCTTTGATGCGAGCTCTCTTAAGTTATCAGGTGATAGAATGATTTGTATCACTTCTAGAACCGAAGAGTACAAGAACCGGTACAAACGCGGGCTTCTGTTCTACCTTCGTGACGAGACCGTGGTGGGGTTCGTGTTTTGGAACATGCCCCCCATCGAACAGCGCAAGGAGGTCGCCACTGAGGTACGTCTTAACTACGTCCAGTGGTAAATATACCCACAAACCAATAAACTAATTGCTTGAAGGTACCCCACGCTCTAAACCCATTGTTTTTTTTTTGTACAACGTAGAGTGGCATGCAAGCATGCAGTCCACCTGATGCATAGCAGTTACCGTAGCCTATGACTATGTAGCCTTTGACGAGCTCGGTGGCGCAGTGGTGGAACGCGCTGTTACGCTACTTTGACACCAACGCTGGGTTCGATTCCCACACAGTACAAACATTTGTGTGCATGAACATGTGTGTTTGTCTTGGTCTGGTTATTTTCTATGTATAATTAGTATAAAAAAATGTACAATGTAAAAAAAATGTATTTACGTATGTTTATCAGTAGCCTAGTACCCATAACACAAGCTTCGCTTACTTTGGGGCTAGATGGCGCTGTGTGTTTGTCCGACAATATTTATTTATTATTTATCTATGAACGCTTGCGACACATTGTCACTCGCGCGATGCCACCTCTGCTGTTAACACGGCACCTTAGGGAGCTTACTGGTGACCTCATTCACACGCAGGAACCCGACAACCCTAATGGGAGTTGTTATTACGCGGCGTTTTTCTGTGAGGTGAACGTTCCCCAGACAGGCTGCCTTGATGCGCCTTACCTCACTTAAAAAGGTGTATTAGCGCCCAAATATCTTAGCTATTCGAGCCTACTGACCAATAGCAGAATATTTTAACCAATAAGACGACACGTGCCGCGTTTTTATCCGCGAACTAACCAATAAGAGGTGTCCGTTCTACTTTTTCCCCGACCCGTAGCGGCGAATTGAGTTACTACGTAATTTCGGTCCCATCGGTTCTCAATAGGCTCCACCTGACGGAAAACGTTTGCCTTAACAGATTTATGGACACTACCGACACAAGGGGTGTCACTGACACGTTTTCTCCTGCTGCTAATGCAGTAATTCTTCTGCGCCATCGTACTGACCTGGATGGCTGCGGTCTAATGCTTCGAAATGCCAGCACTTCCATCACTCGATGAATGACTGAATGACTTTCTGCAGATCAGCCAGACTCTACACTGTGCCTCGAAATTGAAATTAATATATATATAAGATCCTAAGCTTACCCACGGTATTGAACCCTTAAGTTTAAGGAGAGATTTTGCCTCCCTTTGTGCGTTCTACCGATTGTACAACGGGTTGTGTTCTGAACAATTGTTCGATATGATGCCGACAGCTACTTTTTATAACCGCACCGCTCGCCGACGGCGGGGAGTTCACCCTCACACGCTGGGACCGCAATGTATTTCGCGTACTGTTCTGTTCCAGAGAAGTTTTCTTCCGAGAACCCTCAAGCTGTGGGATGAGCTTCCAGCCGAGGTTTTCCCAAGGAATACTGCATGGGGCTCTTCAAGAAAGTCGCGAAGACGTTTTTAGAGGGTCGGCAACGCATGAGTGGTGTTGCAAATGTCCAAAGGCTACGGTGACTATTTACCATCAGGCAGGCCGTATGCTTGTTTGCCACCTTGGTGGTATAAAAATAATAAATAGTACCTACAATTTATTATGCACAACGAAATTGAAAACGTTTTCGTATTTTTGTCGAGCTCGGTGGCGCAGTGGTGAAACGCGCTGTTACGCTACTTTAACACCGACGCTCGTGGGTTCGATTCCCACACAGGACAAACATTTGTGTGCATGAACATGTCTGTTTGTGTTGGTCTGGGTGTTTTCTATATATAATAAGTATGTATTTACAAAAAAAAAATGTATTTACGTAAGTTTATCAGTTGTCTAGTACCCATAACACAAGTTTCGCTTACTTTGGGGCTTGGTGGCGCTGTGTAATTTGTCCGACAATATTTATTTATTTATTATTTATTTATTTATGTGAGTACATATTTGTAATTATCACTCACTCGGCGGTGATGGAAAACATCGCGAGGAAACCGTGTGGGGTTCCCACTCGATAATTTCCTCTTCTTCTTTTTAGCGTTATCCCGCTTCCTGGTCCATTAGGATTGCCGGGGTCCGCTACCTAAGTCTAAGGATTTGGCGAAGATACTGGTTTTTCATTAAGCGTCTGCCGCCAGACCTCCCCAACAGAGAGGAAAAACCAGACCTGTCTTATAAGGACACATATTTATCGAGGTATAATTTCTTGTACGTGCGGGTTTCCTTTCGATGTTTTCCTTCACCGCCGAGTAAGTGACTATCTATCTATCACAAATATGTAACAGGCCGGTTTTATAAACACCACAAATATGTAACAGGCCGGTTTTATAAACACCACAAATATGTAACAGGCCGGTTTTATAAACACCACAAATATGTAACAGGCCGGTTTTATAAACACCACAAATATGTAACAGGCCGGTTTTATAAACACCACAAATATGTAACAGGCCGGTTTTATAAACACCACAAATATGTAACAGGCCGGTTTTATAAACACTGGCCTATCACTGTGCAAACTTTTGAAAATGTATGCATCTATAAAAAAAATGTATTTACGTACGTTTTTTTTTCTATACTACGTCGGGAGGCGTACAAGCGTACGGCCCACCTGATGTAAAGCTTGAGAGAAGCACCTATTAATGCTTGCGATATATTAAGTATCACTCGCGCGATGCCTCCCCTGCTGCTTACACAGCAACTCCTTGGAAGTTTTCACCAGTAAACTTCCAAGGAGTTCCTCACTCACTCGCAGGAACACAACAACCCTCTAGTCTAGGGAGTTGTTATTTGTCTACGGTTTTCTGTGAAGTGGAGGTACTTCCCCAGACAGGCTGCTTTGATGTACCCTACCTCTCTTAAAGCCTACGTTTATCAGTGGTCTAGTACCCACAGCACAAGCTTCTTTGGTGCTAGATGTATGTGTGTACGTCACGCCAAATCCCTTGCGGTGTAGGCAGAGAGTACCGAGCGCCACGTGACTCGATCCTTACACACCTCATTCGCTTCTTTAACATTCATCGCTCTTCTCGTGCACGCTCGCCGGTTTTAAGGCTCCTGACAAGACCTTCTGATAGAACACGACCAATTTGGTCGTGGTAGATATTTTTGGGTTTAGATAGCGCTGTGTAATGTAATAATTGTCACGTCCGTCCAGTTGCTCCGCGCGCGGCCTACCTACAAGGACGTCGACGTGCTGGCACAGCTGCTGGGCTTCACTGACACGCGCTGCGTCTACGAGACCCCGGAGCAGATCGAGGAACGCGGCCCCTGCATCAATAAGTAACCCATTTTACTACGCTTACTTTTTGTGGTGCAGTTGAGTAACGCGCTGTTACGCGACTTTGACACCAACGCTTGTGGGTTCGATTCCCACACAGGATAAATATTTGTGTGCGTGAAATATTTGTCTGTTTGCCTTGGTCTGGGTGTTTTTAAGAGAGGTAGGGCGTATCAAAGCAGCCCGTCTAGGGAAGTATCTCCATCTCACAGAAAATCGCAGCCAAATAACAACTCGCTAGAGGGCGTTCCTGCGTGTGAGTAAGTAAGCTCCTAAGGAGTTGCTATGTTAGCAGCAGAGGTGGCATCGCGCGAGTGATAATGTATTGCAAGCGTTCATAGGCTACGATCCCCAGACATGTCCGTGCACGCAAATATTTGAGTTGCGTGGGAATCGAACCACCGAGCTCGTCATTTCGTCAATTCCCGGGAAGGCAGTCGTATTCCTCCGCCAGCGGTCGCTGTGTTACATAGTATTCGCAGGGTGGCAAAGCGCGAATGATATGTGTTGCACGCGTAAATCTTGCTGACCGCGTTCCCAACGATGATATGAGAAAAGGAGTTGGATTGATAGTGTTGTCCTGATAAGAAAAGGCATGAGTTGCTTCGGGCATGTAGAAAGAATGCAGAAAGAAAGTGTCCAATTAATTAATATCGAAGCTACTAGATGACGCTAGTGGCAATATTATATCGCGCTATAGATATTTACATATACCTTCCATCCATTAGAGTTAAGACGCCTCTTCAGTTTTGCGTCACCCCGTTCCCCTGGGTCCGGTGACGTAGTAACAGCCCACTCGGGTCTAATTACATAGTCAGGTCAAAAAACAAAAAAAAACCGTTCCCCTGTTGTGATCGCTTCAGATGAAGCCTTTGTAGCCTTCCCGGCTAAAGGCAGTCCCAGGGGGTGTTTTAGTCGGTGGAAATCTGACATAATCAGTTCGTTCGCACGAAATGGTATCTTTGAAAGATTTCACCTCCTCCCTCCCTTTTTCCGGAGGGTGCCCCTCACGGAGGAATGACCAATGCACATCCGGGTGTGGGTTGGTCCTTCTTTTGTGGGTCTTCAATTTTCTTGGGCGAAAATAAAAAAAAAATCCTCTTCATTCCGGTGACGTAGTAACAGCTCACTCGGGGCTAACTACATAGTCAGGTCAATATAGTCAAAAAATTTGAGTTAAGACAGAGTTGTCACTTACCCTGGGAATAGAAACCGGCGATGCATACAAAAAAAAGTTCTATGAATATTTTTTTATACCACTAAGGTGGCAATCGAGCATACGGGCTGCCTGGTGTTAAGCAGTCACGGTACCTATGAACATTTGCAACAGGGGTGTCACTCATGCTTTGCGGACCCTAAATAATATTAAAATAATGGACTGCCTTTTGTGGTCTGTTTTCGAAGATATACATTATAAACCAAAGTAAATATTGTCACCGTTGTAACACAGCGTCTTGCACTTCCAAAGTAAGCGAAGCTTGTGTTATGGGTATTAACTACGGATAAACATATGTTCACACATATGTTTATCTGTTATAATAAATACCCTTCATCTTTTTTTTGACATGTCATACGTACACATGTTTGTCTTGTATAAGAATCGAACGTAAAAAATTAAATAAATAATAAAAACAAATTGCTATTAACCTACCTACGAGGGTCATTTGAAAAGTCCTTAGCCTAACATGGTTAAAGTCATTGGTTTTTTTTATAACTACCCTCATTTTGTAGTTACATTATTTAGCAACAAGTATGCACAGTTTAGTTTATTCACAGTAACTCATTGTTCGTTTACACGTGATACCGTAAGTAAGAAAAACGTCCAGGTTTATTGAGAAGAAAAGTCTTGTTTCATCAAAACAATGCACGCGTTTACACCTCTGTGCAATCCATGGCAGAAATCCATCAATATGGATTCGAGTTGTTACCTCATCCCCCATATTCACCGGATTTAGCACCGTCCGACTTTTATCTGTTCCCAAAGCTGAAAAAATTTTTAGGTGGTAAACATTTTTTTTACAAATGAAGAGGTCATAGCCGCCGTGGACGCTTATTTTGAGGAGTTAGACGAAGATTTTTTTAAAACGGGTATCGAAGCCTTACCGGGTCGATGGTAAAAGTGTTTTGAGCTCGGAGGAGAGTATGTTAAAAAATAAAAATAAACTCAAAATCGTGTGGTATCATTAAGTATGTTAGGCTAAGAACTTTTCAAATGACCTCGTACTACGCATACATAATGTTGGGTTATGATCTAGATGTGTGTCAATTGCATGCTACAAAAATGCTGACAATGTTGACTGTAATTTGTCTTGTATGCTAATAAATAAATAAATCCAACCAAGGAGCGTTGGTGTCAAATTAGAATAATATGATGAGAATAAATAAGTTTATTTCCAGTTACAAAGTGTTCTGATGGAGTTTAGATGATGCCTGAAGAGAAATTAATGCGTCTGATGAAGATACTTAACCAATATGGCTTCAGCTACTGCCCACCGCAAGTTTGTGAAATAAATAATATACAGTCTGTGAAATAAATAATATACACCACATGTATAAAACGGTTTTATTTGATTCCAAAATAATCTTTACTAATATCTAAAGCAGAGGAGTTTGTGTTCACCGCCGTTCCTTCAAAAAACACTAATTCAATCGAGCGTAAAAAAACTAATTTATTTAGTTCTCAACTGGTAGTGTATTATCGTACTCGCAATTACCACACAATTACATGTAGGTAATGACAAATTATATGCAGAAAAAAATCAAATTCATAAGCTACATATTAGATGGCCAAAAAAATGCAAACATAACATGATGTGCAAAATAATCAAAACAGTAAAGCGCCATCTGTTGTCATATAACTTAATTATATATATGAGTTTGAATAGTTTATTTGGTTGAACGCGTTTCTAGTACAGCCAGCCGGATTTAAAAATTATTTTTGATTTTGACAGTTCAATTCTCAATGAAGGTCTATTCCCACCACAATACCTACATTCTTGAAGCCGAAAAGAAAGAAATAATAAAGAAAAGCGATTGTTACGGTACCTATACTATAGATAGAAACCGGTGAGCTTGAAAAGAGCAATGAATGTGAAAGAAGCGAGTGAGGTGTGTAAGGATCGAGTCGCGTGGCGCTCGGTTCTCTCTGCCTACCCCGTAAGGGATTTGACGTGAAGTTATAGATAGAATTATTAAGGTTCTTAATTACAAGCGATTATTTAGTTTTAGATTTTTTAATCGATTACTTAATCATTGCAACCCTAAACTCAATCATGATTTACCTGTCATTCTCCATTTGTAGTCATAAGCGGAAATGCAAATAACTTTTAATAGGTACTCAACTTTTAAACCCCTATTCCAATAGGACTGAAAAAAATACGTGAACATTTTCAATTTGGCAAAGATTTTTTAGAGTTTAAATGGTGAAGGCGCAAGGTGGGCCCACTTTTGGTCATTCTTCTTCGCCACAGTTAAAGTTTATATGGAGGAGACGTGCAGAATGCTTTCGTAATAATACTTAGAAAATACAATAAATTAATAAAAAAAAATATCACACAACGTTTGACATACAAATACATGTAAACCCAAATATATCTAGTTATGCACAGCGACTCTACCGTTAGGCCACACCATATGTCCGATATTATAGATGAGTTAGCAAGTAGAGCTGATAAGCCCTGCGTGGCGCGTAGGTTTGTTGTAGAGTAATAATGTACTTTAAGTTAGTCTTAACAGTTCGATCGTAGAATAAAGATACTTTTATTTTAAAATTCAAATAAATTGTTTTTTTAAAACGTCCCTGGCCCACGTACTACTTATATAGCACATGTAAAGAAAAAAATCCGAAAACTGTAAATTTTTAGTTCCATCATAAAAAAAAACTTCTTGCGACAATAATTTGCGAAAATATTTTTTTACGGAACCCTCATAGCGCAAGTCGGACTCGCACTTGACGGCTTTTTTAATTCAGACCAGCTCTCTGTCTTGTCTCTCACTAACGAGTACGGCACCTCTATCAGTTAATTTTGACGTAATCAGCTGATATATGCACATATCCTGAGCTCTACTGACTGGTACTCTTCAAGCGCTTATTGCATATACACACTTTGCAATGAATATATTTAATAATATTTGGTCTCCATTAAATTTAGGTATAATGCAATATTTCCACAGGGTTTTTTAAATTATAGATTCCATTGTGAAAGGTTCTTTAATTTATTACGAACTACGACTGTAATATTTATAATAATTTTATTATTTAATAGAGTATAATAAAGTGGTTGCGTTATTTACAACACTGTATATATTCGTCTATATACTCGTATATAAATATGCATTTCAATTTTTCAAAGTATAATACCGTATTTAATTCATTTTATTTTTTCACCATTATCTATTTTTTGTGCATTTGCTATATATGTATTTGTATTTCGTATTTATTTTTCTTACGTATTAATATATTATTAAACACTTAATCAATTATAATATAAAAGAAATACGATTAAATATACAATTAAAGAAATAAAATATATATCATTACATATATTTTATTTATTTTCCGCCCATATCCTCCACAAAACACTTCGCCGATTTGCTTGGCAATCTTCTTAAGCAGCCTGCTTAAGAAGATTGGCTTCCCTACAATGCCGATTATTAAACCACGGCTGCTTTTTAGCTCCCGCAGTTGCTACAAGGCGATTGAGAATGTAGCATTCCATGACATCCAATATCGGCGCAGCCACTGCCGTTGCTCAGGTACCAATGTCGTCTGATTTGAAGCACAGCAGCCTCCACGGGTACGATGCGTAGAATTCACGCAATCCATCCCAGTGTGCCGACTTATAGTGCTGACTTATGCGACGACATCGACAGGCCGAGGTGGGTCGCGTCTGGTGCAAGGCACTTGGGATGAGGCAGTGATCCGACGAGCCAAGCGTCGTCCAGTAGAGAGCTTGTATGGTCCTCTACAACTGGTATTCCCGTGGGAGAATGAACCAGCTGAGCCTATGGTTAGGCCAGAGAAAATTCATGAACAGATCTCCCCGCGTAGTCAGTGCACCGAGGGTCAAGCCACTCGGCATGGTGGACATTGAAGTCTCCCAAAATCACTAACTCGCGGAGGGATACTGTTCGATGACTCTATCAGTCGCCCTTTGCAGGTGCTCCAATAACCGAGCTGTGCCTGTACACCGCTATGAGACCCGTAAAGGCACGCGTAGACCCGGATGTGGCCGCCATGATTCACACGTACCCATAATATCGACAGGTCCCTGTCTTCAAGATTATGCAATCGGCGAAAACAAATATTTTCCCGAATGAACAAGCATACCCTGACATGACGCACAAACAAGTGCTCCAGTTTGTACCCGGGGTAATGGAAGTAAGAAGTGTCGGCCAGTGAGGATATTTGTGTCTCCGGGAGTTTCCGGGTTTCCAGGTGATGATAGATCGCGTTGACGTTCGTGTGCAAACCCCTGATGTTGCAAAAGTCTACATAAGTTATGGAGGGGGTGGCCGTCGTGGAACTATTTTTCCGTTTCCTTTTTTGCCATGATGCGCGAAGTTGTAAAAAAAATGAGAAGTCGATGAACTAATAGCGTGGAGAGGACAAAAGCGCGGTGTCTTTCACCACTGTACCGTGCGGGTTATGCGGTTCTCCGTGTACGGGAACCCTACTAACCTGCGGGTGGCCAGCGGTCAACCGTTTCACGGTCTCCTTGACCACCGCGCCAGCCTGCCGCGTCCGCACTGCTAGTGGCGGTTCGACATCCGCCGGTCCTCCCGCTGTCCGCACAACGACCTCTCAGTTAACTGGCGACCTTACTCGCGCACAGGAACACAACAATCCTTCCGGAGTTGTTATTCAGCTGCGGTCTTCTGTAGGGTGGATGTGCTTCCCTAGACGGATATTTAGAGCAAAAAGTCATGCTATACCCTACCGCAACAGATAGAAAATCGGAGGGAGTGGAGCATAGCACGACCTCTCGCTGGATCCTATCCAGGACCGGACCGTGAGTTTAGGGGGCCCTGGGCTTATACTACTTAGGGGCCCACCTAATTACTCAATGTATAGGAAAAGAATAGGACAATAAAAAATTTGTTTTATATTATAATATTTTTGAGAAATGGCTTCAGAAAAAAGTTTGCATATCAAACAGTTGTGAAACCGGCTTATAAAAAGGGAAATAGATTATTAATTGAAAACTATCGACCGATTTCACTAGTACCGATTTTCTCTAAGGTGTTCGAAAAGGCGATGTATGTCAGAATCATATCATTCTTAACCAAACACAATATTATAAACGAGGAACAAAACGGTTTTCAAAAGGGTAAATCAACGGCTCTAGCAGCATTTAAAATAATATCGAAAATAATGGATTATGTAGATAAAAAAATCCCTACAACTGCAATATTTTTCGATATGTGCAAAGCCTTCGATTTTGTTTCTCATAAAATATTGCTGTCAAAATGTGAAAAGTGTGGTATAAGGGGGCAAGCTTTAAATTGGCTGGAAAGTTATTTGGCTGGTCGTACGCAATACATTGAGATCAAGAGTATCGACAAAATAAAGAAACAAGAGCTAACATATAAATCTCAACCTAAAGTAAATAAAGTGGGAGTTCCACAGGGAAGTATTTTGGGACCATTACTATTCATAATCTATATTAATGACTTACCCGACATTACTAGACATTTTTGTACACTCTTCGCTGATGACATATCGATAATTATTCCTGACTTAGCTAACGACACAGTAAAATACAATAAAGACATCAATAACACTGTACATGACATAATACGCTGGCTTGAATGTAATAATCTGACTGTTAATATAAACAAAACTAAATATATTCAATTTCATAATAAGCGTAACACTAACAAAAAAGATCTTAAAATATGTTACGGTCGACAGAATATTGAAGAAACAAATTTTGTTACGTTTTTGGGAATTGTTTTGGACAATAATTGTTCATGGAATTATCATGTAGATAGTGTATGTAATAAAATTAATAGGTTTTCTTATGCTCTTAAGAGACTGACAAAAGTAGCAGGGGGAAAAATGGCTATTCAAGCATATCATGGATACGTCGCCTCTAGACTTAGATATGGTATTGCTTTATGGGGAAACTGTGTAGAAATAAATAGGGCCTTTATTTCTCAAAAGCAATGTATTCGTGCAATTCTCGATGTTGAACCAACCACAAGCTGCAAACCATTGTTCAAAGAACTCAATTTGCTAACGTTACCCTGCATATACATATACGAAATTTGTCAAATTGTAAAGGCGTATCCTAGTCTTTTTAGAGCCAGTGGAGATGTTCCATGTAAGTATAGCAGAAGATATCCAAATAGACTGCTATTCCCTGTGATGAAGACATCATTATATAGTTCAAATTGTTATCCGATGGCAATAAGAATATTTAATAATTTACCTGCAGAGTTTAAATTGTTACCTAATAATCAATTCAAGATTAAATTACAGAAATGGTTAGTTAGCAAATGTTTTTATAGTGTACAAGAATATTTGCAACTAAAAGGTAGGCTTTGTTTGACTTGATATTGATAATATTATTGATTACAATACGCTTTATAATGGCTGAAATGCATGACAATTAGTTTTTAGTTATAAGGAATGACATATCCATTTATACATTATTATTTTCTTTTATTTTTTATTTAATGAAATTGAATTGTAATACATATTTGAAATTTGAATGATTATTATGTACCTACAGAATAGCACAATATCAATTAGTAATGTTTATAATTTAATTTACACTCTGATTATATGAGGTAGTGACTTTATATGTCTGTTGCATGTCTCCTAAGACTAAATGTGTGAGTCAAAAATTATATATCCATCACCTGTAATCAACCACATTTACTGCAATAAATCTTATTCTATTCTTATTCTATTCTATTCTATTCTAACCAAAATACAGCACCAACCCTTGGCGAATAACATAACCAAGATCTTTCCAGTAATTGGCCATTTTTCATTTCCTTAATAAAATACCTATCTGAGAAGGATCTGCTTTGTTCTTTGTATTTCTTTAACGAAGCTGAATATATTTTTCGGATCTTTATTTTGAAAGTCAGTCATTTCATATGAAAGGCATAGACGTAATAAAAAAAGCAGACACCGTCTCCCGAACTAAACACTGAAGGACCTCCATAGTAAGTCAGTCGCTATACGTACGAGCCGACACGCACACATTCACACCATAGTAAGTCTACCTCCCGCCATTACGCACCGACACCTCACCGCCTGATAACTTTGTCGAAAAATAATAATAATGCCGTCGTGCGTGGTGAAGAGCCGTCGGAACCATAGTGGTACAATTGAAAAAAGCCAAGGAATTACTTTTCATAGGTAAGCAAGTAATTTTTCTGATTAACTGACCGATGTTGCCATAACTCACATTTCCAAATTAGCGTAAATGTGGGAGATCATTTTTCTTTTGTTCTCTTGTAATTCTTACTTAATTCAGATACCTAATTTTGTTTACATAGACATATAAACTTACATCCTACGATTCTTTTACTGAACAACTATTATTCATACCTTTAATATTTTTTAGATTTCCATCGTCAAACGATGCATGGAAGAATGATTGGGTACAAATATAGATGCAAAGTCGGTTGACAACGGTTTCAACCAAGCGGTTGAAAACGGTTGTTTTCGTTTTCAACCGTTGTCAACGGTTATAAATGGCTTGAAACGGATAATAACAAGTTTTTTTAAATGGTATCGGTTTTTTCTCCTAGGTAATTGATAGAATGCACCAATTTTATGTAGGTACTTAATGGGTTTTTTTTAAATTAAAGATAAGTACTATAATTTATCTGTAAAGTAACTTTCATGAGATACTTCAGCGTAGGTAAAAGTACTTTTATTTTGAAATTATCACTTCAATTGTTTATGTAAGTAAGCACAAAAATGAACGACTTAAGTGATGTCTAGATGAAACTATAAAACAATGTCTACGTCTTAGTGGGTACATTGTAATGTAGGTTCTGCTAACGTAGGTGCGACAGAAGGTGGCTGAGCAGACTCATATGACATTACGGTAGTCGATGAGGTCAGTGTTCCCGGACCATACATGTGATTTTCGCTACCGTGGCTAAAAAAAGCGGAGCTATTGACGTGACACCTTTTCTGTTTTAGTCTCTAAAATTTTATTTATCATCGTTAGGACATTTTTTGCATTTAATTAAATGTTCTTTCAGTCTGTTAGCCTGAGCATGTTTATATTGCGCATTGCAATAATTGCACGTTATGTGTTATTGCGATGATTTTCAGAGATGGTTAGAAAACGTTCCCAAACGCTACTACGGTGGATGGCGGCATTATTGTTCGCGATTACACAGTTGACACTAGTAGGTAGTCACTTTTTAAGTCCTATTATCGGAAGTCCGAAAATATTTTTCATACAAATATATATCATAGTGATCACTCTTCATAAAAATATTTAATGCTAATGATGATATATCACTAATAATACACCTGGTTTATACCAACATTTGTTTGCATATGATTTCTTACACTAAGAACCGGTAATTCTAATCATTTTAATACATAAGGTTAATATTTATAAATTTGTTATATATTAATATTTGTTTTCATATATTTCTTAATAAGTGTTATTTATCTGCAGTGCATTGCAATGGAAAACAATAAAAGGTAGTATTAAAATAATAGGTACGAGCGATGCGGGGAGTGTTTGGTGTTACAGCACGAAACAACACCAAACTATCCCCGTGTTTGGTGTTACAGCGCGAAACAAAAAATATGAATAAAACTTTTATGTTAGCCAATATGGACTCGATTGACACACACACACTTTAATGAATCGGGGAATCCCTGTCTGCATGAAACCAGTTCGCGAACGCATAGCGGCAGCATGGCATGATGCACGAAATGGCTACGAAATTGAATTTATGATGAATTCGGTGGTTCAGTCGTGAATGAACGTCACTCACGAACGCATTCACCAACGCTCGTGGGTTCGATTTCCACACAAGACATTTGTATACATGAACATGTCTGTTTGTATTGGTCTGGGTATTTTCAAGAGAGGTAGGGCGCATCAAGCAGCCCGTCTGGGGAAGTACCTCCACCTCACAGAAAATCGCACCCAAATAACAACTCCCTAGAGTTGTTGTGTTCCTGCGTATGAGTGAAGTCACTAGTAAGCTCCTAAGGAATTTCTGTGTAAGCAGCAGAGGAGGCATCGCGCGAGTGATACTTAATTTATTACAAGGGTAATAGGCTACGGTAACTACTTTACATCAGGTGTGCCGTATGCTTGAATGTCACCCGTCGTTGTATAAGAAAAAATGAATTACGGAACAAAAAACGTAATCTCCTTTTTTTTGCTCGCAGTAGGATAAACAACCGGTATTCAACCGTTGTTTATGAATTATCAACGTCTACTTTGGATAAATATCCATTTTCAACCGTTGTTTTACAACTATAGGTACAAATCATAAGAGAGTCCAGGAAAGAAAGCGGCTGGATTCCATCTAAATCCAGTGTAATATGCAGTATACATTTTGAGGAGTGTGAGGAGTGGCTGCCGTCTTCTGTGAGGTGGAGGTACTTCTCCAGTCAGGCTAACGTCGTGCCCTCCCTCTCTTTCGCTTATGCCTCGTCTGGGCATTAAAATTGGTATATTTGTTTGGGCATTATTTATTTCAAATAAGTATACTTCTGTTTGTCCTACATAATAAAAGGAATATGTAATGTTATATTTCATGTGTTTAAATTATTTTCATCAATACCTATTTTAAACAACACAAGTCACAAATCAACGATCCACAAAATTCGAGTTCCGAAGACAGTAACGAATCATATAATTTTTTTATTTCTTTTTAGTTAAAGAAATGGGAAATTTCCTTCCATCTGGCAACCCACTTGACACTCACGCATAGTTACATGCCGCCAGTGTTGCCAACTCTACATGTCAAAAAGTCGCTAAATGATCCCAGTAGACTGAGCGCTAGGAATGGAAACTGAGCGCATTTCTTTCACGTACCTCTAATTCTATATTGTTTTACGCACGGTAGAATGTGGCACAGTTTTTTGGTCTGATGGAATTAAAGAAAATAATTTGATTTACTTACACAGAATAATATTTGTAATCGGCTTAGAACAATTGAAAATTATATAAACCAATTATTTAACAAACGAAAAGTCAAGAAATTAATACTAAAAATAATATATAACATAAAATATTATTTATTGCCGTCAAATGAAAAAAATATTATTTCACAAATAAAAAGTCTGGTCTGAGATCTTGCCATACTTTATGAAGATAGTTAAAATACTTTATTTATTTAAACTTTATTTATTTACTTTTTTTATTTAAACTAGAAGTCGTTAGAATAGTCACTAGATTTTTTTTGTCGCTAGACACATAATTTAAGCCGCTGTAGAAAACGAAATGTCGCTAGATCTAGCGACAAAGTTGCTAAATTGGCAACACTGCATGCCGACATTGTGGTGCTTCAGTTGTTTCTTAGCGAGTTTCCGTCTGCTTTTTTATTACGTCTATGATGAAAGGATGTCATTAATAAAATCATTATTTAGCAAAACTGGCCACAAGCTCACATCACTATATTTTTCAAACTCAAATTTATTTTTTCTAAATTTCTTTCCGTCTCAGTATTCTCGTCCTTTTGCTGCACATCAATATCATTCTCAGAGAGAGTTAAGCTAGAGGGCTCCGGGTAGTCAAATCCGTGACCAGTTTCATCACTGGCATTTTTTTTCTGGTTTTCAAAATCTTTCACATTTTCATCACTTGTTCCCTGGTTTTGTGATTTTCTGCTCGCTTTGGTTGAATTTTACGCTAATGTAAAAAATTTTTGTACATTTATTTTCTTTCTCTATCTAACTGTAATTTTCGTTTTTCAGCTCTACTTATATATTTTCTGGAAGACATTATTGTTGAACCAAACTTTGATAATTTTTTGAAATTAAACAGAGAGGGAGTGAGACCACGATCGATGTACCTAATATTGTCAGACTCAAAATGTTACGAATATATTATTTGTAAGTAATGAGTAGTACACACACATACATACACAATTTATCAATAACTTTACAATCTATTAAAGATTTTAAAGTTAATGATAAATTCAGTATTTAATAGATTCAGGCGTTATTTTGCGAAAGTCAAATTTACATGCAATTTTATCCAACCTGCTTTGTGTGCTTCCACCACCAATTAGTTCATGCGGCCTAGCGCCGGCCGGCACCCACCCACTGCTGTTAGTGCGTGCAATATGCCGACGCTGCCAGAACTTGTAGCATGTTATTCTTACGATTAACGTCTACAACGCCTGATGATGCCTCGTGGAGAGGCGAAACACGTGTCGCAGCGACGACCAGGCCAGTCGTGGCAGCGACGGTGGTATGCGGATTCTGTTCCAGATGGCGGACGACCGCAGCAGACGAGGCAGAGACTACCGGAGCAGCCATGGCAGCGTCGGCATGTTGCACGCACTAACAGTAGTGGGTGGGTGCCGGCCGGCGCTAGGCCGCATGAACTAATTGGTGGCGGAAGCACACAAAGCAGGTTGGATCAAATTGCATGTAAATTTAGTATTGTTAAAAAATAACTGAATTTTAATTCTATTTACTTATCCACTAAAAAGGAAACATTTTTTTATGATTATGCAGACTACTTTCAACTTCGGTATATTAATAGAAACTGATAATTAATTTTATAACTTTTAAATAGGTAAGTAATCACATATATTATGTAAACTAAACACATTTATAACAATAAAATCAGCACAACAATAATAATATCAGCCACTTTGAAGAAGAGAACAGAACCGCAAAAAAGAATAAAATTACGGTGGGTGATAAGCTCACACTCACAACTTTTTGTGTTTATGGCCTGGTAGCAAGATATATGAGCCAAATATGCTTACTCACTCTCGAACGAAAAATACTGCATGTGGGTATTATTAGCGGAACGTAGTTATTATCATATGGTATTTAGAAATGTTTTAGGTGTTAACGTTAATTTGGTAAAACTCAAAACAGGAATGATAATTATGTAATAATATTAAATATGTGAGCAAAATCGTTATTAATATTAAATCGTAACGTGTAAAACTTTTTAAGCAGTTATCCACAACTCTAGAAAATAAAGAAAATATACTGTCGTCCGTAAAAAACCGACGGGAAAATCCCCGTTCCGATTGATAGAGATGCATACTAGGAGTTCAGGGTTACCAACCCGTAGGCAGCCATTACACATTCAATCACGATCCGCTACATTCCTCCAAAACTCTGTTTCTTTGTATCTTACTAGTTATAAATATTTAAAAGTGCTAAATAAAAATGATAAATAACGGGACTTATAAATAATTCTAGCAAGATAGAAAGAGACAGAGTCTGAGAGGGAAACAGTGGAGCACGATCGAGATCGAATGAATGTGTAATGGGAGCCGCACATTTTAATTATCAGTTCGAAGTACCAACACCTGAACGTATACTTGAATTGAATGGGTTTGATTAATCGCAGGATTCGCAGGGCTGCAAACCTCACGATCTGTTTAATTTAATAAAATTATGGATTTTTTCGCATTATCGTCTATTTTTGACTTTGACTTAGCTGGAGGGCCCTTGAATCCACAGGGCCCTGGGCTGAAGCCCAAAAAGCTATATGGTAGATCCGGCCCTGATCCTATTTCTCTTAATCCCGCGCTTTTGGTGAGTGACATTTTAATTATATTTTATTTTTTTACAATTCAATATAAAATTAGTTTTATGGGACAATTTTGATAGTATTTTTAATATAAGTGCTAGTGAACTCGCACAGTAATGAAAACACTCAAACAAAACAGGTTCATGCATTTTTCGGAAGACGTGAATAAGTCTATGAAGAAATCTTGTTAAAATCACTATTGTGCTATGCGTGGTATTTAAACTTCAGGATAATGTCTAGAAACCCTTCCTGAGTAATTTTTCAACAGGGTTCCTGAAGCTGGTACGTTTAGAATAAAGAAGAATAATTAAAAAAAAACAATATAATAACAGTGCGAACTTCTTTCCGTGCTTTTGACGAGGTACATTGTAGTTATACTTAAAATTTTTACAATTCGGTATAAAATTAGTTTTATGTGACAAGTTTTTAACATAAGTGCTAGTGAATTAGGTACATTGTAGTTATACTTAAAATTTTTACAATTCGGTATAAAATTAGTTTTATGTGACAAGTTTTTAACATAAGTGCTAGTGAAATTAATGAAATTATACAGGAATGAAAAAAATCAAATATAACACGTATATGTACTTTTTTGGAAGATATGATTAACATCATGAACCATGTAAAATTCAACATCGTTTTACGGGTGATATTTAAACTGCAGTGCTAAAATTACTTAAAGGGTAACCAGGCCCAATGGCAATGGCTTTATAAGTAATTTTATAGCACAGTTACTGAAGCTGGAACATCTAGAATTAATATTTTGAAATGGTTCTGAACTGAAGGCTGTATGTACCCTTTGCGTTTCTTCACGGGCATAAAAAGAAGCATACAAAAAACTTCTTCCCACGCTTTTGACGAGGGTCATTGTTGTTATACTTGAAATTTTTACAATTTAGTATAATATTAATTTTATGTGACAATTTCGATAGTATTTTGTAACATAAGTGCCAGTGAAATTATACAGTAATGAGAAAACTCAAATATAACACGTTTATGCACTTTTTGGAAGACGTGAAAAAGGTCATCAAGAAAATCTTGTAAAAATCACTATCGTTTTACGGGTGGTATTTAAACTGGGTAGATTGGGTCTGGGTACCCTTCCCAAGTATTTTTTCAGCACAGTTTCTGAAGATGGAACATAGAATTAAGATTTTGTAACGATTCCGAACTGAAGACTAGGCTGTATGGGCTAGATCACTTTGCCTTTCCTCTCGGGGATAAAAAAACCATGAAAAAAAAGAACCAAAAAAAAAATCGCCATCTTTTTTTGACAGCATAAAATTATAGAGAATTTTCTTTTCTGAATTATTGAATATATACTGCTACTGAATCTATTTTAGTATACATCAGTGTTTAGTTGAAATAGTTTAGACATACTACATGCTTCTACCTTTTAAAATGTTTTTGTTCTGTGTCTAATGTTAGTGCGGGATGTTGTCGTATGCATATGTTATTGTAGTGTAATAATAAATAAGCGTTATAAATAATCGTTGTATTCTCGTTTCGCTAGGAATTAATTAATATACTACAAAGCCTACAAGGCTTGCTGTAAACTGATAAAGCAGGTAATTTATCAAGTCTTGTAAGTCCTCTAGAAGATACTAGAGTAGTGAAGACTGTAATGTCTTTGTTCAAACAAGTTTTCTACATTACCATTGTAAATTTTATTGTTAAAATGAAACTAAAACTGAGTGAAATCTATCTGAACATGTAATTAATGAATATGACCACATAGTGTGTGGATCCAGGGGAAGTTTCTTCTGCAAATCTTCAGTTTCAGGCTGAGAAAGTAACTGCTTCTGCTCGTTTCTCATTACACCATAGATTCTTCATGAAGTGTCCATAAAGTGCTGTGACTGCTTACCATCATGGTAGTTTTGTATTTTTAATTTTTATATTGGCATTTTGTATTGACTTTAGAGAACAAAAAATATTTAAAAATATATAAGTACCATAATATAAAGCGAATGTTATAATTTAGGTTCTAACGCTTTGGATTAGATTTAATGTTTGCATTACTCGCAGCTATCAAATCGGTCAAAATTAGTCATAACTCACAAGTCAGTTGACCATTAATAGGCCATAGCTTGTAACAAGTTGATTTTAACAAATCAGTATGGGGGTTGTATTGAGATTAAAGACTAAAATACAAAAAGAAATTAAACAGGTGGCAAGCGTGAAAAAAATCTAGGGCCGGCAGATTAAAACACATAAGTCAGATATGTCAACTTTACAGGAATTAAAAAAAACTTCATAAAATTTTGGTAGTATTTTTTATATTTTTTTGTGTTACAAATTATCATAGTACTTACACATGGCCATATAACTTAAACTATATTACTCGTTAACTAACACTGAATTAAGGTTTTGTGTGACTTATGTTAAAAGGCATAATTAACTTGTAACTGACTAAATAATTTATGTAGACTTATGTTTTATAGTGCAGCAAGTTTGTTACGGACTTAATAACTTATCTGGACTTATGTTAAAAATGTACTTCTAAAAATATACTTAAGTGTAAAAGAGTATTAACTGAAGAAAACAATTTGGCAGATATATCAAAACTCGACTTCATCGTTGTCTAGGTCTAGGTCTGGATCAGTATTTCGGACATTTGCTTGAGTTGGTTTTCATAAAAGTTGTGAAATACTTCTGGTATTAGTGGGAATAAAGAAACCAGGTCCTGTTTTTTCTCTTCTGATATAGGAAGTGTACTCACTGAACAAACCGGAATTGTTTCAGGTATTTGACAACTTCGACGTTTTAAATTTAAAACTTTAAATGTCACCTCCCTGTCTAAGACATCTTTGTATAAGACCATGCCAAAATCTTTTTCATACCGTAGTCACCTATTTTCAAGCCATTTGAATTGTTGGCCCTCCGAACCTTTATTTCTCAAGACTAGAGGTCCTTTTAAAAGTGTAGAAAATTCAAAAAAATCTTAAGATTTCATTTCGCAGACATGAAATTTAGAGCTGCTTGATTTAATTAACTGTATCCAATCATGTGGATGGTAAATCTGTAAACTAGATTTTTTCTTTTTTTTTCTATAATGCCATGGTCAGTGTCTACTTCTAAATGGCTATGCCCAGGGACCATAAATTTGTGGTAATTTTTTTCAATGTTAGTATTTTGTATAGCCCAAGTAAACATAGAACTCACGTGTGAATTTCGATTTTGACCTGCACAGGTATCAGAGTAAAATATAACATGTTTTACATTATTAGGTACATAAAGCTTCAAATGTTTTATCAAGCAACATGCTTGTGCTGCAACAGTTTCATACCAAATGTAGCAGACTGCTTTACCTGTATTGTTATTATGAACAGTTAAGTTGTAAGTCCACAATTGCCGTTTGTAGAACACAACAGACGATGTCAATGATGGTGTTGGTAAGCACTGTTGTAAGTCGAAAGTATAGACAGCCAGAGTATCGTTGTTTTTACACAAAGAAGTGTCTAAGGCGTTTTCGGTATACGCTTGATCTCCTAACATCTTGTGTCGATCGTGTTCGCTAATTGCAGTGGCTTTGGCATGCTCATCTTGAGTACACTGAATAGTCATTTTGAATTTGTCACATGTGACGCATGTGTCTACTCTGGGTTTCTTAAATGCTAAATTTAACTTATGAAACTCCTGTCTGTAAATTTTGACAGATGGTGGGTTCTCACGGTTGTCACAATATAAATTATATATCTCTTGTATGGTTAAGTAAGATGGCAAATATCTTTTCGATGTGCTTTTCCTGGTGTAATGGCTTTCGTAAGATGGGAATGAAAGAATGTGCTATTTAATAGCTTCTCGAGTGGATTCAGGTATCTTAATTTTAGGAATGAAGTTCTTTCCACGCATGTCGTCAGTTTGTGTTCCAGCAATTGACGCCCGCTTTTTTAAAGCCACGGTCTTTATAAAGTTATCAGTTTCATTTAAAACTTTTAACAGACATTTTCGACAAATTGACTCTCGTTTCCCATTTACCATTAGCGAATAGAGTTAGAGTTTTAAAAGATTTATCAAGATTTCGTCGGAGTTTTTTTTCACGTTTTAGTAACTGTAAACTGGTTTTGGCAGGTATTTGTTGACTCTCTGATTCAACATCACTTGAACTTGCATGCGGATCTAACACAGAATCATCACTGGAAAAATCTTGTGCAGTATTGTCCACTACTGAAGATGTACTCTGTCGAGGTTCTGATTCTGAATGTTGAAGTGTCCAAAACACAAGTATTTAACAGTCTAGCATAGTAAGCCATAAATATAAAAATTGTGGGTTCAAATGTATGCTCTACAGAACACTCACCAGTAAAACTATCCTGGGAATCGTCACTGGACAAGTTATGTCCGCTTTTGTCCACTAATAAAGATACAGTTGGTTGAGGTTCTTGGCTTACAGTGTCTGGTTGAAAAGATGTAGATGGTTGAGGTTCCGACTCAGGTACTGTATGTTCATCCTTTTCTGCATTCAAAAGATAAAAAAACCTGATGTATTTACCAAATTTGATTTGGTACCACAACAATATTTGAACCATAAAAATAAATATAACTCACCATTATTAGTCCTTTTTTTCAATGCAAGATTCACTAAATTTTGTCCTCTCTTCATTCTGCTTAATGAATGTGAATTAAAATACACTATAAAATTAATTGTCTAAACTCGACCAGACAAGGTAACAAAATGCCAGTGCTGAGTCGTAAAAACAAAGCTTACTCTTTTGTTGATATAATAAATTATTTTCCAAGTGCCCACTTCATAACAGTAACCATTGACACAACATTCTAATGTGCTCCTTTTAACATAAGTCAGTCTCGCACTGACGATAAACACAACTACCGACGACCACCAGTATGGTTCTTTTTCACATAAGTCAACTTATGTGTTTTGTTACGTTCCTAGTAAGTCCTTAAAATAAGAAGGTGAAAAAGTACAACCAATTTTTAAGCGACATACACTTCTGTTTGACTTATGTTATTAAGCCAGGTTACGCATCGTTCTATGAATAAGACTTATGCAAAATAAAAATAAAAACCATTTTTGTGACTTATGTGCTTTAGTCTGCCGGCCCTAGAAATGTATGGCCATGAAGGTTTTTTGTATTTCATTATTGCGACTTTGAGACCTATGTGTGTATGTGTGAAATTCATCTTTTCGAGATAATCAATAAAAACAGTCTACTGAAAAAATATAAGGAAACTTACTACAACAAAAAATACAAGTGATAACTAAAAGGTTTTATGCTTTTTACTTTGCTATTGTCAGTAAGTAAGAAGTAGTATAGAATTAAAAAAAATTTAACGGAAGTATCGCGCGTTTTATTTATTTTGTTGAACCTGACATTTCGAACGCTTTGCAGCAAAGCGTTCAAAACGAATAATACAAAATAAATAAAACATGCGATACTTCCGTTAAAAATTTTATAATTCAATGTGTAACAATCGCGAAAACCAAAGACAATAAGAAGTAGTATAGTTTTGTATCACATCGAAGCTTTTGATGTAAAATGTATTTAGGAATTTATATTAAAAACAGATGATTAAATAAAAGTTATTTATTTCTAATATTAATCATTATAATGATTGAATATACATAAGAAAACAAAAGATATATTAGGAACACATAGTTCCGAGACTCGGTGCCCTTAGGTTAGGTACCAATTAAGTACCCAGATTTAATTTCAGAGCGTTAGAGAAAGGATGGTAATCCTGATCAATAAACATTTTTAATTCCTGCAAATGTTTAAACTTGCCTTCAGTAATTTTTAAAGGAGCTGTGTATAATCGTCTTGTTGACACAAAGTCATTTCTTTGGTTACTTCTTCACAGTTGAAGCAAGGACTACTCATCGACATATCTCAACCTGTAAAGTTTGGACCCATGAGATAAATATTTAAGACCTTTAATATCAACCACCATGTGATCTCCCTTCTTATTACCAGGCCGAATGGATTTTAGAATCAAATTCAATTCTAAAAATTGAAAAAAAAATATAATGAATCAACGACATTGTAGGGTTTTGTGGTTGAACTTGTTGTATCTGGGATATGTAGTCACTGGGTGTGTATATTGGTAGTTTTGTGCATTGCTCAATAGCGGAGTGAACATTATCCACCTCCATCATGATGTGTCTTTTCTCTAAATACAGTTGTTCGATATTAATTTTCCTTTGTTCAGCCAAATCCTTTAGAGCACTCGACAAAATTCAGTTCCTCTTTTGATGTCCACATCCATCAGAAATAATTATAATGCGCTCAATTGTAGTTGATAAACATACCTCACGGGCGGCCAAAGACTTCCGCGCGGACTGTACCTGCTGGTTTCCACTAAACAAAGATTGCCGGGTCAAAACAGATGCCTGTGGGTAGCCCCGCGCGGGTGCTGTCCCACAGGCACAAAGTCGCTCCCAAAACCGACGTCTGTAGGAACCCACACGGGTGAGGTGTCCTACAGATGCAACAAAAAGTTAGATCGAGTACTAATAATCAAAAAAATCGCTCCAAAACCGACGTCTGTAGGACACGTGTGAGGTGTCCTGCAGACGTAATAAATACAAGTTAGGTTGAGTTTTTGTTTTTGTCCTGTACACAATTGTCCGTTTATACATTGTATTATCCAGCATTGTAATATGTTCTTATCGTTTTGTATTGGTGTATATATATGTTCTTATATGTTGTATTTATATATTACTATACAATAATTACTTTACCTAACAGAATGGTGCGTGAATGTGTATACCCATAGGTATACACGTTCACGCACCCACCGTCCGCCTTCAAGAGGCCTTAGATTTTCAATGTCCTTTGTTATTCATATTCTTTATGTATTGTCCACATGCAGTGCAATGTGTGCAAGGGAGTGCCAATGGGGTAGGCCGGCACTGTACATATCTAGTGTCCGGGAGCCCCTAGCACTCCCCTATGTACATAATGCAAATTTTCGTTTAGGTGACTGCATTCAGACGTGATTAATCCTCGGATTCATCCGTCTGAATGCAGTCAAAAGTCGATCCTGCGAGATGTCAGCGCGTTCGGCGTGTCGTCGTTGTCCGTCCATTGTCTTGTTCCTTACAACATTGTGTTGTTAGATTGGTCTTTGCGATGCGTCTGTATGGCGTCTGATACTTCCCTTCTTCTCCACTCCCACGTAACTGCAGGATTAAAACACTCGGCAGCGGCAGCTGCCGAAGACAGCCCGGGCAAAGATCTCTAGCTCGAGGCCCGTACGCACCCGTTCCCGCGGGTGCATGAACCGAGAAGAAGAAGAAAGATAGGTCTTGCTGTAATTGATGCGAACTCATTCTTTTTTAGTTGGTTTGTTTCGTTTTTAATTATCTCTGGTAGATCTTTTCTATTTATTTGTTTACAGTTTTCGAAACACTTTCCAGCCCGCCGCAGACAGCTTATTTATAGCCTGCTAGAACGCTGACAGCGCAGCTTCCGGCGACGAAAATTGTATCCCTTTGAGGTGATTTTTTATTTTCGGGAATAAAAAGAAGTCACACGGTGCTAGGTCAGGTCTGCAAGGAACATAAAAAAACCGGTCAAAATTATATCAGGCTGCTATGAAATAAAAACTACGTTTTATTAATAATAATGCATATTCGTTTAATGAGAACGTATTTTCACTGTATTACAGACGTACTCAATTAGTCACTTTCACAATCAGTTTCATTATCATTACTTGAATCTTCTTCATCCATCATTGGCGCTACTATGCGCGTCTGAAGATTTGGTAGGTTCATTTGAAATGAGTAACTCTAGGGCTTCTTTCAAAAATAACTAGTTTTCTTTTGTGCCCTGCGTCTGTTACTGGTCAGGAATGGATCCGAAGACAGTAACAGTCTGTGCAAGACATCGCTGTTACACACCACCCGTGAAAAGTTCCCGGCAAAATTGAGCGTATATTCCCGGAAATGTTTGTTTCTGGCTTCTGCTGCTTCTTCCGATAACTGGCCGATTGGCAGTATAGAATGACTAATAACTGCTTCTCCATGAATTAGTATCTTGTGGATGGTTGAGGGCATTGGATGCCAACCATATAAATGAACATACATTTCACTTTGTATTCCTATACAAATCGAATTCGTATCGGTCCACAAAACCTCAGCGATGACGGTACAGGATTCTGCCACATTATTTTTTTTCCTTACCTTTATTAGCCTAACAGGAACCAGTGAGCTTTGAAAAAATTTCGCATCTCTATCAGGTCGTGTTCTCTTATTATTTATCACTTCATCAGCATATTTGCAAATGCGAAAAACTGTGTGGTCGACCAAATCTTGTAACTGAATTTCTGCACAGATTTCGGCGATTTTTATAGTTTCATCAGGAGGATAACATACTTTTTTTGCTTGTTTTATTCTCGAGTAACATGGATAACTATTTTTGTTAGCGTTTTGTATCACTCTCCATTGTTTCTTAGTGAAATTGCCTTCCACAAAAATAGCTAATGCTCTGGAGTATGCTTTATCACATAGTTCAGTCTTTTTTTTAGCACATGGTTTATCATTTTTCGATATTTTGTAGCTCGCGTGGGTGTACTCGTTACTTCTTTAATTATTTTCGAAGCGTCCGTATTCCCAATAATGACTCACACCGGCAGCAAACGCTAATTGTTCCGCAAGTACCTGCCCTCATAAATCTTGTGTTTTGCGCCGCTTGCTGCGCATTGCGCGCTTGCGCACTTAATCGTTCAGATTCTTTCACTGGTCAGACTTTTTGAACATTCTAAATAGGTAATGATAAAGACTCAGCTAACCACTTTTCATTATATTTTCCAAAACGGTCTTTTGTGTGTCTTGCAGTGGACCATTTCATTTTGAAATCACTCCGGAAATATCTTAAAGAGCAAGTAGTTTGTTCATCTTGTGGACATTTGAGAATTTCTGAAGCTTCCTTTTCAATAATACCAACTTTCATAAATTGTTGCATTGTATCAAATAATGCTCTTCTGGTAAATTATAGTAAATTTCTTCACATTCCCTAAAGAAAAAAAAACAAACACGTTAACATGGGAAAAATATTCATTAAGCACTGATGGTAATTTGAGTGCATATAAAATGAAGTAGGGAAAAATGGTGAACAACTCTCAGTGATATATGATAACTAGAAGTCTATACTTATTATATGTACAAAAATAAAAGTCCGACAATGCGTGACACTATGTTAAAAACACCTTTGTTTATTTTTTTTAGTAAAAAATAATTACAGTTTTTACTTGTGTGTAAAACAGTTCAGGAACTTGGTAAGCCAAAGTTAAAGTGACAGAATATTATTTTAAAACATAGAACATACCTTCGTCTTCCATAACTAAAACAATTACTTAGCAACCCACTAGAAATATGTCACAGACATCATAGAATGCAAAACAAATATTTGAACGCCGAGAACAAAGACATGTAATTCGTACAATGTCTGTATTCCGACTGATCGTGTGAGAGAGAGGGGCGAGATGCGACTAGCTATTAGAGTTTCTAAAAACAATGGTTTGTAGATGACAGGTAGGTAGCAGTTTATGAAATCTACTTTTAACCGGTTTTTAATGTAAATACTCCAATGATGTCGTAAACACGCCGAGGCGAGCCTGCTTCAAATTTGTTTATCATATCACGGCACCATTCCACCCGGGCCTGCTTCTGAGCAACGGTGATGTTGTGATACACCCAGGGTGGAACTATCCTCGTCACGCGAAGATACAAATGTAGAATCTCGTAAAGGCTTCCTGATACAATCTGCAGTATGTGCTGAATCTCCTGATACGTAATCGCTTATTTTCTTGGATTAAATTTTTCACTGCTAACACGTTTTCTTCCGTAACAGCTGTCAAAGGTGCCTTGGAAGGACCTTCATCCATGAATGCCATTTGAAGTCTATCGTACGATTCGTCCAGTTTCAGGCGACACTTTAAGTCATAAAAAATCGTAGAGCGATAATGTTCTCGGCGTAAATCTATTGTTCAATGTCTCGATAATTTAAATTAGCTCGCAAAAAATGTGGAGGGAATTTAAAGGATAATGGGCAAATATATATGAATAATGGTCTACCTACTCAACACCAACGCCATCTGTGCTAAATAAAAGAGAATGTGTTAGCGAACCAATAACAAATAGTGTAAAAGTGCTAGGAGTTAAGAATATTTTGAAAAAGAGAAAACAAAATATAAAAATAAAAAACCAGTGATTAAAACATAATATTATATTGGCAGTATTATATTATGCTACTTTCTAAAATAACACTATTAAGGTGCGCAGCTGGCGGTACGGAACCTTCCTGATGGCGAGTCCATCATAAATACCATAAGATCGATATCACATGTGCACATGTCCCAATTGTGCGACGTCCTGTCAAACAGGTGCAATAATAGTACCTGAAAGCGTTTCTTCCTTCAATCCCTCTGTTTATTAGCACGTATGTGTTGTATTGTTTGGCTCTTGAATGCCGTGATTGTATTCGTCCTCTCAGTAAAAAACTTCTTTCTTCCTCTTCAATATTGTATTCATTAATATCATAGAGTTCATTGTCTCTGTATAACTCACCTAGCGGCCCGCCCCGGCTTCGCACGGGTGGACATTTATTTTTTAAACATTTTGGGATAAACGTAGAGTAAATGTATCTTTAGAGTTTTTTAAATAGTTTTTCTTCAGTAGCTTTTTTTTTCAGACAAATTACTTTAAGTATTATATTTCATTTTTTATCCATAACCCTATTTACAATCGGAAAGTTTATTTATTTTTTATTTATATTGTTTTTAGTTTTATTTTTACATTTCTTTTTTTACATTTATTTTAATATATATAACATATATTTCGAGACTTTATATTAATTTAATTTAATAAGTTTTACTTTTTTAGTTTCCAATATGTTTACTTTAAGGCTTCACTGTATACTATATTAGCTGTGGTATTCGTAGATGGCAATAAAATATATTGATTTTTAGGAGATCCTACTCGAGAAAGTGCAACATATAATTGGCCATGAGAAAAGCAGTCTTCTCTTAGGTGACTAGAAGGTAATTTTTATGCCAAACATCGAGAAAGTTTGTCCCTGGGATTTATTTATTGTAAGGGCAAACGATACCTTTATAGGAAACTGTAACCTTTTAAAAGATATGGGCAAATCTGTTTGTATCATCGGGATCCGCGGAATGTGAGCTAGCTGTTCGGCCGCGAGACCGGTGATGATTGTTGCTATAATCAGATTGTCTCGTAATTAATTTATCAAAAACCTTGTGCCTTGTGCCATTTTGGGAGGACTTAAATTTCTCAACAGCATAATAGGAGTGAGTACCTACTTTTAGATAAAGATAAAAGATAAAAATTCTTTATTTGCCTTTAGACCCTCACGGGCACTTAGACACGTCTTACATTTTCAATATTACATATATCTTATCATTTTTTTTTTTTTAAGTTTTCTCTTTTTTAATCTACCAGCATTTCAAATGACCATTGGCGAAGAAGAAATGCCGAAAGAAACTTGCCAATATAGGTCTTTTTTTTCCCAAATCATCTTATACATATTACAATAAATATAATGAGTGTACATATAGTGATATCAAGTGGTACAATTAAAGTTATATTAATTCATGTGCTGAATCATTTCCATACATCTCTGTCAGTTAGATATTCATCGATTCTATAATAACCCTTCTTACATAGAGTATTTTTGATGTGTCTTTTGAACATATAGTCAGGCAAGGACAGAACTGTTTCAGGTAATTTATTGTAGAATCGAATACAATTTACCACAAAAGATCTATTAGTCTTAGCAAGTCGATGTACTGGCATACGCAATCTATTCCTGCTCCTAAGATTTTCAGTACATTTTGAAAACGAATTTATATTTTTACGAGCATACATAATGTTCTCATAAATATATTGAGAGGTAACCGTGAGGATATTTATTTCTTTAAATAGTTCTCTAAGTGATTCCCTGGAGCCCATGTTATAAATAGAGCGGATGGCTCTTTTTTGTAATATGAAAATAGTTTCTATATCAGCCGCTCTTCCCCACAACAATATACCATATGACATAATGCTGTGAAAGTAGCTGAAATAGACTAAGCGAGCGGTAGCCACATCCGTTAATTGTCTAATTCTCCTAACGGCATATGCGGCAGAGCTGAGCTTACTGGACAGTTTATTTATGTGAGGGCCCCACTGCAATTTTGAGTCTATCGTAATTCCAAGAAATACAGTATCATTAATAAATTCTAGTATATTATTGTCAACAAAAACTTGTGTATTGGAAGACGCCACATTTGGAAGACTTAATTTTATACATTTGGTTTTAGTTGAATTTAATAAAAGATTATTGCATGTGAACCAATTTAGAATGGCAGATAGAACACTATTTACCTTGTCAATATTTTCGCACCGGCGAGCAACATTAAAAATTAAAGAAGTGTCATCGGCAAACAGTAGTATATCCGCCGTTTTCTGCACCATGTATGGCAGATCATTTATATATACTAAAAATAGAAAGGGTCCCAATATAGAGCCCTGGGGCACCCCAATATTAACATTACTGCCTTTAGATTTGACCCCATTTATGTCAACTGTTTGTATTCTATTGTTTAAGTAAGTTGCGATCAAATCATGGGCTTTACCTCTAACTCCATAATGGCACAGCTTGAGCAATAATGTCCGATGGTCGACACAATCAAAAGCTTTGGAGAGATCACAGAATACCCCAATAGCATCCTGGGATCTCTCCCATGCGCTAAGAACATGCTTGACCAATGCCACCCCCGCATCTGTAGTTGATTTACCTGCTGTAAAGCCGTATTGTGCACTATGAAAAATTTCATTGGTCTTAAAATAGAGTTGTAATTGATCAAGCATTATCTTTTCGTATATTTTACTCAATACTGGCAAAATAGATATGGGTCTATAATTCCCCAGTTCACTTTTTTCACCAGACTTGAATAATGGAATTAATTTACTAAATTTCATTAAGTCTGGGAACACACCCATATCTATACATTGATTAAAAATAAATGCCAAGTGTGGAGCAATTGACTCAATAATATAATAGAATACTTTTATGGTCATTCCCCAATGATCTTCTGAGTTTTTAATGTTTAGTTGTTTAAAGGTTTTAATTATATCGCTTGATTGAATATGTGTAAATTGGAAAAGCTCCACTCTTGGTTGTACATTTTCCTTTAATAATTTCGCAGCAACATGAGGAGATGAATTGAGGGAGTCAGTGGTAGTATAAGGGATATTAGTGAAGAAGTCATCAAATAGATTTGCTACTTGTTTAGCAGCTGTTACAGTTTGATTATTATGTTTAATAGAATACTCATTATCCCGTGGTTTATCTTTACCTGTTTCCTTTTTAACAATATCCCATACAGCCTTTATTTTATTTGACGACTGCTCAATTTTGTTTTTAATATACATTGATTTTGCAACTTTACAAACATTTTTAAATATTTTGGAATAATTTTTAACATATTTAACAAAGTCTGGGTCAAATCTATATGCCTTTTCTCCATATAATTCAAACATTTTATTTCTACTTATCAATATACCTGTAGTTGCCCAATTATTAAACTTAAATTTATTTGTGGTATTAATCTTTTTATATTTGAATATGTTTTGGTACTCACTGGAGATAACATGAAACAAATTGGTATAGAGCAAATCAGGATTGTCTACAGAGTAATCCAATAATGGCAACCTTTCCCCCAGTACATTGTTGTATTTAATAAGTTTATTAGTGGTCAGTGGTCTATACAACAGATCACTTTTTAAATCTACATTATTTGAACATTGGTATACTACCAACTGACCATAATGATCTGAAGGCAAGTCGCCAAATTAATTTAATTTCAGTTCGTGTGGTGGCAAGCCGGCGGGATAGAGAATTTAAAAATTCTTGTGGATAGTGCACTGTATCTTCGATGTTGCACAAGTTATCAATAGATTTATAACATTTAAAATCACCTGGTACTTTTTCAATGATCATTTTGTTTATCTCATTTACTGAGCTGTTTTTCGGTCACACGATCGCCCTCGAATAGAGCCAATCGAAATTTCTTTGTGTAAGATGTTCGATGTCGGGATAGATTGTCTCTATAAGGATTTCTAGACTGTGAACAGTTTGAGCCAATTCATTATCCAATAATACTTGGAGGCTATGTGCAATTGGAGATGGTAATTTTCCGTTTCCAAGTTTAAGTAATTTTTGTAAGAAATTGTCGTTGCCGTCATTACTTAAATGTGCTCTCATATTCGTGCGCAAATTGAGAGTTTCAATTGATTGCCACAAAGGTGATGATTTGAGGCACGCTTTTCTGAAAAGAACTTTTTAACTGGAACATGTCCCACCACCAACCCATGGCTCCACCGACTTTACGGTCATTTGAGCCGAATCGCGGGAGATGCAGCACGGCACATGCTGCTCTGAGGCTCTTCGCCGTGCCGTGGTCATTTGCTTGACTCCCTACAAATTGTTTATATCTCTGTCCACATATCTCTCTTTTCGCCTTCTCCCCTTTCTGGGGCGGCAACACACACGTTTACGTCTTCACTGCCGTGCGAAGGCGCTCGTGGATATTCCTGTCTTCTTCCTAGTTGCGCTCTCCCTCCTCCCGCTCTTGAGCCTTCTCGGCCTTTTCCTCGGCGCTACTCCGCGCGAACCACGCGTGGGCGAACCCGCGGAAAGCCGCGAAGTTCCCCGGCGACAACACAAGGTCCCCGAAGTAAACCGGTCCCTCCTCTTTGCTGCGCTGAATCCCGTCCATCATTCTATCACGCAGATCGGCATAATTTGGACAGGACCACACTACGTGGTTCCTGTCCTCCTCGCTTTCGCCACACAAACACATGCTGCTCTCACAACATTTCATCTCACTCAAGCGTTTCCTGAAACATCCGTGACCCCCCAGGAGCTGTGAGGTTGGATGATCCGGTTCGACCTGAGTCTTACCGACACGTCGGGGAAAAATTGATAGAGTTCCCTACCCTTAGACTCCGAGTCCCAGCGAGTTTGCCACTCGCTGACCGTGGCTTCCCAAATCTCGCGTTTCCGGCGGCTCAACTCCTGATCGGGCGCGGTTCTACGCACTGTTACGGAGCGGGTCGCAAGATGGTTTTTAAAAAAAACTATTTTTAAACACTAAAACAGAATGTATTAAACTCTCGTGAAAATACTGTCTCTGACGAAAGCCCAATCCAAACTGAAAACGAGTATGATCGCGGATAGCAAGCGGCATCGGTTTCTTGTTGCATTGACGTCAATGCAATGAGAAACTCAGCATATTTATTTTATATTCTAAGTAATGCATATGCCGATATAACAGCACCCCTTCCATGTGCCCAGCAAGAGTTATCTCCAGGTCGGCTGGGAGGACTCCAGCCAGCACCGGCAGGGCAGCAGTACTGGTGGATCTGTACGCTTTGGTCAAGAGAACCAGTGCCCCTCTCTGACTTCTTAGTACGGCACTATGACAAACATACATACATACTCTATGGCACCAGATTGCGGCGGCATACGTCAACGTAGCCACATAAGTCCAGGTAGAGTATCCTCAGGGCTCGGTATCTATATCCCCACGATGACGCAGATACGCGCGCCATTCTTCCGAAGCAAGCTGCAGCACGCTCCCCTATACGGGTCGCGTGCTGCAGGAAGTGTAGTGAGGGATCTAGTTCCACCCCGAGGACAGTGGCAGACGTGACGCTCCTGATCGAGGCCTGCCCAAATTTCAGGATGGGGGGGGGGGGGGGGGGGGGGGGCGCTGCAGCCTTCCCTTCACCGTCATCGTTACCGACTTGGTTGGGGAGAAGGACAGCCTGTTGCGGTCCCCCCATGCGCCGACTAAGCACAGGGCTTCGTTTGCGCTACCATGTTGAACCCCCCCTGGTAGAGGCAGGCGCAGTAGATCATCCATAAGGGTGTTTCACAACGATGGCCCCAGTACAGAGCCCTGCGGGCATCCCATGGTGGAAGTCTTCACCCGGTCGCCCACGATGAGACCCACACGGCGTCCGGTAAAGTAATCCAGCAGCATCTTGTAGATGTTGGGTGGACAACCCCCCCTCTTCGCCTTAAGTAGCATCATCGGCCACCAAGCGTTGTCAAAGGCTCCCGAGATGTCCAAGAATACCAACTGAACGTACTTACTTACTACCTACTTTACATACAGAATGCTTTGCTGTACTCAATATTTCCTGCAGTGCCGTGACTGTTGATCTACCCGGAGAAAACCCGTGCTGATGCTCAGAGATACTGCCAGTGATCTGCGGGGCGCATCTTAATATTACGCGCTCAAGTAGCCGTTCTCGAATATCGGGAGGAGCGTTATTGGTCGGTACGCTTTTGGGTCACTCAACGGCTTCCCGTTGCCCTTGGGCAGTACCAGCAATCTTCCGTCTTTCAGAATGTTGGGAACACCCCCTCTGTCACACATTTTAACTGGAACAGAAAAAATGTGGTATGAAAAAGTCAAAACATTCAATGTCGGTAGCGCGCGTATGAGCTGCGCGGGTACCTATCTCATAGATGTGCGCCGCGCGCCGCCCGCCGCCCGCTGCCACGCGCCGTGGCCGCTGGTGTCGCAAGCAAGGGATTGAAACCCAAAACAAAATTCGTAATATCTTTAGAATGGAATGTCCGATATCATTAATTCAAAGAGTAATCTACAGGCATTGAAACAGTCTTGAATACGAAATGATTTATTTGGATAAGGATTAATACCAAGGTACGAATAATGTGGCCTAGTTTGTACCGGCGTTACTATAGCATATTTTAACATGAAAAAGTAGTTATTGTGACGTAACTGTAATAGTTAGACATATGGTATCGCGGACTTTTTTGTAGATATTGATGTCCTCTATAAAACTGTAGTACATTACTTTGCTCTATTGTCAATAGTTTCAGCAGCGTACGCGGTATAAGGATTTTTTGGTATCTTTTTCACACGTTATCGAAGTTTTCATACGGATCCCTAACTATTTTCAAAATATTCTATATCCTATGTTAATCATTTATAATTTTTAAATTTATAATCTAATGGCGAAAGAGTTTTTGAAATCGGTCCAGTAGTTTTTGAGTTTATTCATTACATACATATAAATCTTTCCTCTTTATAATAATAGTATAGATAGTATAGATTATATATATTCCATCATTGAAGTGCTCGGCACAGTAAGAACTGTGCCTTCTTATATCTTAATATGATAAGTTCCTAGGGCAATTAGGATGAGGTGTTCTTCTAGTTGCGGAATGTCTTCAAAATCAGGAAGATTTGCTGCCATTCTGGTAAACGCGACACGTTGCCTATTTAAGTGTTTTTCTATAACATATTGAGCTAAATGATTTTCCGAATGAATCCTCTCATTGATAATTGTAATTATCACATCGGCATAAACATTGTCCCGGATTGGCAGGTGGAAAGCATTAATAAGTGCTGCAGCAATCCGAAAATGTTCGAACATGTGCGGAACGGACCTATTAAAGTTATCAATCCTTAGAAACTTGTAGTCACGTTTAAACCTTCCATTTACTACTTCTACTACCCATCTTACAATTGTAATCAAACGAGACTTATTCGCTTGTTCTGTGGATAGCTGCGTGCTGTTTCTGTCCTTCCTGGGTGGCATATGTGCTTCGTAACCGCATGCTTCAAAATCAGGTAGATCGTCTCTGAAGCCGCGATCCAAAATAAATACGTCATTTCAAATACGTCACTGCGTCTGATGTAGTGGCTGCATAAGGGCCTGTTACATCTATTATATAGCCATTGCTACAAAAAATGAGAAACGGCTTTAACAGATTCCTGTACTTATGAAGACTGTAACTACGTCTTAGAAAAAGAAAATTGCTGCTCTTCTGGATATAAATGTACGTCCCGTCACAAATCGATATTTGGTATCAATAAATTCTTGCTATGCGCTTCATTTCTCCTTATATGATCAACTCCCAAGTGAGACGGCACGAAGTCTGCCAGTCAGCATTCTCTCGCAATTACTAAGTGGCGTTCGAATGTTCGACGAGATATTTTTAGCAGTGATGCTAGGCGTACATTAGGTTCGCCTGTCCGAAGTTTCATAAGGTATCCGCCTAGAACCACGTTCGGTGCGTTCCCCCTATTCCCACCTGTTCTGTTGGCAGAACTACTGGTAATTTTTTTCTCATTAGTTCTGCGACTTATAAGACTATGGCTTTATACACCGGACTTGTCTCAACTATTCCCACCTGTTCTGTTATTTAGCTCTATTTTTTATTCATTACGTTATAATATTACTATGTGATGGATTTTTCCATCACTATGAAATTAAGGGATCCTAACGTAGTTAAGAAAAAACAAATTAACATCGGTCATAATCATAAAACAAAAGAATACCACCCTTTGTGACAATTATCTAAATGATAAAATCATACCATTTTTCGTGTGGTGCTCAATTCAGAGACAATTGACAAAAATTTGTCCGATTGGAAATAAAATAGAAATTAAGTAGAACTTCAGAGAGACACTGAATTCAGAAACCGGGCGATAAAAACAAAAGAAATCTCGTCTCATTCGAAATAAAAATGAAAATCGCAAAACAAAAGAGCATTTGGTATTTTTCTTATTCTCTTTTATATTGTGTACTGTCCGAAGTTTCATAAGGTATCCGCCTAGAACCACGTTCGGTGCGTTCCCCCTATTCCCACCTGTTCTGTTGGCAGAACTACTGGTAATTTTTTTCTCATTAGTTCTGCGACTTATAAGACTATGGCTTTATACACCGGACTTGTCTCAACTATTCCCACCTGTTCTGTTATTTAGCTCTATTTTTTATTCATTACGTTATAATATTACTATGTGATGGATTTTTCCATCACTATGAAATTAAGGGATCCTAACGTAGTTAAGAAAAAACAAATTAACATCGGTCATAATCATAAAACAAAAGAATACCACCCTTTGTGACAATTATCTAAATGATAAAATCATACCATTTTTCGTGTGGTGCTCAATTCAGAGACAATTGACAAAAATTTGTCCGATTGGAAATAAAATAGAAATTAAGTAGAACTTCAGAGAGACACTGAATTCAGAAACCGGGCGATAAAAACAAAAGAAATCTCGTCTCATTCGAAATAAAAATGAAAATCGCAAAACAAAAGAGCATTTGGTATTTTTCTTATTCTCTTTTATATTGTGTATGTTCATTTGTCTTGTATGTAATAACGCAAGTTCTCTAATGAAAAAGATATACTGAAGGAATAAAAAATTAACGCAGTTTTTCTAAAAACAAAGATATTCCGATGACACCGTTAATGAATTGCGTTTGATAAAATCTAATCATTGCATCGTTTTCGATCTCTTTATTTGTTCTTCGTTTGACTGATTTCTTGCAAGTCGACATTTGAATGGCTTTAACAGAAAACAACGATGCATCTTCTTTCATGTTTTTCAGGAACTGAAAAATAGTCGCCGGCCTGGTTTTGAATGTGCCGTTAATGGCGCGGTGCCATCCTTCAACACGTGCGATGGCGCCGACCAAAGGCAGTCCATGACTCTATGCGCCTGGGGTTCATCCAGAAACGCATATATTTTATAAAATTATTCCAGTCGCATCTTTCGCTAAATTCCAGCACTTGGGATTTTACATACTCCCACCCTTCCGCAACGCGTTCTTCGGGCAATAGTGGAAGAATACTACACCAACTTACGATTCTTTTTTTTCGTTTGTCTTTAATGCCCAATTGCTTTGATTTTCTCCACAGCTTATTAGAGAAATGGTAGTAACATCCCTGATTTTAGTATTTAACTCACTATATTTTATACCAAATCTAAGTATTTATTATTTTTGTTTGATATGAAGTGAAACTGACTGAGTTAATGCGTGTTTGTACTTGTTGAAATGCTAGTGATGAGTAATAAATAAAAGAATACATGTTTAATTACAACAATCAAAAGTTTAATTATTCAGAAGTTCTTATCAAAATAACAGACACCATAAACTTGAAATATTTTAAACAATACTTAGAGCAAATAGGTACCTACTCCTGTACCCTTTTTCTGAAATACAATCAGTCTTGCAATAAAATCTGCATAATTTTTATTGCATTTAAATGCTCATATGTAGATATTAACAATTCAAGAAAAAAGTATCAAAACTAGCTAGTTATAACATTATTTAAAATGCAGTACGTTAGCATTACCTAATTATTATACTACTATATATAATTATAACTATTATAAAATACTTTAAAACTAAATCATGTGAACACAATTTGAGATCAAAGACACATTATTATAAAATCACAAAAGAGACAACAAAATTGTCTAACAGTATAATAAAAACATTTTTACTAACAAAATCTATTCGATGTTACTGACGTGTTCAGTCTGACACCGGCGAGTTTAATCAAAACCCTTTTCTGTTATTTGGCATTAAGGTTAACAGTTTGTTTATAATCTCATCTTTGGTCGACTTTGGTATTCCTCTAGGAGAAACCTTTTCTTTATATTCCGGGAACATTTGATGTTTAACAATTTTTGTTTGTAGAAACTCCAAACATTGTTCTTGGAGTTTCTTCCGCGTTATGATTGAGCTTATATCTGAGCTGGTACTCGCACCGGTTTGCTATTATCACCAAGGTAAACTCTTGGTTCACTTCGACGTATCTAGTGTTGCGAAGATAAGTCAGTGTAATTGGAAAAATCACCGACTTCCATTGATTTTACCAAACACTTTAGAATTCGCTTGCTGTACTGAATCGACGAAATCTGAAAAATCATACACTTTTTGTTTCCTTAATATCCATTATATTCCATAGCTTGTTCAACTTGGTGGTGGAAGCTGTCGGCTGACATTAATTTGTGACCAGGCTCAAAGTATTTTAGAGTATTTTTTATTGCATTTATATGCAATAAAAAATACTCTAAAATACTTTGAGATGTACACCAAGAAAACCGTTTGACTTCCAATTGAAATACTTGATCTCAAAAAATTTAAAACAATTGCTAAAGAACAACATTGGAAGCACCCCGAAATACGATTGAAGAATAAGTCAATAAAAAGAACAAAAGTAATCACCATCGAAAAACAAGGAAGCTTATTTATAATATAACAAAAGAAATATCCAGTGCAAAGAACTGTAAAAAATACTCATATAAATATGATTAAATTATTTTTTCTCTGATGTAGTAATACTTTTCGAAAACTCTTTTTTATAAAAATATGTTCATTGATAACTCAATTTGTTGTTACAATTCCATTTAAATAAATGTTATTGTTATCATATTTTTCTTTTCTTTTTTTTCTTTCCACCCTCCAACATATAGGTTAAATAAAACATAATTATCATTTTTAACATTATATTTCTAGTTAAATACAGTTTCATTCTTGCTCTTATAAGTAATTTTAAAACTAGTTACAAGAAAGTTTCAAACATTTTATTTAGTAGTTCATCATTATAAAATGTGTTTACAGTAAACATGCTTACAAAATCTCTTAAAGACATTCCTGATTTTTACCTGAAATACAAATATGTTAAACAATATTGACCACAAACAGATGAGAAAGCATTTTGTATTATTCTATTATTATAAATCCATCTCGTAGAATTCCGCATTAAGAAAGACGAGTGAAATCCATTAGGTTTCCGTCCAAATGTATCGAAGTACTCTCCTACACCATTGATACTTATAAAAATTGCAATCCAATGCGAACCTGACTTCGTATCAGGGTCTAAGTTACTAATTAAAAAAACGAGGCGTGACATATAGAGTGGTAATCGGTTCGCAGCAAACACATTACAACATATGGAATGGTCTATAAGTTTTAAGTGTTTACTTATTTCAAAAGTATTCATAGTTATTATTTATGTCTGCTTTGTACGAAAACTCAGAGCAATTTAACAATATTAAAAATGGGAAGCAACTTAAGTATGTATCACACACTTAGTAACTTAACTACTGAAGTCCACGCTTACATTTCTATTCTGATCAATTTCAATTAAATTATTAAACTCAGCATATACTATGCAATTAACTGTTTCGGTTAGTGCATTTCTAAACTTACTTCCAATCTAATACTACCATGTTTAATCAAATTCCAATGAGAAGATGAATTTGCAGATAAATCTGGTGTTAGATCGAAAGCCATCAACCTTTAGGATATTCTTCTCTACTTATACCATTTCCTTCATTTAAAAAATGAATTCCTGTGCCCGAGAATAAAGTATGGTACATAACAGTGGAAATATCATTACTAAAAACAGGTTGTAATGCTTTTGAAGGGATTTGCATACCATCAATATATAAAGTAAACGTGTTAACCGTATAATTGTCGAAATTATAAGGATTTTTAGTAAAAGATCCATTGAAAGCACTATTGCTTACAAACCCAATTATGCACCGCTTTGGAACTTGTCCAAGGAAACCATTATCAAGTGTTTTACCCTGAATACCAGATGGAATAATAAGCACTTTTACTTCGGCTCGTGAAATAGGATACTTTGCCGTAATAGACGCTAGAACTTTTTGGTGTGCAAGTTACACTTGGATTTATTCGAGTTTTACGAATCATAAGCGTGGCGTCAGTGATACACACTTTAACTTTGATGTCATTTGATGAACCCATAAGATTGAAAGATTCTCTTGATCGTACTAATTACACACATAGTAACTCTATTTATTAAAAAAAAATCCAGATTGAAAATATCTCCATGTAAGTGACAAATCATTTCAACTTCTTTACTTCCTTTGATGAGTTTTTGTCTGTGTGTGAAACCTACATTTGATTCATCAGCATTATCCATTTTACCAGCAGTATCTTCATACCACATACTACATGTAAAATGTGGTTGTTTTGCATGTGGAGCGTAGTTCAGAAGTGTTTCAATATATGCTCGATATCTATAAGTATTATTTGGTGGTAATATTAGTTTCTGGTTAAGATAAATGTCCAATTGAGAGAAAAGTGGATGTAACCAGTAATTGACGGGTGCTATTGTTGTTGTATCAAGTAGAGGTGTCGAATCTTGATTCAATATTTTCCGAGAGTTCCGTGATTGATTGAGCTTACATGACTTTCGTTTTATGTTTTTATGCCCTGACCCCATCATTACTTTATCTATTTTATCATCTGCTTTTCTTTTTAAATTAGAAGTAGCTTCTTTGAAACGAGATTTTAATGAGTCGTCAAGAGGTTTTGATTTCATCATATCAGATATGAGTCCTACTCCAGCATTCAAAGCTTCCTTCCCAATTACTTTAGCTCCACTTGAGAAAAGAGGCAGAACACTTCGAAACAAGCCACCCAAAAAACTTCCGATGCCATGTCCACGTTGATGTGCAACACTTTTATAAATTACTCCAATTCCAGTTCCTGCTTGATGACTAGAATATTGTTGATATGGACATATATTATTATTTTGATATTTTGAATACATTCTTTTATATTTGCTTTTAAAGTGTAGTTTCACACAGCTCGTTCCAAAGTGGAATGGTATGCTCTCTCCTGTGTTTGTTCTTATATCTATTTCAATTGTATCGAATTCTCTTCGTAATATTATTAGTGTAGTGTGGTTGGGTAAATATATGCATTTTATTTGAACCATAAACGTATTTAACAGGATCTAATGATACGATCCTTAACAGAGGACACATGTTTCCAACCATCTGAGGTTCAATAATATCTCAATATATAAATAACTGTGATTGTAATCCTAAATATAGATTAGCAGGAAATTTACGCCACATTTTCATTTTTAGGGTTCTTTGAAATCGCTCCACAACACTCGCCTGGATATCTGGGTTATTTGTAGTATAATAATTTATTTTACGACTTTTAAAAATTGTTGTACATCTTTAGATATAAATTCGGTTCCTTTGTCAGATTGTAAATGTTTTGGAACGGTTTCTACTTCAAAAAATATACTTGTAAATGATTCCTTTATATTTTCGGCATTTTTTCTTGTCAAATCTCTAGCAAATGCATATTTACTAAAAACATCAATAACACATAAAATATATTTATTTCTTTCTCATGTATTCACTATAACTTCGCATATCACTCAAATCAGCTTGGCAAAGGTCAATACATATTTGTTTCTTGAAAATCGCCGCTGTACTGGTTCATGTAGAGTTTACGTGACTTGTGATGCCAACCAGTTTTTTGTTTCTTTTGTCATTTTAACTTTCATAGCTTCAGACAATTTATTTAAACTACTATAACCAGCTGGATTTGACACGTCATAGTAAATTTTATGAATTTCTAGTAAGTGGTCCATTTCTCCCAATCAATTCATCTTTTAGATTTTTCTTTACTTGTTAATTGGTTCAAAACAGGTGTAGAATACTCTGGCGATGATATTGTTTTTTCTTGATTATTACTTGATGTGTAGTTATTATTATTTGATTTTTTTTGATATTACTTTTATATAAGTTGCTCCTTTTGGATTACCTATATAACTAATCGGTACTTTCAAATCTTTATGGACAGTTGTAAATTCAACCCAACCATTTGGAGAATTATTTTTGAGGGGTCTAATTACATCATTCAACAAATCCACAATATTGCTTTTAGATACTTTTTTCTGGTTTATGTATACAGTACCTTTATCATCCCAGAAGATTTTGTCTTTATTTTTCAGAAGAATGTCCACAAGTAATTCACCCTTTATTTTATAAGACTTCGGTAATAGTTGGAGTAGTTGTGATTTAACATAAAAATCTCCAGTGCTAGGTAACTTAGGTTCAAGTGTTTGATTAGAAGTAACTTAACTTTCTGCAATGAGTTTCAATTCAACGTGTCCTTTTATACTACGAGTATGTTCAGGTTCCTTCACATTATCTTCTGGCTGACCAATATTTATTATGGGTATTTCAATTGACTTACTTATCTTTGTCAATGAAATACAGATATCATTGAAGAGATTGTAAATACAACATCCATTTTTCTCTGTCTTCTAGTTTAAAATATTATAATATTATCCATTTCTTTGTCTAAATGTGAAAGATTGTTAACACTGATATTGTCTTTATCCTTTTTTAGCTTTTCGATAACTTCAGGGTCAATTAATATCATTTTATTTGCATTATCCATAATTTTAACAACAGAACCAATAATAATTGGTAAAAATGCACCCCCTTTTTGTACTAAAATATTTTTCCTTTTTATGTTATCTTTTCCTTTGCGTTCAATTTTCGAAGTGTATTTTTATATTTAAATAACTTCGTTATTCGTTTCGTTTCGTCTTCGTTTTCCATCAAACGTACTCAAATCGGGAATACCTTGATAGTAACTCCATTTAAATTATACAATGGTTGCATTTCATCATAACACCATAGAATATTAGTAAAGTTCTCGTTGCAAACTTGTTTTATGTGTTTCAGAAAACTACAAACAAAGTTAGACTTTCCACATCCACTTGGACCAGCTACTATAGCGATAAAGGGATGTATAAAATGAAACATGATAAAATTAGCAACAATACGTCAAATGTGTACAAAAATAAATCAAGAAATGAGTATGTATACAATTACTTTATCTTATAATGACCCCACGCTAATGTGTCTGTAGAGTTTGCGATAAGATAACATTTTGTATCATTATATGACAAACATTTTGTTAATTTTCTGTGTAAATATCACATGTTTAATGCTACGAAAACGGTTCATTTCAGCATGTTGTATATTTTTGTTTAGGAGACACGACTTATAATTATCAATGCTTAACTGTTCAGTTACATTATTATTTACTCCTTTAGCTTTAGTGATTGTCTTATCCTCAACTTTCATCGCATACATCTTTGATCTATAGTCCCACAAATTCTGTAAATATTTTTCCTTTATGTTCATCCTTAAAAAACCTAGTTTCCTTAACCTTTTTCTTCAATTGTGGGAAGCCAAATACGTTATCGTTAGAGTAATCAGAAGTATTAAAATGTAAATCTTCTTTTATTTCATCATAAAAATCAGTACAGAAAGTTTGATACACTAAACTATCTGTATCGGTATACAATAATTTCAAATTATTAAATTTGTTTTTCATATACTCGTATTTATAATGAAAATCGTACATTAAAGTCTTAGATACATCTAATATAGAGAAACCTTAATATATAGGTTTATTATAACAAAGTTTCATTTTACGAAGTTGAACGGCGACCAAATATTCGAAAAATATGGATAGGTTATGAAAACCTGGATGAGCAATCAAACTTTGCACACCTTTAATTTTACCACGATCTTCCCAATGCGTTAATAATTTAACATTCACCCGCTTTTCTATATTTTCCATAGTTTTACCAAATATTGAATTATTCATAAGTTTATAGAAATCTTTTTCAAAGTCAAATTCGGCTAATGTGCGCTAATGAGTATTTAAATCAATATAAGTCTTCAACCAAGGACGTTGTTTAAATTTTAAAACTCTATGTACTTTTGACACATGCATACCTAATCTTTGACAGTGCAAAAGATTTCTGTAGTGTGTTACATAATTAGTTTTATTATTTAAATTTGTTACTAATTTAGAGTCTTTACTATTGCCAACGCATATGTTTTCTGGGCATAATGGGAAATCAGAGTGAGCATCGTGTAAACTATTGGGGTATTCTAAATCGACTTCTAAAATATATCCAACATCAGACGTATCCAACACATAATAATTTACACTCGGGTCTACCCACTCGAAATCAGATTAAGGGAGATATTGTGACATTGCCCATCCATATAAATTGCTTGCATCTAAATATGTAAGATAAGAAGTAGGTTGACTTTTATCAAAATCACTCATGTAGGGGTTATTAGCTTTTGCATAACGGTTGCTACATTGTGATATACCACCTCGAATACCTGATTTAATTAAAGCTATTTTATCAATGTCTGTTAATAGTTCTAGCTCAACCTGAGTACATTTTAACATAGCATCCCAACTTAACCCCGGAGCAGTATAGTAATGCGCTGGATCTAAGTCATACGTACTCAAACAAACATTTCTAAAATTTTCAAAAATATCTGCTAGAAGTAGTACGTCTGTTTTTAGGTAAAGATCCGAATAGTTTGCCATAGATTGACATTGAAAGTGTGACCAAACTTTTAAAGCATGATTGTAATCTTCTACAGTAACACCACGTCCAGTTAATATACTAGAAAAGTTCTCAATCGCAGGTAAACTCGGTAAATTTAGATTTTTAAAGCATGTCATATGATCATAGGGATAAATATCTTTCCTTCTCAATAAATTAAAATCTATATCACTAGGATATTCTTTTTTCAACTCACGAAATTGATCACTATTAAGATTTTTAGCTAGTGATACTAAACTGCTAGATAAAAATTTTAATGAATCTATAAATCTTAAACTAACATTTTTACCTTTTATCTTTACATTTTTTGAAAAGGAAATACATTTCCCTTTATTTTGTGGAATTATTTGTACTTCACCTTCCGCAAAATTTAAGGCATGCACGATGAAATGAGCATCATAATTGCTGAGATTGTGTAGTACTATTGGTATAAACGGAGCCTTATGATATTTATCACTACAATTTTTATGACACACTCCCATAAAAACACCAGTTTGCCAGTTATAATCAATGTGATGATCGGAAACGATTTCCTTTTCACATATAAAACAAACTGAGTTGTCTCTTATGGCTATTTTATTTTCCTCGGTAAGAGGAAGAGGACACTTTTGAAAACTATTAGCTTTGGAAATTATCTCAATGTCCTCATATATTTTTTTCATAAATTCCTCTGCACAGTTTTCACCGGTATATGTAACATATTTGGAAAGTCTATCATCATATGCACATTTGATATAATAACCGAAACTATATACATCGTGCCTTTGCACATTCGAAGTTGATGATTTTCTAGGATCATCAGTACACGATGCAATAGAACTGAGAAAAGATTCAAAGTCTGCATAAATAATAAAAGGTACACGCATTTCCTTAACAAAATTATTAAATTGTATTTTATTGGTGGGAACGTTTACACCGAACCAATTTTTTTTTAATTCGCGTTTATTTGGAATAACAGTTAGGATATGAGAACAGTCGTGTTCTTAATGTCTATCAAGTGCCTCTTTCTTGTGAAAATATAAAAGAAAACCGTCACACACATGTATGGGATCATTACGTGATGAAACCTGGCGAAGGACTAATCAAGATAAATTCTTTATGAAGCAGTAATGGGAATTACTTTTGTTCGTTAAATATAATAAATGTATATGAGTGGGCTTACGTAATTTTGTAAAATACAAAGGACCAATAACCATATTTTTTTAGTTGTCGAATTAAATTCAAGACCATACACATTAATACTAAGGTTATTTAATTTCTTAACTTTATTTATATCCGTTAACTTTACGGGGAATGAAATGTCACTAAAATTTAAAGTATTTTCATATCTTGCATATGATTGAACACGATCCGAACTTTGATTTGTTGGATATAAAGCTGAAAGTAATGCCCATTTGAAACATTGAAAATCTGTATTTTTTACATTTATGGCTGCTTTTTTATTTTTTGTCATCTGGTAAATCTATGTATGAATCACCTTTCAATGGATTAAATTTATTTACATTTACATCCATACAGAGAATATGCTGAAGACTCCAACCACTATCTTTTTTCTCGAATTCACTTATTTTATGTGACAAAGTTTCCTTCAAAGAAATCAGAAAATCATCAATATTATCAGTTCGAGTGAGTGTGAAATTCGGAGTTTGAAAATCAAAAGTACTAAATAATTCCTTAGTTGGTTGGATGAACCGAGCATTTAAAATGAGGTTAATTTTACAATTTGTCAACAGTTCAATACTCTCTTTGATAAGAGCGTACAGTATATCGCGTATGGATGTAAAAAATGTTTCAAATACGAGGGTTATTTGAAAAGTTCTTAGCCTAACATGGTTAAAGTAATTGGTTTTTTTTATAACTACCCTCATTTTGTAATTACATTTTTTAGCAACAAGTATGCACAGTTTAGCTTATTCACAGTAACTGATTGTTCGTTTACACGTGATACCGTAAGTCAAGTCAGAGCTTTTTTTGAAAATGGATAAAATTGAACATCGTGCAGTGATAAAATACCTGAATTTGAAAGGTTCAACTCCAAAAGCTATACATGAAGACATGTCTGCTACTTTGGGTGAGTCCGCTCCTTCGTTTGTGACTGTTAAAAACTGGGTGGCAGAGTTTAAACGTGGTCGTGAGACCATTCAAGATGAGCCCCGTAGTGGCCGGCCTTCGACTGCTTCCACTGATCAAAACAAAGAAAAAATCTGTGATTTAATTTTATCTGATCGAAGATTGACTGTCGAGGAGATAGCTAAGACTGTAGGCATCTCAACTGAGCGAACACATCATATAATTACTACTGAACTTGGATTCTCTAAGGTGTCTGCGCGGTGGGTACCGCGACTGCTTTCAGTGGAACAAAAACGCAACCGACTCACAACTTCTCGCGACTGTTTAGAGTTATATGAAGCTGACCCAATAGAATTTGTTGAAAGATTTATAACCATGGATGAAACCTGGGTTCACCACAATGCACCCGAGCAAAAGAACAGTCGAAACAATGGAAAAGAGCAGGATCGCCCACCCCAAAGAAGGCAAAGGTGGTTTTATCGGCGGGCAAAGTCATGGCATCCGTTTTTTGGGATGCAAAGGGTATAATTCTCGTGGATTATTTAAAAAAGGGTGAAACAATAAACTCCGATTACTATTGCAACCTGTTGCGTCGTTTGAGAGAAGAAATCAAAGAAAAACGTCCAGGTTTATTGAGAAGAAAAGTCTTGTTTCATCAGGACAATGCGCGCGTTCACACCTCTGTGCAATCCATGGCAAATATCCATCAATGTGGCTTCGAATTGTTACCTCATCCCCCATATTCACCGGATTTAGCACCGTCCGACTTTTATCTGTTCCCAAAGCTGAAAAAATTTTTAGATGGTAAACATTTTTTTACAAATGAAGAGGTCATAGCCGCCGTGGACGCTTATTTTGAGGAGTTAGACGAAGATTTTTTTTTAAACGGGTATCGAAGCCTTACCGGGTCGATGGAAAAAGTGTTTTGAGCTCGGAGGAGAGTATGTTGAAAAATAAAAATAAACTCAAAATCGTGTGGTTTCATTAAGTATGTAGGCTAAGAACTTTTCAAATGAGCCTCGTAGCAGGAGGTCGGTGTCACTAAGAGGTTTTACTCTATATGTATGAATTCTTTTCCTAAATGCGGTTTCAGGTAGGTCTACATTTGGGAATTGATGGTGAATTCGTGATACATTATTCATATGTACGTTACTACGATAATGATTCAATAAATACCTCTTCTTAACTTTGATGTTGCATACGTTGCACTCTATCAAATCTTCATTTGAGGTAGTCGATGGAGTTGAATCTAAACCACTCTATGTAGTCGGATCACTTAATCGTCGTCTTTTTTGCTGAGTTTGTAGATTTGTGTCAGCTTGACGTTTTAGTCCTCCACCAATTTGAACACTATAACAAGAAAAATTAAAATAAGAAAAGGAAAAATGATAAAAGTTAAAGAAAAAAAGAAACTATTTTGTTATGAAACTTACCAGTTCTCAAACTCTTCCGCGACATCAAAAATAGAATCGTCAAATGCAGGATCAAACAATGTCCGAGAAACAGCTTCATAATTCTCCACAGCTTGATACAAAACTTCATCAAACGCAGGGTCAAAGAGAGAGTTTTCTTGAATTAATTAAAGTTCCATACAAGCATTTACCATATCCATGTCGTAGGAGCATGAGGAGTGGATCATCAGGAGTGTTTTTGATGAAAAATGCACTAACACACTTAAATTCACGATTCACTCATTCACGGTTAGATCGAACGACGGAATAGTAACTGATGTGGTTCTGTGATTTGACTTCACTTTATATTGTAGAATACAATAAACACATTAGGAAAGAAGTACCTATTTTGTTAATGGGTTTAAGTCATTAATGAACAATGATAATATGATAACAATAACATTTATTTAAATGGAATTGTAACAACAAATTGAGTTATCAAAGAACATATTTTTATAAAGAAGAGTTTTCGAAAAGTACTACTACATCAGAGAAAAAATAATTTAATCATATTTATATGAGTATTTTTTACAGTTCTTTGCACTGGATATTTCTTTTGTTATCTATCTATGTATCTATAACTTCACGCCAAATCCCTTGCGGGGTAGGCAGAGAGAAACGAGCGCCACGTGACTCGATCCTTACATATCTCACTCACTTCTTTAACATTCATTGCTCTTCTCATGCACGCTCGCCGGTTTCTAGGGCTCCTGACATCACCTTCTGATAGAACACGACCAATTTGGTCATGGTAGGTAAGTCTTCCCCGGCTCTTACATCCTTCCACTTTAGCATTGTATATCTGCTTCGTCATTCTTTCATCTTGCATTCTTTCTACATGTCCGAACCATCGGAGCATGCCTCTTCTTATTTTAACTCTTGTCTATATTAATGATAAAAATGCCTGGGATTGAGTCGATCCAATTGTAATGTAATTAATAAATTAAGTAAATTTGTTTGGATACCAAAAGAGGGATGCCTAAGTTTTTTGGCAGTATTTTTATCAGTGCTCACCTAGTCATGAACTGCACGGTAGGGAAAAAAATTGTGACGATTCCAAACAAATGTAGCCATTTTTACGGAATAAAAATATTTTGACTTTGAACACCGACGCTCTCTTTCAGACCAACTCTGTTTCTAACATCATCATTGCGAATACGGTCTACAAGCCTTCATTTCGACCGCGTTTATTCTACTTTCATGCTCTTTCTGCCATATCCAGCTCTCGCTTCCATAAGTTAGCGTTGGGACCAACACTGCATTGTGTATAGCGAGTTGTGCCTTCTGGCTCAGGATTTTACTGCCAAGAAGTTTTCCCAACGCTCCATTCACACTATTCCCAGCATTCACTCGTCTTTCCACATCTGCGGTGTACCTTCCATCCCTGCTGAAAGCGCATCCAAGATATACAAACTCATCCACTTGTTAAAGCACTTCATCATCAATCGTAATCCTTACATTAATTCTGGATTTTTCTCTTTCAAATACCATTATCTTGGTTTTCTTCGCATTCAGTAGTAAGCCTTTCTCCATACATTCGTCTTTCATCGTGGTGACCAGTGTTTGCAGTTCAGATGGTGTATCTGCTAATAGCACGGCTTCGTCTGCATACAGCAGACAGTTCACCACTAGGTCACCCATGCGCAATCCCACATTCGTTGACCTTATTCTCTGCAGACAACTATCGAGATACAGGATAAACAGCCTAGCAGATAGCATGCAACCCTGTTTGACACCAATTCTGACAACAAACCAGGGTGACATACAAATACAAATAGTTTATTTGTATTTGCAGAAAACCTTCTGGTCTATGGCCAGATGCTTCTCTACGATAATGCGGAGCGAGAAAACTTGATCCGTACATCCCCTTCCATTTCGGAAACCTCCTTGTGCGTCCCACAGCATTTCATCGGATTTCACCCTCATTCTCCTTTCAATCACCTTTCCATATACTTTTGCTGCTAAGCTGATCAAATTGATGACCCTATAGCTGGCGCAGTCCATGCGTGACCCCTTGTCTTTATACAAGGGTACGAGGACTGCGCGACTCCAGTCCATTGGGATCCTTCCAGTTCTCCAGCATATGTTGCGTAAGTACCAGAAGGCGTCCCGGACGTAAGTGCCACCTAATTTGATCATCTCAGCTGTGATCAGATCAATTCCCGCTGATTTTCTATTTTTTCAAGCTTCGTATCGACCATTCGATCTCATCCATAGTTATGCCTTCGTCGGACGCCGTCAACGTGGAGTAAGCATCCGACTCACTCTCATTGTGTCGGATGAGCGAGGTGATTGTCTTCCATTGCCAGCGAGGAGGCGCAAAAAAAAACCTGAGTGCAAAGCGGTCCCCAGAGGAAACAAGTCGCGTTTACGATTATGACTGACGATTCTAGTGATGAGGACTACGTAAATACTATATATAAATGCTTGCTACTCTACCATTAAAACGAGAAAAAGAAGCGTAACAAACCAAGATTTTGGATGAGCAACCATATTAGAGAGAGACCAATCAAGGGGGAATTGTTGCGGGTATTCTACGATTTGTAAGACGAATATTTCGAAAATTATTTTAGGTTCGATAGAAAACAGTTTAAAGAATTGCTATCATTTATAAAAGAAGATATTACAAAACAAGACACAAACTTTAGAAAAGCCGTTTCGCCACGAGAAAAACTTGCGATTACTCTAAGGTATAACTCCTCTTAATCTATGTGTGCATTTATTTTCTTAAATAAAAAAGTTAAGGAAGTTATTATTATCATCTATGTGTTGATTTTCTTAAATCAAAGTCTTATCATTTTCGTAAATCAATACAGTTTATTTTAAGAAAGTTGTTGATATGTCGCCGTCGGAGGCGAGTGTGCAGATGCCGGCGATGTATGTGCTGTAGAGTAACCATAACCTGTGTTATCGAAAAATTAGTCTATGGGATGTTTCTCTCGTTGTTGTCTTCTAATATTGTCTCATTCTTCCTGACGTCTGTTATGATTTTCTTCTGTATCTCTGATAATATTTATGATATCGTCATCATTCTTTTTTTTTTCGTGTTTGCGCTTGTTGTGTACATTCCGGACCCTCTTTGTTCTCCGATGGAATCAACATAGATTCTACTTCTTTGATTTCGACTTGTTGCGTGAATAATTCACTATTGGAGGCTTGGGTGGAATTTTCATCGATGATCCCTTGTGTGCGCTGAGAGTTTGTTAAATTTGTGTGAACTATTCTATTTTTCATAAAAGGGAGCAAAAATTCCATGATTTGGGCGTATTTCCAATTATTTACAGGTGGTGTTGCTTGTCCTGTTTTACCACCCTTTTGCCTTTTCAGGCTATCTCGGTGATTATCTCTCAATTTCTTCCACTCAGATTTTGCAATCTTGACTGAAAAAAAGAAAACAGGAATGATTGAGTCTACTTCGTGTAACAGTATTATCGAGTTTTTGTTGTTTGTGTTGAGTGTTTGTGTAAGTGTGTATGCTCAGAGGCGTCGTGCATTTTTATAAAAGTTCGTTAAAAGTATTATCATCAACTTTCAATAGAGCCTATGATGTTTTATTTATTAGCAGTTCTTCGAGATTTTTAAATTAATTTTTTTTTTCAGATATTTGGCAACGGGCGACTCATTTAGAACGCTGGGTTACAATTATCGTATAAACGAAGTCTCCATTTCAAGGGCAGTAAATGTACATGCTCTATGGGATAGATTGCAACCTATATATATGAATACACCAACGAGGAGAGAATGGGAAAAAATAGCAGAAGATATTGAATTAAAGTGGCAATTTAAAAATTGCGTCGGGGCCATTGACGGTATATATGTTTCGATCAACTGTCCTCCCCATTCAGGAAGTTCTCATTTTAACTATAATTTTTTTTATTCTGTTGTGTTATTAGCAGAGATCGGAATAGGTAGAGCTATTTTTGGTACTTGTGATATGTTGTAATAATGTGGACATGCCAGAAGTCCGGAATTTTAAATACTGATATCGGGATTTCATATGAGCTGGAAATTATTTTATAAACAGCCGGTTAATTGTTAGGAAGTTAAGCCACATACCGCACAAAGTTGATAATTAGATGAAAACACAATCTGTCGCAACTAAAAACTAAATTTTTCATTTAAAATCTCTTAGAATTTCAATATATTAAAAACCATCACGTACAATATTTATTATATACGGTTTAGACCAGTACTTCCATATTAGTAGTGGTACAACAACTCGGAATCTTTTGGAAGGAGTACACATGTAATAGTAAAAAAGTTAAATCTATTTTACTGATAAAATAATTTAATTAATAAATTCTGTAAATAAAAAATATTTTAATAATGGGTACGCGTAGGCGAGTGCTTTTCTTTAAGTGAGCACTTACGAAAACTACTAGGAAATGACATAAATTTTATTCATTCTTCATTTATTGTGGTTCCTCGTTTTCGTCTTCGGCTTCACTGAAAGTTGAACGATGTCCCGAGTAATTGAAATAAATAACAATAAGTTTTTCTATGTTTTCTAATTTTAGTCTATTTCTTTTCACATCTAATATCCACTTATATAAAGAAAATGAGCGTTCAACATCTGTGGAGGCTAAAGGTGCTAATTTGTAAGGCGAAAATTCGTTATTTATTTAATTACTCGATAATGTTTCACTGTATTCTATTACTGTATCAAAGTCTGGATTTCTATTCATGACATTTTCAATTTTGTCTTTTATTTTATTCAAATTACACTCATTTATTGCAGCCCTGACTTGGTCAAATACTAATAGTGATTCAGTAATTGTTAAATTTTGTTTTTGTAATTCTTTTATGGAAAATGGAATGATCATAAAATATTCTTCTATGTATGTTAACTGCTCTTGTATATGGTCTTTTTCTAATATCATTTTCGCGTTTCGGATTGCCATTGAATCAGAGCTGCGTAAATGAGACAAAACATCTTTGATTTCATGAAAATATTTTGAATAGTACGATGCCGCCTCCAGCCACGTGCCCCACCTAGTTGTGACTGGTTGCGGAGGCAGAGGTAAATTGGGATACATTTCTTTCAAAATTTTAACTCTACTTGGGGCTTTTAAAAATATTTTTTTTACATTTGCTATTAACATGTCTACTTCATGGTATTCTGCTCGTATTTGCTCAGATACACGATGAAGAGCATGTGCCAAACAGGTCACATGTTTTAATTGTGGTAAATAGATTTTCAGTTTACGACCCGCAGCTAACATATACGCTACACTATCGGTACATAATACCAAGACATTGTTAACTTTTGTTTCGAACGAGTTTTGCCATAGATTTTCTAAACACTCGATTACAAAATTTGCTATGGTATGTTCATTCACTACCTCGAGTATTTTACATGCTATCAAATACGGTGGACCTGAAAAGTTTCCATTTAAGGGTTTTATCATAAATGAACAAGATAACGGCCTAAAAAGTCCGTTGTCTCGTCCAGCGATATCCACAATTTCTCATCCTTAGCGGTTTGATAAATTAATGCAATCTTATTTTTATAAAAACTGTCCAAATACACTTTTCGTAACAGTGATTCGTCAGGCATTTTCTTATTATTGCACGTGCAACAACAAACACAGCACATATATTTTTTTAAAAAGTCCTTGAATACAGTATTTTTCATTTGTAACCACGGAATGTTGCATATAATTAAAAACTGTATGAGGTCAAAGTAAAAATCCTCTTGAGGCCGTTTATAGATCCCTTGATGTACGGCGCCTTCAATATGCCTTTTTACATTGGACTTTTTAGTTGATATATGGCTTTCACACTTGCTGTAGTATATTGTACGGCTAGCGGGGTCGTAAATCAACTCAGGATAATTGCATATCCACTTATGAACTGTTTCAGCCTTGACCGAAGTCATATCTGAGTGGTTTAGCCAAAAGATCACCAGAAAAAATAACTTCAAATATCCAATCTTCCGAGCCAAGAATGCCAAATCGGAGACGGTAAATTCAATCTGTCAAAGAAAGATACATCCATATAAACGTTGTTCCCTAAGTAGTAATTGACACATTTTAATATAAATAAGTACAGTCAAGAGCGCGCCAAACTCAAAGTTTTGAACTTTATTACGATCTTATGCCATAATAGCATAGCATGAGAGTTAATATTGAACTGCGAGTGTTAATTCTCGACATGCTCGTTATGTGCACCTTACCGTACTATAAAATATGTTTGTGCCAAAAGTACAAGAGTACGGTCTATAATAGAAGAATAGAAGTTTTCATAATAATCATAATCACAATGTAAACATTAATTAATCAATTTAAAGCTAAAAAAGGAAAATAAAACCTCACATTAAAAATGTAATAAATACTAACTAATACAATTTAAATAAAAATACGATGTATTAAAAAAAAGTATGTTCAGCTTCTAGCAGTTGAAATCATTGCTACTTTATTGTGATTGTATCAAAAAACCTCTTTAGTAAAACAATACAAATTTTCATAAAAAAACGAGAAAACATTCTACACCCGGAATATTTAGATTTAATGAAAATTTCATAAAAAAAAAAACAATCAATTAACTTACCAAATAGATCACCAACTTCAAATATCCAATCATCCAATACTGTAAGGTAAAATCAAAGTCCGTTAATGAACGCCGAAATAGTCGTATTAAGCAGGTTCCAGAATCCAATAAACAAGCCAGGGTCAAACAGGATTCACCACACAAAACACAACAGAAAGCAAACGAGCGCACTCTACGAACCGAAGTAAGTGAGTGACCTACCGATTTATTGCTGTAATAAGCACAAAGACTCGAGGCAGACGGTGCCATAAATCATATAGTGATACAGGGACGCGCACGTGCTAATTTCTTGGAATGTCGTTAAAATGCAGTGTGCGTGAATCATCGCTGCACAAATGTGTAATAATAGCAATATTTATTTGCTCAGAAAACATGGTATAAATAGGCGTTACATTTGACAAAGAACAATCATGTTTAGCCAACAAATGGAGGCATGCAAATATAAAAGAATGAAATATATGCTTAATTGCTTATTATCTAAAAAGTCTTTAAGATCGTAGAAATTGTTTGTAGTCAACCATTCACGCAATTTCTTTTTAAACAAGTTTACATGTAGCATTTTTAGAGAACTCGGTATAGCATTATATATTTTGACGCACATGGCCACACAGCTTTTACTGTATTTTGTCAGTCTAGGAATGTCCTCTAATATAAGTCTATTTGGGTCTCGTCTACTGCGTGAATACGTAGAATCATTAATTTTTTTAAATAATTCTCTATGTTTGTGTACAAACATGCATATCTCATAAATATAAAGAGAAGGGAGTGGTAACAAACCAAGTTTTTTGAAAATGGGTTTACAAGATTCTCCAGGGGGGAGTCCGTATAATGCTCTAATACATTTTTTTTGGGCAACAAAGGCTCTATTTTTGTCTGTACTGTGTACAAACACGGCATTAAAGTTCTTGATTAGCCTCAAATATTCTTTTCTAAGAATTATTCATAAATAAGTACTAGGTACCAATAAACATTTTTTTTTAAATTGAAAACACCCTACTTTAAATTTTTTGTTATCGATAAACATACGGAATCAAACAACGCGCATCTCTTCGTCCTTGTGAAGTCACTCATAAACCTAGTAAGTGCTGGAGAGAACATGCTATGAACTGTTTCATTTGCACGTTTTATTAAGCTATTTTCTTGTTATCTTAATTACCTAACTATTTTTTTGTTTTTATGCAAAAAATAGCTCTACCTATTCCGATCTCTGGTTATTAGCAGTTGTCGATGCTGAGAAAAAAAATATAGTAATTGATGTTGGGTCCATGGGCCGATTCAGCGATGGCGGTATACTCAGCGACAGTGTATTTGGAAGGAAATTATTTAACAATGAGTTAGATTTACATATTGATCGACCTTTAGACGATAATGAGCCAAGTATGCCTTATGTATTTATTGGAGATCAAGCTTTCACACTACGTAAGAACTTACTTCGGCCATATCCGACACCAACTACCATTGACAATCAAGCAAAAAGACATTTTAACTATCGTCTCTGTAGAGCACGCAATGTTGTAGAGAACGCCTTTGGCATATTGTCCAGCCGATGGCGAGCTTACCGTCGACCATTTGAGTGTAAATTTGAACTGGTTGAACTGACAAAATAATTCAAGCGACATGCATAATGCACAACTACTTGATGTCATCGCCATCTGAAGCAACTTATGAAGACGAAAACAATATAAATATTTTTTCCCCGATAAATAATAATAGACTACGAGCCACGAGAGAGGCTTTCCATGTGAGGGATGTATTCTGTGATTTTTTTAATACTACTGATGCACATCAAGGTCTCAACGTTTGAAAATTAATAAATAATATGATCATCTACTTACTGTCTGTTATTCCGGGTATCCTCAAATCCTCAATTTTTTTCCACGTGATGTCCTTTTTATGTACTGACGTACTGCTTCAATGAACAGTTCCATTTTGATGTCGAATACTTTTTGCAAGCGCAGGCGCCTTGGACTCACTGACAAAGGACGAAACAGGGCGAGGAAAGGGGCAGGGACGGGGAACGGGGCGGAGATGTAAGCGGAGTCCGTTCAAAACTAGCGCGTGAGACAATTACGCAGCGGACCCATTTTAACTCGCTCAAGCGGCGTTTCCACTGCGAAAGGGTAATGAGCGGGAAATGCTTCAGCGGAACGGACTCATTTTATAATAAATAGGTTTATGTTTCTACCAACAAAGAGCTTGTCTTTTGATTTCCACTGCAAAATGAAAATGAGAGAGAGAAATGAGCGAAGTGAGCTGTACGGAAAATGAGAAATGAAAAATAAATTGTAGATTTCCACAGACAACGAGTTTAGTTGAAGTTTTGAGCTGGTTGCGTGTGGTCGTGTTGTTGCGATGTCGAGTGACACAGAATCGAGTGATGACAGTGATTATGTATACAGAAAAAACAAATACATATTGTTGTATCTTAAGCAAAGAAAAAAACGCGCTAAACGAAGATTTTGGCTATGCCAGCATATTCAAGAACGTACGTAAAGCGTAAGTAAAGCGTAGTCTTGGGGCCTGCAACTTAATTATAACATAGATATGCAGGTAGCCTGATTCTATGCTCATTGCATACTTAAAATTATTAATTTACCTCTTGACTGTGGTTACGAGTCGAAAGACATTCGGCTTAGAGATAAATAGTCGAATCCTTTTGTGGGTTACACGTTCAGAGCTCGAGGGGTGCTTTATTCTGGTCAGCCGATAATTTATACGCGACTGCTAAATTAAAGTAGTACATTCGCCAGAATTTAACACAACCCGAGTCTCCAGGACTAGTTAACACATTTAGCGGCTTTCATTAACGCTTCTCTAGTGAAACTATGTAGTTCCTTGAGAATTTGCATCCCCGCGCCCGAAAGGGGGTCTCTATCTTCGGACGAGCGCCGATTGAAACAGGTAATGCTGTCTTTCGGATTCCCGCGGTACGGCAAGGGATTTTCACATCTTAGAAGCCTTATAAGCCTCGTAGGGATAGCCTTGCAGTCGTTTAAGACAACCAAATGTTGGACGGTTCGGTCACAGTCAGCGTATTTAATTGGTAATATACAACACCAGCTGAATGCTTACCAATCAATAGTAAAGTAGTGCAAATATTTAAGTGAATTCAATAATTCAACCAGCCTACCTAATCGAACACAATTTAGATTTATAACTATTAATTTGCTTCTTGGCAGCTCATGCGAACTGGAAGACGTTTGGCTTAGAGAAAATAGTCGAATCGTTTTGTGCGTTACATGTTCAGAGCTCAAAGGGTGCTTTATTCTGGTCAGCCGACGAGTTTGATTCGCGTTTGTTAATATGAAGTAGTTTATTCGCCAGAATTTAACACTCTCACCCATGCGTCGTTGTCGAGCGGCGATGGGTTAACACAACCCGAGTCTCCAGGACTGGTAACCACCCAGCGGCTTCTATTAACGGTTTTGTGTAGCGTTATGTAGTTCCTCTGGAATTTGCAATAACTGCACGGATAGGAAGGGTTTCTAGGCGTTTCTAAAGAGCGCTGAATGTAACAGGAATGGGCTGACATTCTAGAACCTTGACATGCGATCCAAGTTTCTACACCAGAAACGTTATAAGCCTCGTAGGGACCACCTTGAAGTCGATTAAGACAACCAAAGGTCAGACAGAACAATTGAGCTGTTTCAAGACTTAACCTTAATACTCATAATAGTTTACACTAGTCTGGCGGTTTTGCTTTCGATCGAATTTAGCCTAAATGGTTAGGGCAACATCCCAAAGTAACACACTGCAAATACCGTTACCAAACTTACCAACGTCTCTCAAGTGAGGAGACCTCTCTACTGCCGGATGAGCAGAAAACTTTCCTTGATTAATTGTTGTCTATATTGTTTAGAAGTCTGGGCACTAGACCCTGTGTGACAGTGGTGACTGAGAAAAGCACCCTTGCTGTTACCTTACAAGACTGACGAATGTATAGATGACGCTCACAGTATATTTTATTATAAACAAATACGTTATCTGCAGACACAACTGAGGGATTTGCCTTATTTGTAGTAACTGTTAGCGGTGGCATAGTGGTGATTTGACCGATTACAATTCAGCTAGATTGTGCACAGAGAACCTAATACAATTATTGTGTTCAGTTAGCGGGCGAGAAGTATAATATTTGTGCTTTTATAAATTGATACTTACTTGGAAATGGAGAATTCGAATTAGAAATGGATGAAATTCCAGAATTTGACATAGTGATATTATCTAAAGTAAATGGTAAATTTGCCAACATAAGGGTCGATTATTTGATAGTAAACCTATATTGGGAGCTTCCTTCAGAACTCCGTTAAAGTCAGTGATTGGTTGTGAAATACTTGTAAATTGTAATTAAAAGTAAATTTAAAATTTCATATTATGAGTTGTATAACTTGCAACATATGAGTAAAGTATAGTAAACTTATTGAAATATGTAAAGCGTGTGTAAGCGGTCAAAAGAGCCGTTATCACGCCAATCATTAGTATCTTAAAATTAAACGAGGGTGGCTAATCTTCAATTGGCCATTCAGCCTCGCAAGGAGACGTATTTGGCTTGGTAGCTTGACTCGCGAGGAGGAAGCGATGTGATGTGGATGATCGCTACTGCCCTCGCGTTTGGATGGGGCGAGGGCCACTGCCCCGCGGGGCTAGCGCGAGCCGGAGCGTTCTCTATTTTATATTTGAGTTCTAAATAGAATCCTGGTGGTGGGTACTAGAATTATCTTACTACAGAAAATAACTATAGATTACCTTGTCGTCGCCTTGCGGAACCGTTAACTTGAACTGAATATCGAGATAGTAACAATATTCATTCACATTACAAAGTGACTCCATAGGTTATTTCGCCACTGCCTTGTGAGTCTGATAGGAGCTGTGGTTTAACCACTCTAATCTTATACTTAAGTCTGAATCGAATTTCGGTTAGGAGTATGAATGTCCTCCTACATCAATAGCTAAACTATAACTAAGATCTAGAAGGCTTACATTCTAATCCAGAGGGTTCACTTAAGATACTAGATATATAATTTCGTAGAGTCCTTGACTAGTAATCGGATCTCATTAAATCAAATAGTGTTATATGAATGGACCTTAGGTATAATCCAATCAACATATAAATTACGAGGTTCATCTGATTCCGCAGAATCTTCTTCTGTAATTGCGTCCATCTATCAAAATGCGGTTCCTAATCAATAAAGAAACAAGCAGAATTCGATAGGGTACGGTAAAATTCGAACATTCCGATTGAGATAGAGTAGTTAAGAAAAGTACACATTAAATCGTTGATATTCTATAATTTCCACAAACCAAGTAACCAAAACGTGAAGCTGACGAATGGATCTCCACATATATAAACGTATTGAGTAGAGATAGGAAGGTAGCTCTAGGGAAACGTTACTCCTTAATGTACTGCGGTACTACGTTACTCAGGAAGCTTAACTGTTAGGGTTCTCGAATTGCTTAGCCATCTTAAACACGAAAAGGACTCTGGGTTTGCTGCTCACAATGAGGGTGCCACAAGACGATCATAGCCAAATTAAACTGAGAGGGTTGACGTGACACATCTGAGACACCTAATTAATAAGTTTAGTTAAATAGAGTGATTCTTAGGTCAAGAAGTAGATACAATTAAAATCAGGGATTCTAGTACATATATTGTCAATACACGAGTGGTAGTTCCGGTATAAGATTAGATACAGGAGTAGTTATTTGCGTAGCAAGGAGGTAGATAAACAAATGACTATGTTCAATACATGAAAAGTTCTCAGTAGATATATTTCTATAAGAGTGGGGTTCACCTAGGTAGGACCATTATATATATATATAAGTTAATAAACAAATAAAAGGAAACAGAAGGGCGAGACATATAAAGGTAGAATATAATATTATATAGAGTAGCTCTGTACATAACATAAGTAGAGAAATACTGTAGACAGGGTGGTAATGGGGAAATGAGTTAAGTAGATAAAACCAGAAGGCGGGGTTAGTTGTACATAGGTACATAGTCAGATATATATTTAAGCTATTTATATATACATATGTAGTAATTAGAGTCTCCCCTCTTTATCGCATAAATAACAACAATAAATAACATAAAATAATAAGCTTGAAAGGTTAGGTACACTACTTACAAATTAATAAAGTTAAACTAGTTCTGGTTGCCGCTTGAAGAGCTTAATTACAATATTATATTTTAAAATAAGAAAAAAAACGGGTATGCTTTAGACCACACGGTTCAACTAAAACTTCTTTAGCTCCATCTATATGTATGTATATATCTGTTTATATATGTATGTATATATCTGTTTATATATGTATAATATATACATGTTTATACATATATTAATTTTCTACAAATATTTAAATTTATTATGGGTTTTCATTGATAAATTAATATTTTTGAATAGATTTTTTATTTTTATTCATTATTTTCAGTATCGGATGCATCCGTAATTACTGTGGTTGAGGTTGTAAGACCGCGACAATAGCTTTATGGTATGAGAAATAACATACACATGTTTTCGTTCATTCCAATTAGAAAGATATCTATACAAAACTGCATCGATTGTTGTTCCATGTCTTGTGGTAGGCTCATTTCGATTATTGTTAATTTGTAGTTCTAATTTATCTTGTAGAAAGTTTACCAAGAGTTGTCAATCTTCGGGCTCGAAATAAACATTGAAATCTCCTGCTAAAATTAGTGGCAACGTATGATACTTTAAACGTACAATATTTAATGTATTGAACAAAATATTATTTACAATATTGTTCATTGCTCCTACAGTATGACACAGACAACAGGCCTGCACTGTGTCTTAGATATACGAAACGTAACTGGCTATTATTTTGCCCGACTGCTGTGGTCATAATATTCTGTTGACGACGAATTGACAGCTTCAAATGAGCTACTTTATTCTTCCTTTCATTAGATTCCAAAGGAAAAGCCTCTGTGAATGAGTTATGTTTACTTGTGTAATGACGAAATAAATTGTACCGCTTAATTCCGACAACAGACGGCTTATTAAGCAAATAGCAGTATCTTCCTTGTGTCCACTGATGAAACAAAATTCATCCTCCCATTTTTCTTGAAAACTCCTATTTTCATCACTTATTTTCCTTTTGGTAGCACTTTTTGATGACACTCCAGCCATTATAAACGTATAGGCGCAGGATGGCCTTTAACAGGATCGCCCATGGTCGGCAAGGGCAGATTAAATGAGTACTCGAATTATTTGCACAATGGAATTATAATTTACTAGAACTTTTGCGAATCAACGAAATATTCAATACACTCTATACATTTAGGTCCAAGATTCAATTAAAAGTAATCAATAGTACATAAAGTCACAGGATTACGTAACACAATAGCGATTCGCCGAAGACGTGGTGCGCGAGTGACGGCTCGTTCAAAAGTGAACGTGCCAATATGGCCACCGCACTACCATCGACACGACGCTCCGCCAGAATGACAGCTGTCACTCTTGCCCTGACGTATCTGTGTAGATACAGCGCGCCATGCGCCGTCAAACGTAATTTACAATATTTGAAAAGAAACAAGCGTCCATTGCTGCTTGCGGTACAACAATACACTGGCTTGACGAATGACGGTCGGGCGGGCGGCGGTAGCGGGCAGCGCCGCCTCGACTCACTTCCTGCTTTCCATGCCGTTTAGTAGTAATATTTATTATATTTATTCTGTGCCATTGCTCTGAATAGTTATAATCCATACCGAATCGTAGGTATAATTATTATTGTTTGTAAAATTATTTGGTTTTGTCGCGGGCCACACAATTCGCGGGCCGCAGTTTGACGACCACGGGTCTAGGATTTCCGAAATTTGAGGGATTGGATAAGTTTCTCCAATTGTAATGTCATTATGCATCCTGTAGTCGATAACGACTCTCCACTGAGGACGACCTTCTGATTCGGGCTTTTTAAGAACCACCCAAATAGACGAGCGCCAAGGAGATGTAGAATGTGTGATGATGTCCTGATCCAACATCTTACCGATCTGTTTTTTGACTTCCTTTTTATGACATCTCGTTAACGATAATACTTGCACTTGTACAGATTCCACTTCACAATTTTATTTAATAATTATTTTTATTTTTATCGACCGGTTTCGCCTTTACAGCATTTTCAAGGTATTTTATATAACATATGACGGTATCGTGCAATCAGTGATAGTGGGTAATCCACAGGGGTCACCACTTGGCAGTGTTGTCAATTTATAAATTTTATATCGAGTTGTGGGATAATTTACCACAGTTGGGTCTAGTCATTGGTATTTGAAATATAATAATTGAAATTCAAATTAAATTAAGTAAAAGAAACAATATAAGAATAAAATAAAATAACCGAAGTGTTTTTGTCAGCAAGTAAGGTAATCAATTGAAAACAATGTCATGAACTATAGGGCATTTAAATAAATAATAAAATATATTAAATACTAATAATAATTACAATCCGGAATAATTAAAATAAAATTTAATGTCAAAAGGTAAAATAATTTAATAGTGGTGATGTGTTAATGTCTAATTGTATATTTCTTATATTTTATTATTCTTTTTATGACATTCTGGGAATCGATAAGACTTTGTGTGTATGGGGATATCAGTATTGGTTTTAATCTCGTGTTCCAATGCCGTTGTATGAGTAAGATTCTCATCAGATAAATGAAATATATCAGGGTATTGGCTGCACAGTGCCAGAAGACCTTGAGATTCCTCCTCGTTAAGGTGAGAAAGGCGAAGGGATTTGATCACATGATCAGCACGACTGGATACATTTTGCGTGCTTGCTGCTTGTGGCTTGTAGAGCATGCACTGGCAAGATTTGTAATTTAAGATTTAAGTTAGGGTTAATATTGGCGGGACGATCATAAGTGGTAGCTACTATAATATTAATTCTTCTATTCTATTTTACTCTTACTATGCAGTTTGACACCAACAAGGTTTCAGAGATATGCTGATCGCTAATTATACCTTCCTTAAATTCTGGATTTCGATGACGGTCTCTGTTTGGGGAGCTATTATGTAGAAGGGTTCGTAAAAATGAAGATTGACCGTATGTTTGCCCATTTGAAGGATATCATGGGTGTAGTCTATACTATACCCGAAAGATGTAAAGAAATCTGATCCGATAATACCATCATATGGTAAATTAATATCTTGAATAAGGTGGAATTTGTGAGAAACATGTTTTTGCTTTGATAGGATCTTAAGAGTCGGTGAGTTTTGTATACAAGATTGCTTTAGCAGAAATATTGCGGATCCAGAGTCAATTAGTAAGGCTAAAGGTATATCGGACACCTGCGTGTATATAAGGACATGAGGTAATATTATTAGTAGTGTTAATATTTACCTCATAAATTTCTGACGTGGAGCTTCCGTTTTGGGACTGGTTACCCTGTTGTGTAGCTCCACTTAGGTCAGACTGATAGGAACTGTGACTTTCTTTTTGGGGACTGGTTACCCTGTCGCGTAGTCACGTTTAGAGAATTGGAAATACGGCTTCCTATTTGGGGCTGGCTACCCTGTCGTATAGTCGTATTTGATTTAGTATGTTGTGGCGTGTCGGCTTCTAATGGACGCCTCGTGCGACACCTAAGCGAGACACCTACATATTTAAATGCGTTGGACAATCAATTTCTTCCCGATCCTCAGGCAGTTATGCGTTGGGATGTTAGTTCTGAACTATTTGGATTCGAACTTGAAAGACCAGCTCGGTTCTGGTCGCGGTACTGATTGTTATAATACTCTCTCTTCTTACAGTCCTTTATATGTGTGACCAGCAGTCTTACAATGCCTGCAGAACAGGCCGGGAGGCGGATTCTGAAGTTTCTGGGATGTTTTAGAACGCTCATAATTTTGACCTTGAGGAGGCTGGCTTCTGTCATTATTGTTTTGTTTCTTGCCAAGCCGCTGATTACGTCTGTAAAGGCTTTTGAATAAGCGTTTTAATTAAAGTGGATTGTATTGAGCGTAGATGTTAAAATATTGGTAAATTCCTAGGCCTAGTTAAAATATTGCAAAATGAATATTGATTTAACTATGTATTTTGTGTTAGATAGATGATAAATAAAAAACTTACCACTCTCTAGGTTTGTTTTCTTTAAAATGTCTTTCCAAGCTGCGTCTTTTACATCTAATTGTTTATATGAAGTCAGTTTTGTGTCCCAAAGACATGGATATTGTCGGACACATTCAATAAAAAACTCATCCATTTTAATTGGAAAAAACTTCTTTTTTCTTGGGAACACGTGTATCGCATGTGCAGGTTAGCGCAGGACTGTACGCTTGGCTGCCGCAAGCGAGTTATTCGAGTAATCGATCGTCTCACTCGCACATTCCCTTATAGCCGAGCTACACAACTATCGGAACTACGCACTCGCTCCCCGCGCCTCGCCAACTCGTTTCTAATTCTAGCTCTACTCGTTCATCGTTGCCGGTGAGACAAGTGCCTAACTCTGAGGAAAGAATAAAACGAGATTTTATTAAAATTTTGGTATTTTATTAGACAGTAATCAAACAAGTAGTAAATGTTGTAATAATCAAATTAATAATTAGAGTAGTTGCCAGTAGAATATCCTCCATAATTTTCCTCGTATCTCTGATGAGAAGAAAATTGCATCCTTTCTGCCTCGTTTATTATGATTTGGATAATTTTATTTCGAATGCGTAACTTTTGTAATTCACCAAATTGTTTCATTTGTGGCTCACTCATGAAAAAGGATAATCGTCACATTTCTCCGACTGGTCACTATTTGACGCCATTTTCTGTTCAATTAGCAAATTTATTTTCTTTCGCATTCTATTACTTCATCTCTATAATCTGATGCCGTTTTGTTGCGCATTGGCGCGTTAGTTCGACTGCTGCAGGTTGATGTACCTGAACTCATTACGTCAGCGATGTTAGGTTGCTCAGCATGATAGGACTCGTTGAGAGATTCCGCATCACTATCATGCAGATTTCCTGTCATGACTTCCTACCGCTGGCCGGCACCCACCCACTACTGTTAGTAGATGCAACATTCCGACGCTGTCATGGCTGCTCCATTAGTCTCTGCCTCGGCTGCTGCGGTAGTGCGCCATCTAGAACTAAAGCCGCATGCCCCCACCACCATAATTTGGAAAGAAATGGATCCAATTGACAATTGATATCTGTGTTAACTTATCATCGACATATTCAAAAAAAAATTTGGCGTCATAAATAAATATTTAATATTAATTATTTAATAATATTTACTATTAATTATATTAAATAACTAGCTGTGCCCGCGACTTCGTCCACGTGAAATTTAACAAAAAAAGTTATTGTTCAGTTCGTAGAGTTTACGATAACTTATTAATAAGAAGAGTAAGAGTAAAATAGCGAACAGCAAAATAAAAATAGATATGTATTATGTACTCAGTCCGCGCGGAAAAGTTACATTTTATTATTTATTTATATTAATAAAAATAAATAATTTTTCTAAAATGAGAGTAGTCTAAGTTACTCCTTATTATATATTATATAGGCTATCTGCCAGTGAAAGTCCCGTCAAAATCGGTCCAGCCGTTTCAGAGATTAGCCGGAACAGATAGACAGACAAAAATTGTAAAAATATTCATTTTGGTATATGTACCGTGCATCCATATGCACTTAGTAAAAAGCGGTTATTTTAATATGACAAACAGACACTCCAATTTTATTTATCTGTATAGATAATATTTTAATTTATAAGAAGGGTTATTTGATTATTTACCTGTCTAGATAGTGTTGCGCTACAATTGCCGCTAAAACAACAGGCCAGATTTGAAACGCTTGGATGCGTGTCACCCACACTAGTATACGTATCTACTGTTGATAGCACAAGCGCGCTGCGCCACTGCAGTGATACCAGCTCCATTTCCCATAAAAGTAGTTAAAAATTATATTTCAATTTTAAGAGATCTATAATTTGATTTAATTCTTAATTCAGTAAATAATATAATTTTTTCAACATAATTATAATGAAATAAATTGAAGAAAAAGTTTTTTTTTTAAAGTTATTTATTTTTATATAATCTACTTCTAGCCGGATTTCAGTTTTTTTGGTAATAAGATTAATTAGAATTGAACTGAAAATAAACATTTGTAATTGCTATTTACACCAGAAAGCTTAGTGACCTCTTTGAATTTGTTTTTTAAACAGTTTTCGTTTAGATGTTACATCCCGATTAATATTATCCAATTTTGTCTTATAGTAATATGTTAAGCCAAAGCATTAGGGTTGTCGTTATAACCCCCATGCATCCGTATGGCACCAAAGAACAATTCTTGTGATCTTGGCTGATTCGGTATGTAGTTAAATACTTGAACTTTTTAGATTCTATTAAAGAATCGTACAAAAATTTCAAACTATTTATGCAAATTAGTACGCCGAGAAATCCTGTAAATGATTCCAATTTAAGGACTGGTACATAACTTTTTAATACCAGTCTCTTTGATGTTTGATGTTCTTTATAAGTTATTTTTCTAGATAGATTCAAAATGAATTTTTTCGCTTCTAACATTCCAAAAACTTCATTTTTATTTCCGGGGAATAAAAAAAAGGGATGCTTGTAACCATGTGCATGCAAGTTTCTGGAATTGAATGTATCAAAAATATTATTCATAATAATATGAATTTTTCAGTTGCTTCACTTTCCAAAAAGTCTGGCAGCATTAACTCTTGTCGACAAAATTCCATTGCAACAGAAACACTCCTACTAAGAAGTTGGGTTGCTAACTTAACATTCATTACGGAGTTTCTGAATTGAATATGTTTTTTTGTAAGGCGGTTTGCAAGATGTAAACTAGTTTCTTCTTGTAATTGGGCTAGTTTTTTTTACATATTCCCATTTTATTTTCTCATCTTTATACAGAAACACACACATATGGCAGTATATATTATATGGCAGAAATCTAAAAACGCTGCCACCTCATAATCGGCATATGGATGCTTAAATGTAGTATTCAGCTTCTTGCGATTTTTATATTTGCAACCCAAAACTTCCATGGCTGATAAATTCGACCTGTGACCATCGAACGTCAGTGACACTACATCAACGCCTACTCCATTGCATTTATATAAAATTGTTTTAATGATATTGGCTTTATGTTCTCCCGTTGTCTTAGCGGACACTATGGAGCTTATAATTAAACCCAAAAACTTGTATAATTCGTTTAATTTACTTTGAAATGTATTTATGTGACAAACTGCTGACGATCGTGCGAATGGTGTTAATGCACTGATTTGTAGGGTAGAGTAATTATAATTGTTACAAACGCCTTAGTAACTTAGAGTAAGTAGCAAGTCCACGAACTATTGCATGAATTGAATGATATAAACACTAGGCGTCCGCCGAAACACCCGTCATGCCATGGGTTTAAAAATAAGCCACAGGTAATTTCCAATGCTCGTTTAGCGAGACAAGTAAAAATACATATGCCTCTGACGCCCTACCATTCAAGTTATCAGAGGGTCCTATCCCTAAACAATACCCTCATTTCGTTTCGTTTTATATTGAAACATGACTGCTGTCTTATTGCTTTTTCATCGCAAATCAATGCACAAATCATATTTTGGTCTTAAAATATTATGAGTGTCATTGTCTATATATATATATATATATATTATATCTTTGTTTAGCTTTCCGATAATTTGTTTAAAAAAACTATTTTCTTTTCGAGTCGTAGATTTTTACGTCTTAAGGATTGCATCTTTAGAGTGTTTTCTTTTGTAATAGTATTCTTCGTAAATCTCGACGCATTTTCAACTTTTTTGGTGTATCGAAAATGGATCTAAGATCAGAAAAATCTTCAATTACATTGCTTTCATTTTTTGGTGCGTCTCCGATTTTACAACCAGTTGCTTGCCCATGTATAGAATTATTATTACTGGCAAATGTTTTGCCTGTAATATTGTCAGAAGTTTCCATGAAAGATGACGCGTAGTAGTTATCTTTTGTAACACTACCGTCCGTCGAGCACTGTTTCCAGCCTAAGGCTGGAATTAGTGCACGACCGACGGTGAGCGCGTACCGTCAGCGCTGACGGTGAGCACTGAACGCCGGTCAAAATTTGTGTTACGCTGACAAGAAACTTAACCAGACGTGTACTACCGCAAAGAAAAATGAACCCGTTTACAAACGCCTTAATATGTTCGTATTATTTACGTAAACGAATACGCAATAAAAGACGCAGAAGATACCATGTTCATCCAGTTATTGTGGATAGGCTAATTGAAGGAGAATTTTGAAAGAAATTGCGGGATCATGAGGAAAAATTTTTCGACTACTTTAGGATGTCTATTAGAAGTTTCGACGAGCTGCTAGCAAAATTGGAATTAAAATTGAAACATCAGAATATCTATCGAGCTCCGGTGGCACCAGTAGAAAGATTGGCCTTTGACTTTAAGGTAAGTACTCAAGAAGTACATTATGTATGGTTTTTTAAGTAGGCACAAACGAAAATGGCGGATATTACCCATCAACATGAACAACTTTTACTATTCTATGGAACAGCATTTTTTTATCGATTATGTCAGGGGTCCTCATAACATCCTTATTTTACTTCCTTAGTGAAAATGAAATGTTGTCAATTGTTTGCTTTCAGGATAATAAAAAAAAAATTGTTTAGTTCAAAAAAAACCTCATGCACAAGATATTAGAAAATATATTCAAAAAGTTCCAAAAATTGGCCAAGCCACAGTACAAAATTAAAAAAAAAACACTTTTTGTTTAAAGTAATGTAGTCGCCCAAATTATAAACATGAGTCAATGAATTATCAGACACTTCGAACTGTCGAGATGAAGGTTCTACTACGTACTGTTCAGATGTACGTTCTTCTGTCATGCAAGAATATTGTTCAGGCATTATTGTTTCATAATAAACAGGTTCTGCTGGAATTGTGTTTGCAGATTCGGGATCATATGATTCCAATAAACGACGAACTCGGTGGCGCAGTGGTGAAACGCGCTGTTACGCTACTTTGACACCAACGCTCGTGGGTTCGATTCCCACACAGAACAAACATTTGTGTGCATGAACATGTTTGTTTGTTTTGGTCTGGGTATTTTCTATGTATAATAAGTATGTATTTACAAAAAAAAATGTATTGTTTATCAGTTGTCTAGTACCCATAACACAAGCTTCGCTTACTTTGGGGCTAGATGGCGCTGTGTAAATTGTCCGACAATAAAAAAATAAAAAAAATATTAATAAAATGATAGAAGCATGAGAAGATTCAGGACGTTCTTCACTAGAGCTGTATGTTGTTTTTTTATTAGTGGATATTTCCATAGCAATTCGAAGCACCTCTGATCGTAAATGTAATTTTTGATAGGTACTAAATGTTTTTGTAATCGGCAAAAGAGAACAAAAAATGCCATGTCATCGTTTTGCATACGTTTACTATTGTCTTGAAACATTTTCAACATTTCTTTGTCAAAGTCTGCATCTTCATTATTATTTCTTTTGTTCTTCCGTTGCGCTTTTTTCTGTCCCACCTGTAAATTACCTGCAGTGCCAGAATTTGTTTGGGAAGTGCCAGCGGTTTCGGACATTGAGGGTACAGCGATTGATTGATTGATTGTATTTTGGTTTACTACATTGTCTGACGGAGATGAAGTAGAAGCAAATGTTGTGTTTTGGGAAGTTGATGGCACGCTAATTATTTGCGAAGCATCATTTGTGTTATCTACTGTACGTTTCTTTTCAAGAAATTGCATGCAGCCAAAATAAACATATTTTTTTATATTTGCGCGTCCAGATCCAGATTGTGTATTTTGAGATGCGGCTTTACATCTTGCGTAGGCATCCCGGGCAGTTTTCCACCGTTGTTTTATTTGTGTTACTGTAAAATAATAATAATATGTTTATTTTGTTTCAGATAACTTATGACAGGGCATACCTATGAAGATCTTTATTTCAGCTATCGTCTAGGAACGGCAACGATCAGTGGCATCGTCAAAGAAGTTTGTACAAATATTTGGGAACTTCTTCATGAAGAATGCCTTTCGATCCCGAAGTCACAGAAAGAGCGGCTTAAAATCGCTGCCGGTTTCGAGCAGAATGCTAATTTCCCTAACTGTATCGGTAGTATAGACGCGAAGCACGTAAGAATAGTTGGTCCTGACCATAGTGGAAGTTTATTTTCAAACTATAAAAAATATTACTCTGTTGTTCCATGGCCATGTGTGATTCGGACTATTACTATTATATATGTCAGGACGGGGATGTAATGGTCGTCAGGTGGCTCGTTGTTCATGGCGAATAAAGCGAAATACCAGCGTAGTTAATCTTCTCAATATTTAATCAGCCAATTACAAAAGTAACTTTAACAAAAGTTATGCTCAGATCGTAGATTACAACGGATTCAAAATGCGGTGGACGCGACACGTGCGATTGGCTCCATTGCTCGATTCGTAATGCGCTTCCAATGACGGTCTCTCATCTTGACGTTTTTGACAACTCACAACAATTGACATTTCGAGCAAACCATAACAAACACAACCGGTGTTGCCAATCCAACGATGTCGATCCCACCCAAGCGCCGACTTGACATTTTGATCCGTTATTATTAAAACTAGCATCACGGGGATTGATTTCTTCCGGGCTTCTCAATATGGTGTTGCTACCTCTGCGACATATATATAAACGTAGGTTCATGTGTAACAGATTCCGATTCGAATATATTTAAGAATTCTACTTTGTATAACCAATTACATAGTGGAGAAATAATTTTACCATAGCCCAAACCACTACTTAATACCACTGAACCTCTTCCATATATGGTCATAGGTGATGCTGCATTCGGTATATCCAACAAAGTTTTACGGCCTTACGCACGCAGTAATTTGACCTACAAAAAGAAAATATTCAAGTACCGATTAAGTCGTGCTAGAAGGTACATTGAGTCCACATTCAGAATATTGAGCAATAAATTCAGAATATTTCATAGACCGATGAATACTTCCTTGCCAAATACAATAACAATCGTAAAGGCTTGTTCCGTGTTACATAACTACATTAGGGAACGGGATGGTTACAGAGTAGAAGACACGCTATCTGTAGAAGGGTTAGAAGATCTTAGCCATAATGTGACCTGTACTATCAGATCAGGTGTTATGTTAAGGGACAGATTTGCTAACTATTTCATTTCTTCTTATGGTAGAGTGTCATGGCAAGATGCTAGTATATTTTAATAAGGAATAAAAAGTACTTTTAGTAAATATGTGACGCGAAAGTCTAGAAGTATTAATAATGAAGTTGTTTTATTTACTTACCTATCTGTTTTTTCTCATTTTCCGTAGAATCGTTAAAGTTTGGTACAAGTACTTGACAGATTTCTTTCCAAGCTGTTATTTTTGCATCCCGGTCTTTATATAAATTACTAGATAGATCCCACAATGGGGGACGCAGACGCACTTCAGTAATAACTCGCTCTGTATCAATAGAACCGATGAAACACAATTTTTCCGTCGTCTCATTGCAAAACTACGCACGCGCGTGCGGTCGGTCGCTCCGTCGGCGTGGCACTGAACGCACACATATACCGCCATTGCGCGTCAGCCGGCCGACATACGCCGGGCGGACGAGCTCGACCGATGGTCCCCATCAGCGCGACATAGCTGTACGCGCGTAGGTAATAATCAGCGTTGAACTGAAGATGTTTATTGATTTTAATGAATATAGCTACGTTCGACCGACGTCAGCGCTCACCGTCGGTCGTGCACTAATGCTTGATTTCCTCCTACGCTGATATCGGTCGCCGACGTCGGTCGAGCGTACCGTCGGTCGCGTATGACAAAGAAAAGTCCCGCAGTGCGAAACCGACCGCTGTAAGGAACAGTCGTGTGCAAAATTACGTGGTGAAATTTTTGATAATGAACCCGTTCATAAATTGTTTAGTTACTGCAGCATACTTACGCAGACGAAGGATATGACGAAAAAGATATCACTTTCACCCACTTGTTGCTGAAAGAACGGTGGCTGGTGAATTTTCTACATTGTTTGAAATGCTGCGTGCAGATGAAGAAAAATTCTTTAATTATTTTAGAATGTCGGTTAAAACTTATGATGAATTGTTATTAAAGTTAGAAAATCACCTAAGACACTGTTCTATATTTCGGGAAGTTATATCTCCAAAGGAACGCCTTGCAGTTACTTTAAGGTAAGTTATACAGGGTAATTTCAAAAAGAATACAGATACTCTTACACGCAATTCTAGACATCCTGTTCCTTTTTATTCCATCGGTGACGATGCTTTCCGCATCTCACAAAATATAATAAAACCATTTTCTGGAAACCATGTAAAAGGGTCACCTGAGAGGGTATTTAATTATAGAATTAGTCGCGGGCGCATGGTTGCAGAAGACGCTTTTGGCATTTTATCTAACAAATTCAGAATTTTGCGCTCATGCATTTGTTTACAAAGTGAGAAAGCCAAAATTGTCGTAATGGCTTGTGTGTATTTGTACAATTTTATAAGGAGAAATAAAAAAACTACTGATGGAGTATTGAACGAAGAGCAACAAAATTATCCTCAGATCGCTCTAAATTTAGAACCAAGTGTAATTAGAAATGAGCTAAAATGTTATTTTCTATCGGAACAAGGTCAGCTTCCTTGGCAATATCAATGAAAGAAATAAAATATGATTATTCAAATAATTGTTTTATTTAGGAATCTGAAACATTTATCAATTATTTTAATCTTAATCTTGAAACATTTATCAATTATTTTAATCTTAATCTTTTATTAAAATAAAATAATTTACCCGAAAATATAAACATTTATTTTAATCTATTACACTATTTTCGGTTAAATTATTTTCCAAGACTTGTAACAGACTATCACTTGTGTTGACATCTGGGCTATCTTGGGTTTCATACTCTGATTGAACAGAGTAAGAGCGCGAAGTTGAGTGCGATGGTGAAATTGCTGACGTTGTATGTTGGCCTGTGAAGTATCCTGGGCAAACATTTTGATAACGAAGAGGCTGAGTAGTATTATTGGTATCAAACTTCATCGAACCCATTTTCATTTCTGCTTCATAGATAATATTCTGGATTTGATGTTGTACTGTACACATCGTGTAATGATCCATCTTCCACAACTTGCTACTTACATAGTCTGCAAATATATCAGCATCATCGCGTTGCCTTACTTTATACGTAATATCCCTCAATAAATGCAAAGCTTCAACAACTTCAGGAGCTCTCTCTATATTTCGCTTTCGTGAAGGCCTTGGCGAAGGTAACGTAGTCTGGGGAGTGATATTATCTTGTGAAGACTGAAAATAAAAAGGAAATCTTATAAATATAGGTAATTGCAAGCAAGCTTTAACATTATATTTTGAATATATCCAATCAGTATGTAAATATTGAATGAAAACCAAGCCTATAAATATTCTATACATAATACGCATAATAATAGTAATGAAATAGTTTAAAATAATTATGGTCGAATTTCGACCAATGGGCGACCACTAGTCTACTTTATTATAACAATTTGATGGCTACTTACACTAGATGTGCGACTGTTCAGAGTCGGTACCGGTGTATTCTTGTCATTGAGAAATGATAACACCTTATAAGCAAACCATTTCTGCAATAGAACATCCTCCCGTCCAGATCCACTCCTTTTAGATTCTTCATATTTGCGTTTTTCTCGAAAATAATGGATAAATTCTTTAGTTTTCTCTCAACTTCTGATGATGCTATATTGAACACAGAAGCAATATCCCCAATAGCATCATTCCTTTTTCCTTGGGTTCCACAATAGTTCATTTTCTTGATACTTTTCTATTAACAAAAGTACAGCATTATCATCCCAGTTAAACTCTGTCATTTCGTTATTTATACGAAATGATGTTAAATATGACTACGAAATATTTTCTTTGACACAACACTACCACTACGTATCGAAGCCGCAAGCAAACTGCGCCGCCCGCAACCAAAAGCCGCGCGTGCCGCAGGTAAAAATGAGCGTGCCGGCGGCCAGGCCGCCGTGCCGCCGGGCATGTGTAGATGCGCCAATACGTCACACACACGTAAAGACAAACCTGCACAAGCTCTCAGTCACCATCCGTTTTAAGAAATGACCATCGTGGTCCGTACAACAATTTATAGAGATGTTTATTAAACAAATGTAATTACGGAAATAACAAAGGTATTTTTTTTACATATCAGTGAGAAAAATGTCATTTTTGTTGCGGACTATCTGCCTGAAGTTTGGACTAAAATAGGTGCAAGCTATTGACATTAAATCCTGGAGTTGTTCATTAGTAAATCGAGATCGAAATTTATTCTTAATGAAGTTCATCTTCGAAAATGCTGCTTTACGAATATATGTTGACCCAAACAAAGTAGTTTCAAAGCTAATTTTTGTAGTTCTGGATATTTATTACCACACACAAATTTTATCCACTCTTCACTGGAAACTTCCGCATGTTTGTGTTTGAAAACTGTGTTTTCTTGGAAATCGATCATTTCCATCTGCAGAGTAACTTTACCACTCCCGAAAAGTATTGCAGCTTCGTTGCTCCATTCACTAAGTAAGTAAGTAGTAAATACTGCTGAGGATTTCTACAAGATTCTCAATTATTAAAATCTGCGAACCTGTTTTTAAATTCCGATTTAAGACCCGTAATGAACATCTTGTATTGGCCGACATCAATCTCGTTGTCACTACTGATTATTTTATTTAAATTGGGAAAGTGTAAGCATTCATTACCAAGATCATTAATAAAGAGATCGATTCGTGAAAAACTTTTTACTTCTGGCATGAGCTCCCATACAAGCTTTCCCTTGCCTTAAAGTTTAAGGTTAAGGTCATTGATATGTTTAAAGCTATCCGTCAAGAAAGCAATGACAGCTATACTAGCTACATTTTCTTTTTGTAGTGACTATACTATGGATGCCAAGGCGTGTTTGATGCGTTTGCTATTTCGCGGCCGTCGTCGCAACCGCGCTAGGCTCGCAATGTAGACGCACACAAAGGTCGACTGGTAGAGAATGCAACTAGCATTAAGTCCGCCTGTTGTACCAAAATGGAAAGTGGTCCATAAAGTTTTATATAATAATAAGTTAAACCCTACTGTATAAATAATTTCGATTGACTGAACGACTCGCTGTACAGATAAACCCTGTGGGTTTTCGTGACAAAGCATTTGTTATGATTAATAATATTATTAATTCTATTAATCTCTATGTTTGGAATAAATGATTTAAAAAAAAACTTTATAGATATTATGAATTAATTTCCATACTATGTTTAGTACATGTTGTAATTCTCGCATTAAAATAAACATCAGTATATACTAGTATATGCATATTTCGGGGACTGGTAACTGAACGTGAGCTGTGCCATATTTAATATATTCTCAATTGTGTATTTTCCCGGGTTTGTCTCGCATATTTAGAGTATTTTTCCGGGTAAAAAACACCTCCAGTATTAAGATTTATTCTCCTACTGTCGTTTTTGCCATTAAAAATGGAACAATACGGTTAGTTACGGCAAATTGTAAAAAAGATACCTAATATATTTTAAGATTTTCTAAATAGCAGCAGAGACCTATAAAACAGTTTCAAAAATTTGACTTACATTATTTGGAAACCTTTTTGTTGTAAAAACACATCCAAATTTTTACTAATAATAGAGGCTGCTGACCCTTTGGGTCCAGCTATAGTTAGTGGTGGGGCGCGATACGGACTGTCTGTAATTATTAGACAAATGTCCTTAAACAAATATAGTGGACTGTATTTAAGGGTTAAATAAAAAAAGGAAGAAAATATATTTAAAGGAACAAGGACTGACCTAATATGGTGGCTTGCGGCGTCAATAGTTACATTATTAATGAGAACGTTGGCATGGGGATATAGTTATCAGTAGGCTTACTTTGTAGAATTGTATTATCTTTGTAAATATTAAAATATTAGGAAATAATCTGACACGTAATATTCGTAACTTTTATTAAATAATGAAAACTTAGCTAATCAATAAAGTGTGACAAATCAATTTAAATTGAGTTGAGATTTTACAAACTACCTAAAATGTAAACAATGACCATCTCGCAATATGCAACCAACAATCGACTTGACTCGTCTTCTTCTTCCGACATGGATATGATATAAAGCACAAATATCTATTAGGCAAACTATTACAATGACATTATCATAATTATGATTATTTTTACGTTCAGTAAGACTAAAGACAAATAATATTTAATAGATTCAGGCGTTATTTTGCGAAAGTCAAATTTACATGCAATTTGATCTAATCTGCTGTGTGTGCTTCCGCCACCAATTAGTTCATGCGGCCTAGCGCCGGCCGGCACCCACCCACTACTGTTAGTAAGTGCAACATGCCGACGCTGCCATGGCTGCTCCGGTAGTCTCTGCCTCGGCTGCTGCGGTCGTTCGCCATCTGGAACAGAATCCGCATGCCCCCACCACCACCGTCGCTGCCGCGACTGGCCTGGTCGTCGCTGCGACACGTGTTTCGCCTCTCCACGAGGCATCATCAGGCGTTGTAGACGTTAATCGTAAGAATAACATGCTACAAGTGACAAATCCATCGCATTGCCGTCTCTTATATTGAATTGAGGGTGGGGGTGGATGGTGTGAGCGAACAGATATTTAATAGTGGGGAATGGTTTACGTTAGTCTGTTTGTTCATGAGAGTAATTTTAGAATTTTTATGTTTATTAATTTCTAATTGTTCCCTAATATTTAGTTTTAAACCTTTGTCTATGGTGTGTAAAATTTGATATGTATTTATTTATTTATTTATTTTATTTATTTATTTATAATCACTTCAATTTATAACATTAATTAAGTACTATTAAAAGTTGTATACGGGATGGTCAATATGTTATAAATTACCTTGTCAAGGCACACGTGATTTGACCTTACAATAATTATTATTATTATCAAATTTATGACAATTTACATTATACTATGACAATTTACAATATAATTTACTTACATTATAACATTTATCGATTGATTATTATTCTAAAGAGATTATATTATATTATTTATTATGATATGTCATTCATTTATCAATTATATAAACTATGTCAATTTCAAATTTTGATTCATAATAGTTTTTTAACAATGTATTTATACAACAATTTAAATACTTCTTATTTTTTTACAATTTATCCTCTAGGTATTCTTTAACTGAATAATAAGCTTTAGCCAGAAGTAGTCTTTTCACAATTCTATCAAATTTACTACTTTGGAGGGCCTTTACGAAGTCTGGCAAATGGTTATATAATTTGACAGCCATATAAATCGGTCCATTCTTAAATAGGTCGAGATGCGGCGCGGCCTGTCGCAAGTTGTTTGCTCGACGTGATACATAACGAGTAGGCGCATCGCCAGTTCGCTCAAAATAATGTGGGCTTTTACGCACAAGTCGACACAGTTCGTATATGTATAACCCACTGACTGTAAGAATTTTCTTTTTTATGAACAATGGTCTACAGGACTCTCTTGATGGCGTGTATGTGATTATTCGTAAGCAGCGTTTTTGTAAAATTAGTACATCTTGCACATCAGTTGAGTTGCCCCAGAGCGCTATTCCGTATCTTATCCAGGCCCCGGCTTGACTGTGATATGCAGCCAGAGCACACTCTTCGTTAGTGCACTTACGCAATTCCCGCAGCGCATATGTAAAGCGGCTTATTTTGCTCACTACTTCCGATACGTGGGCTTTCCATGTTAAGTTCGAGTCCATGGTGATGCCTAGTACTGTAAAATTGTCTTCAACTTTAATCTTCTTTCCTTCCTGGGTTATGTTGAGTGATAAAGCTAGTCTCTGATACGGTCGGAATTGCATTATTCTTGTTTTTTCAATGTTTAAGATTAGGCCTATTTTTTCTAAATGTTTGGATGTTTCGTTTAATGATATTGTTATTTTGTCTTGAAGTTCTTGCAAATTGTTCTGGTCTGAAGATATAATAATGGTGGCATCGTCCGCAAATTGTACGATTTTGTGGGGCACTGCCGAAGGAAGATCATTTATATACGATAAAAACAGCAAACATCCCAGAACGCTACCCTGCGGTATTGAACCTGAAACAACTTGAGTTGTCGAGTTTACGTACCGTTGCACTCCTCCTTCGTCTAAATGCGCGATCTGTACAAATTGCTTCCTATTCCTTAGGTATGAAGCAAGCCACTTATTTGTGTGCCCACGTATTCCCTGTGACTCTAACTATCTTAACAGAATCTCGTGCACAACCCGATCATATGCCTTGGAAATGTCGACAAAGATTGCTACAACACTCTTATTTTTATTCAACGCATTTAATATCTCCACGTTACAATCGAGCACGGCTGACGCGGTAGAGCGCTTGCTGCGAAATCCGTGTTGATTATTATTAAAAACCTTAAATTTTTCTAAAAACCTGTAAATTCGTTGACACACTACCTTTTCGAAAATTTTAGAAAAGACTGGTAGTATTGCAATCGGCCGGTAGTTTTTTGAGCTCTGCTTGTCTCCTTTTTTGAAAATTGGTATTATTTTCATCAACTTTAAGCTTTCTGGGAACTCGCCTTCTTCATAGGACTGGTTTACTAAACTCGTCAGTGGAGGTACGAATTCGTCCACACAGTATATCATATATTATTAGTGGGGGATAAGTTATGTCCTTTGTCTATGAGATGCTCGGCGAAGTGTGACCTTTCTGGGTGATTGTTTTTATACGCCGATACGTGTTCGTGAAATCGTGTTATAAAATTACGTCTTGCGTTATCCTGGAGCAATAATGGCGAAGATCGATTTACGAGGTGGGGGCTGTTTCACAGACAGTATCGCCATTGTTCATGGCCACAAAATACGATATTACTGACACACAGACTAGGACCAGAAAACGGAATCATGCTATTACTACACAAGAAATACTAAGTTTAACGTTAAGGTAAGTTTAATGTATTTATATTTTTTAAGTAAGAAAATTAACAATAATATTCTTTTCTTTTTTAACTGGAATAAACATAAATTAACCTAAATATACTAGGAAACTAGAGAAAATAAAAACATATTATTGGTATTATTGCAAATGTTGTGGGGAATGGTATCTTGTAGTGAGTTGTACGTATTGCTTGTTGTGGTATGTTGAATGAATGTTTCGAATGTTGCTGGGACCATCCCCACCGTCCCGTATCTCATTGCGCCCAAGACCAATAATTCCATTTCAGTAACGATGTTACAAACTGTGTGTGATCTGATTTGGGCGATTTTGTCTGGAGGGAATTGACATACCACGTAGCCATACTCCCAAACATTACTGGTATTATATTAGGAATACCCTCCTTTTAATTTCATAGATATCTAATAATTCCATTGATCATAATCATATTAAACGGGTAACTGATGAATTCTACCAAAAACGCAATCTTTTTGAAATAATGAAGCGAATTTTGAAGTCAAACAACTGCTTTATTTTCTGCCGTGTACTTATCAGAAATGAATTTGTTGGTAGTATGTTTATCCATGTGGTCCTTGATGTTTACAAATTGTTGATTTTTTTTATTTTTGATGTCAACTATCAAAGACGCTGTTTGACTTTGAAATGCTGCAATAGAACTCATCATTTCTGTTAATGTAGTTCCAGATTTAATGTTTTCCAGTAAAATCTGCTAAAAATGCTAAATCACATTGCTAGTCTAAACCACGAAGTTGCTGATAATCATCACCCCTCTCTTCAAGAAATTTTATTACTTCGTCCAATAGATCTCGAAATCTTTGCAAAAACTTGCTGCGAATGAACCACCTTACGTCAGTGAACAATGCCAAATCCGGTTCTTTCTCATTTAATTGCTGTTTAAAGAGCCGCCGTTGGAGAGATTTTCCTTTTATGGAATTTACAATCTTGAAACAAATATCCATCACATGTCTTTTACTAGCCAGTACTTGTTCTGTACTGTCGATGAATTATGCAATGGTAACTAATGAAGTCTGGAAAGTCTTCGTCTTTGCGACAAATAGCAATAAAACCATTATGAATACCTGTCATTACAGGAGCCCCGTCAGTTGTCATTGATACGGGTTTATACAAAGGTAGCTTAATCTCGCTAATATAAGCTTTGAATTTCATGAATATATCAAGGCCACGAGTTTTTCGTTTTAAGTAAATCATGCTTAGCAGTTCTTCTTTCATTGAGAAATCTTCAAAGACCATTCGAATAAAAATAAGTAAATGGGCAGTATCAGTAATATCTGTTGACTCGTCAAGTTGTAGCGAAAAATATACAATGCAAAAGTGGAAGGATGTAGGAGCCGAGGAATACCGAGACTAATCTACCACGACCAAATTGGTCGTGTTTTATCAGGTGATGTTAGGAGCCCCAGGAACCGGCCAGCGTGCATGAAAATAGCTATTAATGTTACAGAAGCGAGTGAAGTATGTAAGGACCACGTCATATGGCGCTCGGTTCTCTCTGCCTACCCCGCAAGGGACCTGGCGTGAAGATATACATACATACATATTTATAGCCTCACTCACTCGAAGGAAAACAAGCAACCCTCGATATAATTGGGATTTTATTTTATTTTTCAAAGGAAAACTTACAGCTAATCACACAAATCCTGCATAGTAGTTGTATGGTCTCTGAAGGCCAATTATAAGTTTTCGCAAGTGTACAAAAATATATTCGCAAAAAAAAGTAAGCGGAGGCGAACAAAACAGAATATGCTATGAATATTTGATAACGACATACGCAATATATAATGCACCACATAAATACGACACAAACACTTAACAGATGACAACACTTAACAAAAGAAGTACTTAGCCATGTCTTTTTTAAATTTAGAGTCAGTAGTGTTCAACAGGTCCACATTCATAACCTATGACACTTCATTAAAACTCTTGCCTGTTCTTATCATTTACGAGTTTTGCCTATAAGTACATTTCGTTAATGGAACACAGAGAGTGTCACTCTTTCTTGTGAGTCTAGCAGGTACACGCAGAGATATCATACTTAATAGTTCGGAGCAATCAATCGAGCCATTTGCTAATTTAAGAAGGTATGCAATGTCAGCCATTCTCCTTCTCTCAAATAGAGGAAGTATATGAAATTTTCTACATCGTGCAATATAATTTGGAATATATTTATTAGACTTGAATTGCAAGTAACGCAGAATTCGCTTCTGAATGCCTTCGATACGCGATATATATACTTGATAGTTAGGGTTCCATACTTGAGAAACGTATTCAAGGTGACTGCGGACGAAGGAACAATAAAGACTTTTGAATGTTTTTATGTTATTAAATTTTGAAGATATTCGCAATATAAATCCAAGGGCTTTCGAGGCCTTATTAATAATATCATTTATGTGTAAGTCAAACAACAATTTGGAATCAAACGTAATGCCTAGATCCTTTATAGAAGTCACTCTTTTGATGATGGAATTTTTTAGCATGTATTGAAAGATGAACAGTGTTGGTTTTCGTGTGAATGAGCAACCATAACACTTAGCCGCGTTTAAATCCAATCTGTTATCACTACAGTAGGCCTGAAACCTGTTTAAGTCTCTTGTTGAAGGAGAATTGAGTATTGGAACGATCTTACTGGACACATTATTTTTAAGTCGTCAGCATATAAAACAATTATTGAATGAGTGAAACACGATGATATGTTGTTAATAAATATATTAAATAGCAGAGGACCCAGAAGTGAACCTTGTGGAACCCCAGAAGACGTTTGTATCGGTGCCGACGAAGTTTGGCATCTATTTGAAATGTATGAAGGTGGGTATTGACCAACGTTACGAGGTGTAATGTAACATTCGCATCGAGCGTGTTCGCATCGAGCATGTTACGCTGTGTTGTAAAATCGGCGTAACATGCTCGTCAAAACTCTGTGCTCCGCTTTCGCCGCCAGTTCACTCAAGATGGCCGACAGCGAGGACGTGTTGGTCACGTCACAACAATAATTAAGTAGGATCTTTGATTCTACTTAATTATTGTTTCATCCAAATTAAGAAGAAGAAAAAACGTTACTGGACATCAAACTTATTTAAAAACAGAAACGTATGTGGTGGTTTGTCATTGATAGCAATATTAAAAAACCAAACGATTACTGGACAGTATAAAAACTTTGTACGCATGTCTCCGATCGATTTTGAAGAACTCTTGAATTTAATTGGACCAAAAGTACATAAAAAGATACAAATTATAGAAAAGCAATCAGTGTCACGGAACGATTAGCACTAACGCTTCGTTTTTATGCTACAGGAGATTCCTATACTAGTATGCAATATCTTTTCAAGATATCAAAGCAACGAATAGGATTTATAGTAAAAGAGGTCAGCGAAGCCCTTATTGGAGCATTAAAAGAATATGTAAAGGTATGTACTGTTTTAATTAATTCAGAAAAAGTAGAAAAGTACATTACATATCAAATTAATTAATTAATTAAATCACCAAATTCTGATAGAAATTGTTCACTCATCGCTGGTGACCCGTAGCAATTTTGATCTGACGTATTTGATGCAGGTGTTTCAGAGCTTTGCTGTGGCATCGATGAGGCTCTTGAAGTTGTTGGTCGTGTAGAGTATCCTTGTGAAGAATTGTTGATATTCATGTCATAGTCATGCTCTCCGCGATCAGCACTAAACAATATAGTTGATATGTAATGCTGCACGTGTATTTTTGTTGTCTTTGAATAAGATCTTAATTTATTTGCCAAAAAAATACCATAGGCTTCACATTCGCCAAGTTTGTGCGAAGTTGACTCCGTTTGCTCGGTTTTTTTTTTAAATATTGAAAGTAAATGCCATTATCTCTTCCGGACTTGGGGCTACTGCTTTCTTCCTTTTTGGAGGCGGAGGGCAATCACTGCCGCTTTTTTTGGCAGGCGGAGGGCAATCATTGTCGCTTTTTTTGGCAGGCGGAGGGCAATCATCAGGCGGTTGTTCTGAAGCACCTTCACGTTCACGTGGCTGAAAATAAATATAAATAACTATTTCAGATACCAGAAACACCGGAGCAATGGCTAGTTGTAGCAAATGACTATGATACTTTGTGGAATTTCCCACATTACTTAGGCGCAATCGACGGTAAACATATTGTACTGCAGTCACCGATCAACAGTGGAAGTGAATTTTATAATTACAAGGGTTTCTTCAGTATTGTATTACTGGCAGTTGTTGACGCAAAATATAACTTTTTGTATGTAAACATTGGATGTCAGGGAAGAATATCTGATGGAGGGGTTTTCAACAATGTGAATTAAACGAAAAACTAAAAAATAATGCACTAAACATCCCTCAACCCACTGCGTTGCCAGCAAGAACAGAAGAAATTCCATTTTACTTTGTTGGTGATGAAGCTTTTGCTCTTTCTGAAAATATGATGAAAGTATATGCAGGATATCATAAACGTGGTTCTAAAGAAGGAATATATAACTACCGACTTTGCAGAGCTCGTAGAGTGTTTGAAAATGTGTTCGGCATAATGTCTGCAGTGTTTAGTTTTGCGGAAACCAATGTTGTTAGAATCGAAAACCGCGACATCTGTCATAACAGCAATAACATGCCTTCACAATTTTTTAAGAAAAGGTAATAATGCTCATGTATATACCTGTGCAGGTAGCTTTGACGAAGAATCGAACGGCCAGGTCAGATTAGGAGACTGAAGAGAATGTAACAATAATATGACTAGTATGTTACCCTTGCAAATAAGACCGTGAAGGGCTACAAGATCTGCTCACAATATTCGTAATGAAGTTGCTGAATACTGCATTCAGCAAGGGTCTGTAACCTGGCAAGAAAATTATGCTTAATATGGACTTACAGTATCTGTTGTGGCACGAGGTGTATTTCTATCCAGTAGAAATATCATAGCTTTGTATGCAAACCAAGTATAGTAGTATATTTCGTGAATATCGTAATCTATGCTAGCAAAATAATTGGAAAATTATATTTAAATAAAAAACCAAATTGTATTTGTCACTTGTACCACCCGCACTAACCCGGGATTAACCGTTAATACAGAGTTAATATTGTATAACAGCAAAACGGTCACACCACCATAAAACCACCTCACGCCGAGTCTGGAGGCCGGCGACACTATTCGGTTAACCTGTGTTAGTGCGGGTGGTGCAAGTGCGACTAAGTACTTAAAAACTCAATAAATAATTACGTACCTTTTCCTGTACCAGTTGATTGTTTAGTTTTTTGTTTTTCTCTCCTCAATGATGCCAGTAAACTTGTTATTTTCTTTTTACACGTTTCTCTTTCGCTGTCGAGTAACGAAGCCAATCTATTCCAAGCGTCTTCTTTCTGTAATTTGTTATAATGCTCTGGATGAGCTGGGTTCCATAACACTGGTTCTTCTCTGTATTGTTCTATAAAATACAGAGATTTTTCTTTGTTCCACTCCATGTTTCAATAAATAAATGAAATAATTACGAGAGGAACGACGTGTGAATACTCGCGACGTGCGACGCACCGTGTGCGCTCGTGACGACTTGCAACAGCGTACTGACTGAACCGCGTAACAGTCAAAGGATTCGCCAAAAAACCTACAGCCGGGTGGAGCACTCAAAGCGAGCAACGAGCGGCTCGTTGCTCGCTGGTTTCCCCGTAATACGACGTACTGACTGTACGAATGCTCGCTGTGTAACATGTTACATTACACCTCGTAACGTTGGTCAGTACCCACCTTGACACAAACCATCTAAACAGATCTCCATGTATTCCGATGCACTTTAATTTACTGTACTGGACCGCAGCACGACCCACCCTACCTAAACTTCCCTACTTATGTGGATGTAATGGACTGGAGCGCGACCCACCCTACCTATGTGGATGTAATGGACCGCAGTGCGACCCACCCTACCTACGTGGATGTAATGGACCGCAGTGCGACCCACCCTACCTATGTGGATGTAATGGACCGCAGCGTGTCTAGCCTACTTACCGATTTGTCTATTGGCTCCTATCTAACTTAATGGACTGGAGAGTGTCCAGCCTATCTGCCTACTACTATTGCCTCTACCTACTATCTAACTACACCTACTGCTACTGATGAACCTTACCTAATACTATTGCTATTTTGTCATTATTATCTTACCTAACGAACTAAACGTTCCTGCCTTGCTAAGCCCTACAAATCTTCCCTACCTAATGTCGTAACTTCCCTACTTATGTGCCTAACCTATATTTCTTTTATGTACTTGTTCTAAGATCTACGCATGTGTTTAATGTTACGTCCTACCTAGATAACCTACCTATTTGTCTTATACCCTACGTGTGTCTAATATAAGACCTACCCAGACAAACTAATCTCGGTTTTAAGCCTTACCCATGTGTTTCGTGATAAAACCTACCTATGTTACCTAATATCGCCTTATGTGTTCTATATTTACCTAAAACCCTATCTCCCAACCCTATGTACAGTTGAATTAGCAGTTCTATTTCGATTTGTTGATATATATATATATCTATTGATGTAAGATATTTCGATGTCTTAATGCCTAGAGTCGTATATACGAGTTAATAATGGAAATCCGCCCATAAGCTCGGGATTAATCGAACTTTATTTGCATGTGTGTGGTTCGTATTATAGTATTTATATCGTGGCTTATTTACCCTGGCCGGGCTTTCCCAACACACAGCTAAGGTCTTTGGAGCTGGTTTCTTCGCAAAGAAACAATGTATTTATATAAATATGTGTTTGTATGCGTACGACTTTTATTTAATATTTTGTTGTTGCAACTAATAGCCACTTGCTCCAAGCCTTACTATTCCAAGTCCATTGGTATAAATTTATATATTATAAGTTAAATGTGCGCTTTATTGATTGTGTAAGAGCTCTTAAACCCTGATCGGGTTTTACCAATTAATGGGACTGGATTGGAGTGAATTGAATACACTCGGCGGATTGCCTTAACATTTTAAAGACATGTTAATTACTTTCTCGTTATACGAACGAATTACAAGCTTATCGGAAATCAAAGTCTATTGACGCTTATAGCGTTCTTTTGATTATTCACGCGGGACGTTATCGCGCAAGTTATGCTCTCGTGTTTATGGTATTCCAACCTTACAGTACTTTAAGAAACTTCATCATTTATTGTAAAGTGTACGGTACCCAACCATATCAGTCGAGTGAATAACCGTCTGATATCAGTGCATTCAGACTGGTTACAGGCCCGACATGATCCGCCACGGACGCCCAACCAAAATTAATCAATGTTCAAAACCACGGGGCTAACACGGATTAATCTTTACCGCACACTATGATGTTACATTTACTGATATAAATATATCCTTTTTTTCCAAAATAAAATAAAATGAGAGCGTTATATATTCAAAATCGCGAGATCCTTATACTACACAGCCACCTTATTCATAAACATTCAAACTCATGCGAAACAAGCACTTATTTATAACTTAGTCGACAATGGATTCTATACGGAACCTTACAACTTAAATCCTCTAATCCTACTCCTAATTAATAGAACCTATCGCGGATTTAAAGAAACAAGGCCCGGGATATGACCTAACGCCCTAACGCGAGTGTGTCTAAGAACGTTGTGTATAGATAGTTGTGTTATAAAATATATATATGTGTATATAACTTTGTGTAGACAACTGGCAGACGTGTGTGTCAATGGAAACCTAATCCCTACGGTCCACCAATTACGGAAATGCGATCATCGCAGACTCACGATGGCCCATGCCAACTTAACTGAGGAGTTAAACCAGCATACGAGATTATAGTCGCCTCGACATTCCGTGATGTATGCATACACTTCACTAACGCTTTATTTCGCGTTAGAGAGGTGGTCCCCTAGTGTTCTGTGGAGAGATCTAGTACAGCTTACCTATCCGTACTAAATCGTGTAATGCTTCTATACACCCAAACTTCGCTCAGTTGTCACAGTCAGTTTACCACGGAGTTTGAAATGTGTCAATATTGCTTAATAACAAGCCACCTTAAACAAACTATCGCGAATTTAAAGAAACTATAAGAATTGGTTAACAAATCTTATAGCCAAATAGCCCAAACGAATACTGATTACTTAAGTTACAAAAATACCAAGGTTTTAAGAATTCCCGAAATACGTTCCGTCTCACAAGTCAGTATTGGCTATTGTGTCCCGTCTTCTCCATACCCATCGCCTATATAGTCTACGACAACCCCGCGCGCTTCAACCCCGCAAAACCGTCACGCCGATCTGTGTTTAGACGCAAGGTTCCGTACACATTATCCACTCCAGACTAGGTCTTACAACTAACTTAATTTATCGAATAATGCATAATTCACACATGCTAATTAACTGTGATTAGTACCAAAATTAGATCTTATTCTAAATACCCGAATAGACTCCAGACATAAGTCTCGGCTGACACATCTAAGAGCTCTCTCTTAGGGCAGGGATTGCATCGATCCACTTGTAATCCAATTATTCTCAAACATCTATTTCGTTATAATTATTTCCAACAGATCGTTTAGATTTTGTATTCATTTCCAATTTTCGAATTTCACCAAAACATCGACATATCTTACGTGGTTTCTTTCCATACCTCAATGGAACCCTAATTTGATTTCATGGACTCGACGAGCTCGACGCTAACAAACAAAAAATTAATGGGTTGCACATGTGCGCACAGCCACGTTGCATTCGACCATACACCAATCTTAAGGAATTTTAAACCATTTCAATTTTGAATAATATTACGCAATCTTATTATCGATAAGATTTGCTGGTACCATTACATTACGTAAAAGAATAATATGATCTATTCTATCAAAACATTTGCTATAATCTGTATAGATTATATCGGCCTGTGATGGTTCAGACATATAGCGAGATAAAAAATCACTACAAGTGATTAGGTTCGATACAGTAGATCGTCCTCTAAGAAAACCGTGTTGATGTTCTGAAAAGGTTTGCTTTAATGATGAGTAAGTTTGTTTGTAAACAATCTTTTCCAATATTTTTGCGAAGATGCACAATTTTGAGATAGGTCTGTAGTTCTCTACCAAATCCTTCGGTCCAGTTTTATGTATCGGTGTAATTAAAGCAGACTTTCACACGACAGGCACAACCCCTTCCTTTAGAGAACGTCTAAACAATATTGTAAGTGGTGGCGCGATACTTTTAGCACATCGAACAATGAAAATAGGTGGAATATTGTCAGGGCCTGCAGTTTTCTTCAGATCTACTGATTTTAATAGATTAAAAACCCCTGACTCTAATACTTCAATGCTCGCTATATCTGATGGAGCGTTATTAAAATTGACACTTTTATCTATCAAGAGTGTCGCTTGAGTGTCATTATTATCCTAAAAATTGGAACGGAAGTGTTCACTGAACATATCACATATAATGTCACCTTCATTTGAAGAATGTTGTCCTGATTTCATACCAGAGGAAATATGGATTAGCCAGCCGAAGGTCTCAAAAAAACCAATTATTTTATAACTACTTTAATATATTAAAAGTTCAATACAATTAAAAATTACGACTAACTTAAAGTGATATGAATGGGTCGAAGTATGAAGCTCAAGTGGCCGAGTCCATGACGCGGCGAGCCCGGCTGCCGATGCGAACACTGCTGTGTCAGCGCTTTACTGCATTTGCGCAATATTCATGCATCAAATATGATTTGTATATTCATGTTGAGTATGGATGATAAACGAATTTCTCTTTAATGTGCAGCCTTGGTTGAGAGTGAGGAGTCCCGTGTTGCTCAGCTGTTTTGTTATCACTTCAGACTTGCAGAGCACGCGAACTGCACACTCAGCACAACAGTAGTACAGCCAGGTGTCCGGCGCATCTGTCGGTGTACGGCTTTGTTTCAGTTTCAAGTTGCAAATGGACTCGCCAATTGCTAATGAATATATAGGATGATTCAAGGGACACAGTAATTGTTGTTTAGTTAAGTGAATGCAAGATTGAACATCATTTTCTATCATTGGGATTGCACAATTGCAGAATGCAATAATGTGTTGTGACCGTCGCCGCAAATTTTGCACCTTTTGTTTGAATTGCAGATCTGTCGCTCATGCACATAAACACAGTTTTTGCATATACGATTGTCGGCAAGGGATTTTAGTTTGTTGTCATGTCATGATGTCAGCCGTCATCGCTTCAAAGGAGAATGACCAAACTTGTATGGGAGTACGGCCCACTTGCGTCAGTCATGCGTCTTGACCAAACCATCGGCAAAACAAAGGAAATATATTGTAGATGACTCATAAGAAATATTATTTTAATACGAACAGGGGTTATCGAGTATTTTTAAATCAAATTAGGCATTTTGAGGGTATGTTTTGCGAGTGTAAAACTACATAGGTAAACTACAAGGTACCTATACAGAGGGCATGTTATATTTAATGGCTAGTTTTTTTTTAATATCTAGCCTTTTTAACCAGACTTACAACAAATGAAGGAATAACCAGACATTAGATCTGAAAGATAGTCCCATAGAATAGTATCTACTAGCAAGTACCTACTAGCGCACCCAAAAGGCTTGGTAAGGTAATTAGTAAGAATTATATGGATTTGTAAATACGATGCTATGTGCATAGATCAAGCGCACTGTACACCTACGTTAAATGCATCTTCAAATAATTAAACCACAGATAAGTAGTAGATATTTATTTTCAACTTTTTATGTTCATATATGTATTATACATTTCATTTGGGGCGAAGTAGCTCAACATCACCTGTAACATCACTTTTGACTGAAACAAACCTTACCTGGACGTTGTGCACCCCACGATACTGATGGAACAATAGTTGACTGGGGAAGAACGCAGCAAAAGATTATTTGGAGAATTGTTGTTCCCTCGGGTGAGTGTGGTAACCATATAGCACCTACATTGGCAGTCAAGGTGGCAATGTGCGACTTACATTACTTGGTTGTAAGCATTGGCAGGCTATGGTAACTATTTAACATCAGGCGGATTGTATGCTTATTACTTACTTACATTGTTTTTAATGACAGAATATTCATTGGAGATAAATAAGAATAACACCTAGTATATTGACACTTTTATTTATATTTATTAGGTTCTTATATATAAAAAAAAAAAATTCTTTAAATTGTTTATTACAATTTTTATCGTCAATAAATACATTAAATAAAAATAGAGTAGGAGCCTGTACATCATTAAATCTACCCTCACTTAAATACCTAATTACCAACGTTATGTGCGCACTGTATTGTTCATTTCCTACAAAGCAATTGCAGCAGTAGCCGACCAATACCTCTCTAGACATTTAAACAAATGTGTTGTTGAACTAATGTGCCACCACTTTATATGTGGTCTGATAATTATTTTTTCTAATATGAGGGGAGCATTTTTTACTTTTTAATTAATCCGTCAAAGCCCGTTATATACTATTTTCCATACATTTCGAGCCTCCTTTGAGGCCCTTGGGGCCTGACGGATTTCTCCACAGCATACAGTTCATTAGGAATATGTTCTCCAAAGTAAAACTGCTATGCCAAGGGCACATAATACATATGTTTAATGCAGCAATATTCTAGCACAGCTAGGTACATTATAATATGTTGTACATTAATAATATATCTCCAATGATTTTTGGGACCATTAAACCATTCAGTTTCTCGTCACGCCAAAAACATGTGCATCATGTTGATACATGTATTTAAGATCCATCCTTGTGGGTTGACAAAAAAATGATGAAGGCACTGGAACTTTAGGTGCAGCCTCGATGAATTTCCGGTTAATTTCCTCTAGCAGTGATCAATTATTATCATGATACTGTTGTCTTTGTATTAATCAGCTGCTCGTCAACAGACCTTACAAACTCTTTCCAGTCTTGATACCTAGAATTAAGAATACAATATATGTTAAGTGGAGAAAATTAAATATGTGTATACCGTAGGAGTATGAGAATGATTAAAATGATTTGAATGGAATTATAAAGATCCTAGCAAGATAAATAAATAAATATAATAATAAATATTGTCGGACAAATGACACAGCGCCATCCAGCCCCAATGTAAGCGAAGCTTGTGTTATGGGTACTAGACAACTGATAAACATACGTAAATACATTTTTTTTTGTAAATACATACTTATTATACATAGAAAATACCCAGACCAAGACAAACAGACATGTTCATGCACACAAATGTTTGTACCGTGTGGGAATCGAACCCACGAGCGTTGGTGCCAAAGTAGCGTAACAACGCGTTTCACCACTGCGCCACCGAGCTCGTCAAGATAAAGTAACAATGTACGAATTATAAAAAAATATATATAATTATAGGGAAACATCATAAAAAAATATGTTTGGTGCACGGAGTAGACGGAGAGCCGGCGGCGGAGAGCTCATCAGACTCCGATGACAGCGGCGCGTTGTCGGTGTATCAACTGAGTGACGGTGACACGGACAAACGGTGGTATATTGGAGCTAAAATAAATAATGTTCATATTAAGTTAGAAGGCGATACCGGCTCGGCGGTTAGCCTAATATCCTATGGTACATATAAAAAGCTTTTTAAAGACATTAATATGCAATTTGATCTAACCTGCTTTGCGTGCTTCCGCCACCAATTAGTTCATGCGGCCTAGCGCCGGCCGGCACCCACCCACTACTGTTAGTACTTGGTACATGCCGACGCTGCCATGGCTGCTCCGGTAGTCTCTGCTTCGGCTGCTGCGGTCGTCCGTCATCTGGAACAGAATCCGCATGCCCCCACCACCACCGTCGCTGCCACGACTGGCCTGGTCGTCGCTGCGACACGTGTTTCGCCTCTCCACGAGGCATCATCAGGCGTTGTAGACGTTAATCGTAAGAATAACAAGCTACAAGTGACAAATCCATCGCAGTGCCGTCCCTTATATTGAATTGAGGGTGGGGGTGGATGGTGTGAGCGAAAAGATATTTAATAGTGGGGAATGGTTTACGTCAGTCTGTTTGTTCATGAGAGTAATTTTAGAATTTTTATGTTTATTAATTTCTAATTGTTCCCTAATATTTAGTTTTAAACCTTTGTCTATGGTGTGTAAAATTTGATATGTATTAGTGGGGGATAAGTTATGTCCTTTGTCTATAAGATGCTCGGCGAAGTGTGACCTTTCTGGGCGATTGTTTTTATACGCCGATACGTGTTCGTGAAATCGTGTTATAAAGTTACGACCAGTTTGCCCGATATAAACGTGTTCACATTCATCGCAGAACAGCTTATAGACGCCGGATTTTTTATTGGGCGGGATTTTATCTTTAGTGTTACAAAGTGACCTGAGTGAATTATGGGATTTGAGAGCAACATGTATGTTATTTTTTCTAAATATGTGAACTATTTTGTCAGTGATTTTACCCAGGTATGACAAACTCGCAGTGTATTTATTTGTCGAAATATATGGAACCGCGTACAATAGTCTGTTAACGATACTACTCGTTTTTTTACGCAATAATTTATCGATGGTAGATTTGGAATAACCGTTTGACTTCGCGATCTGATATATTACATCAAGTTCTTTGTTGTAATTATCCTTACTTAATGGAACGCTCATCAAACGGTGTATCATAGTTTTATACGCTGCGAGCTTGTGTTGCCAAGGATGGCTGGATGACGCGGGAATCGTGGTATCGGTATGAGTTGGTTTACGGTATATCGAAAATTGATGGAGGGATTGATTTTTAGTTATGGTTAAATCTAAAAAGTGAAGTGAACTATTTTGTTCTATTTCTAAAGTGAATTTAATTTTAGGGTGGATTTTATTTAATTTGGAAACAAAGAGATCCAATTGACGATTGGTACCCGTCCAGCATATGAGAATATCGTCGACATATCTATAGTAATAGAATATGTGTGGTTTACCGATTATGTGTTCGCGTTCGTAATTATCCATAAATAAGTCAGCCATCAATGGACTAAGAGGGGATCCCATTGCTAACCCTTCTTTTTGAAAATAGTATTTATTATCAAACTGAAAATAATTTTGAGACATGCAAAGTCTTGTCAGTCGTAATATGTCATCTGTCTCGCCAGGATGAATGAATTTACTTTCTAAAGAGGACTTGAGGATTTTTAGACAATCCTCGTAAGGTACGTTAGTAAATAAACTTTCAACATCGAGTGAAATTAATTTGGAAGAAGGGGGTAGTGTTAAGTTTTTTATACTATCAATTAAATGTAAACTATTTTTAAGACTGTGTTTTGGCTCAAAAGATATCTTTTCACGGATATGTACATTAAGAAATTTTGCCAACTTATAGGTGGGAGCTCCAATGTACGACACAACTGGCCTTATTGGAATATTGATTTTATGTAATTTTGGTAAACCATAAAGCATAGGAGAATGGGGATTCATGGGAATAATTTTGAATTTTGAATATGAATTATCCGGAAAGATATATTTCGAGCCGTTAACAGTTAACTTTAATTGGGCCAAATATTTGTTGGTGGGATCTTGACTTACCGTCAAAAAGCTGTCTGTCTGTAAAACGTCACTGACTTTGGAGTTATACTCATTACGGTCCATGATGACTAACGTATTTCCTTTATCCGCTTTAGATAAAACAATATTATCGGTTAAAATTCTCTGCCTGACAGATACCAACGTCTTGGCCTCACTATTAACGGTATTTTGATTTGGAAAACATTTAAGTTGTTGGGCTATGGAGTGCTTTAAGAAATTATCTTTTTTATTTCTAATAACCGCGACCTCCGCGTCAACCGCCAGGTTTTCAAGGGATGTTTGTGTTATTTTGGGGGGGATACTGTACTTTAAACCCTTTTCCAAAAGTGTGATTTCCTGGTTAGTAAACTGTGTATTTGATAAATTTTTTACGCGGGGGTAGAAGGTGTGACATGCAGAATTAGTGTAATTTGAGGTTAAATCACTTTGTAACACAGGAGATGGGCGTTGTTGTGAAATGAGTCTGTCAAGTTTGTCTGTTTGAGAGGTGTACTTTTTGTGTATAAAATTAGACGCGAGTTCTCGGGCTTTTTGATCTACTAAATCGAATTCTACGGGATGTAATTTGTGGGCGAGTTCGGTATGTAATATTTTTAAATGTGATTTGAGGTTGCCGTGAGGGACAAAAAGTACACCTCTCAAACAGACAAACTTGACAGACTCATTTCACAACAACGCCCATCTCCTGTGTTACAAAGTGATTTAACCTCAAATTACACTAATTCTGCATGTCACACCTTCTACCCCCGCGTAAAAAATTTATCAAATACACAGTTTACTAACCAGGAAATCACACTTTTGGAAAAGGGTTTAAAGTACAGTATCCCCCCCAAAATAACACAAACATCCCTTGAAAACCTGGCGGTTGACGCGGAGGTCGCGGTTATTAGAAATAAAAAAGATAATTTCTTAAAGCACTCCATAGCCCAACAACTTAAATGTTTTCCAAATCAAAATACCGTTAATAGTGAGGCCAAGACGTTGGTATCTGTCAGGCAGAGAATTTTAACCGATAATATTGTTTTATCTAAAGCGGATAAAGGAAATACGTTAGTCATCATGGACCGTAATGAGTATAACTCCAAAGTCAGTGACGTTTTACAGACAGACAGCTTTTTGACGGTAAGTCAAGATCCCACCAACAAATATTTGGCCCAATTAAAGTTAACTGTTAACGGCTCGAAATATATCTTTCCGGATAATTCATATTCAAAATTCAAAATTATTCCCATGAATCCCCATTCTCCTATGCTTTATGGTTTACCAAAATTACATAAAATCAATATTCCAATAAGGCCAGTTGTGTCGTACATTGGAGCTCCCACCTATAAGTTGGCAAAATTTCTTAATGTACATATCCGTGAAAAGATATCTTTTGAGCCAAAACACAGTCTTAAAAATAGTTTACATTTAATTGATAGTATAAAAAACTTAACACTACCCCCTTCTTCCAAATTAATTTCACTCGATGTTGAAAGTTTATTTACTAACGTACCTTACGAGGATTGTCTAAAAATCCTCAAGTCCTCTTTAGAAAGTAAATTCATTCATCCTGGCGAGACAGATGACATATTACGACTGACAAGACTTTGCATGTCTCAAAATTATTTTCAGTTTGATGATAAATACTATTTTCAAAAAGAAGGGTTAGCAATGGGATCCCCTCTTAGTCCATTGATGGCTGACTTATTTATGGATAATTACGAACGCGAACACATAATCGGTAAACCACACATATTCTATTACTATAGATATGTCGACGATATTCTCATATGCTGGACGGGTACCAATCGTCAATTGGATCTCTTTGTTTCCAAATTAAATAAAATCCACCCTAAAATTAAATTCACTTTAGAAATAGAACAAAATAGTTCACTTCACTTTTTAGATTTAACCATAACTAAAAATCAATCCCTCCATCAATTTTCGATATACCGTAAACCAACTCATACCGATACCACGATTCCCGCGTCATCCAGCCATCCTTGGCAACACAAGCTCGCAGCGTATAAAACTATGATACACCGTTTGATGAGCGTTCCATTAAGTAAGGATAATTACAACAAAGAACTTGATGTAATATATCAGATCGCGAAGTCAAACGGTTATTCCAAATCTACCATCGATAAATTATTGCGTAAAAAAACGAGTAGTATCGTTAACAGACTATTGTACGCGGTTCCATATATTTCGACAAATAAATACACTGCGAGTTTGTCATACCTGGGTAAAATCACTGACAAAATAGTTCACATATTTAGAAAAAATAACATACATGTTGCTCTCAAATCCCATAATTCACTCAGGTCACTTTGTAACACTAAAGATAAAATCCCGCCCAATAAAAAATCCGGCGTCTATAAGCTGTTCTGCGATGAATGTGAACACGTTTATATCGGGCAAACTGGTCGTAACTTTATAACACGATTTCACGAACACGTATCGGCGTATAAAAACAATCGCCCAGAAAGGTCACACTTCGCCGAGCATCTTATAGACAAAGGACATAACTTATCCCCCACTAATACATATCAAATTTTACACACCATAGACAAAGGTTTAAAACTAAATATTAGGGAACAATTAGAAATTAATAAACATAAAAATTCTAAAATTACTCTCATGAACAAACAGACTGACGTAAACCATTCCCCACTATTAAATATCTTTTCGCTCACACCATCCACCCCCACCCTCAATTCAATATAAGGGACGGCACTGCGATGGATTTGTCACTTGTAGCTTGTTATTCTTACGATTAACGTCTACAACGCCTGATGATGCCTCGTGGAGAGGCGAAACACGTGTCGCAGCGACGACCAGGCCAGTCGTGGCAGCGACGGTGGTGGTGGGGGCATGCGGATTCTGTTCCAGATGACGGACGACCGCAGCAGCCGAAGCAGAGACTACCGGAGCAGCCATGGCAGCGTCGGCATGTACCAAGTACTAACAGTAGTGGGTGGGTGCCGGCCGGCGCTAGGCCGCATGAACTAATTGGTGGCGGAAGCACGCAAAGCAGGTTAGATCAAATTGCATATAGATTTGACTTTCGCAAAGTAACGCCTGAATCTATTAACTATTTAAAGACATTAAGTTATATCCATTCGAGTGTAAGTTGCAAATGTATAGTGGTGAGAAGGTGAAACCGAAGGGTAAGTTAGCATGTTCTATAGAAATTGATGGCGAATTTAAAAGTAATCTGTATCTGGTCGTAATAGACAATGAGTTTAGCCCGTCCCTAATGGGTCGAGATTGGATGAGAGCATTCAATATTAAATTCCCAAGCGCACCCAAAACCAGTTGTTTTCATATAGTACCGTCAACTGCTGACGAAGCAGTAAGGGAATTAACAAGGTGTTTTCCTAATGTTTTCGAGTCCGGTATTGGTACATTTAACAAAGCAACTATAAAGTTAGAAATAGAGAAGGACGCCACGCCGGTTTGGCGGCGCGCGCGCCCCGTGCCGTTCGCGCTGCGCGGCGCGGTCGACGCCGAGCGGCGGCGGCGGCTGCAGGCGGCTGGCGTTATATCGCCCGTAGAGTGGAGAGACTGGGGTACGCCCGTGGTACCCGGTTTTAAGAAAAACGGTCAGGTACGCTTGTGCGGCGATTTCAAAACTACACTAAATCCGGTACTTATTGATTATAAGTACCCGATTCCGAGAATCGATGACATTTTTGCTTCATTGCAGGGTGGGAATCTATTCGCAAAAATTGATCTAAGTAATGCGTATTTGCAATTTGTATTAGACGACTCATCGCGAAAATTATGTACTATCGTGATTTCACAAGGGATGTTTTATTTTAATAGGCTACCGTTTGGTATTAAGTGTGCTCCAAATAAATTCCAACGTATTATGGATAAAACATTGAGAATGCCTAAAGTTACATGTTATTTAGATTACGTTACAGTCTGCGGCGTGGATGACGCTGATTGGTGGACAAATTTATTAAAGGTATTTAAAATGTTGTCGGACTGCGGCTTGCGAATCGAGCCTAAGAAATATAGTTTCTTTCAAAAACCGATATCTTACCGCGGTTACGTAATTAACAGCTACGGGTTGCATACGGATATATCAAAAATCGACGCAGCCTACAAAGCACCTGTTCCGAAAGATGAGAAAGAACTCAAGGCGGGTTTACGCCTTGTAAATTATTATGGCAAATCTTTAGCTAACCTAAGTGACGTCTTGAGCCCCCTGTACGATTTACTTAAAAAGGAAAACAAATTTATTTGGAGCAAACACTGTAACAATGCTTTCGTTAAGATAAAAAAAGCACTATTAAATTGTACAGTGCTGGCACACTTCGACCCGTCGCTGTCGATTGCGGTGACGTGGGACACATCTCCGGGCGGTGTCGCAGGGGTGTTAACACAGCGCCCGGCGGCGCCTGGAGCGCCCGAGCGCACCGTACTTCACGTCTCGCGCACGTTGTCTCACGCTGAACGCAATGACGCGCAGATTTGCAGGGAAGGGTTAGCTATTATATTTGCAGTGACTAAATTCCATGATTATATTTATGGTCGTGAATTTACACTAGTGACAGATTGCAAGCCGTTGGCTTCGATTTTCAACGAGAACAAAGGGGTAGGTACACTTGATGGGCGAAAGTATTCTTCAGTGTTGGTCGGTGATTCTCGGAGCGTACAATTACAAAATTAAATGTATTGAGTACGTGCATAATTGTGTGGCGGACTGTCTTTCGAGGTTACCGGTTGTAGAATGTGAAGAAAAAACACGCGTAGATATATATATATATATATATATATATATATATATATATAAATTTTGTTAAAAATGCTGTACCTATAAAATATAAACATACAGCGGATCATACCGATGTGACCTTGCAAATGTAATGAAATATATTAACACGACATGGCAATATTGCAATTTGCAAGATATGAAGCCATATTTTAATATCAAACCATTTTTAAGCATCGAGCAAGGCTCTATTTTACATGGCTACAGAGTCATCATACCCAGTGCTCTTCGAGGGACTGTGCTCCAACAAATACATGTACTCGAAGATCTATTACATATAGACGGGGGAGAGGGAAGTGCAGAGATTGGTGATGACTCGGTACGCTCTTGGGATCCAAATGTAGTATTGGGAAGGGAGTCACGAGAGTCGATCCTGGAGCAGCCCGAGGATGACGGCGGTAACGTCGAGCCCGGGCCTGAACAGCTGACGGCGGCAATAGCGGCCGACACCGCCCCGACTACGCCCGCAGCGTCATCGCCATTCAGCGGCGGCGGACGCTGTCATTGAGACACGGCCACGAACATGTCGTAAGTCGGTAATTAGATACGGGCTAGACACTAATTAACCCTCGCTGTATCACCTTCTAAATAGCGCTTCTTTCACAACGAGTAGATGTTTAATACATATTAGAGATATCTGATATATATATATATATATATATACAACGTGTATCCGACGACGTGTAAAATAATTAACGTAGGTATTAAGTGAGGGGTGAACACCTCAAAAAAAATTAATTCCCATAATGTAAGTTATCATCAGTGATCGGATAATCGGGCGCTTATATACCTAAACTTCTTTCCTTGAAAGAAGAATATGGATATTCCTTCCTGAATTAATAAGTAATCCGGGATACCCGGGATTGAACAATTTAGTAAAAACAACTATAAGTAACATAATGAAAATATAGCAGTGGTTACTACTAAAAAAGTTCTCATTCATATTTTTTGTGAAAGATTTTATAATTATAATTTGCTTTTGTACGAAAATAAATGGTGCTACGCATAAAATTACAATTGTTTCAATTCCATAAGTAGTTTAGGTTGCTGGCCTGTTACGAAACCAGTTTTCATAAAACTTTTATTGTAGAAAAAAATACAATAAGCGTTTAACTAGGAACAGCCGTCTTGAAAGTACTAGAGGGTATGTAAGCATTATTCAATGAAAATATATCATTTTCACAACGAGTTCTAACAATATTTTGTATGCAGGTAACATTTTTAGCAATCTCAGGAATTTCAAACGACTCCGGGATTCGGGGTTCTGAAAGGCATGTCCGTATTATTCTTTTGTGGGAATTAAAATGAAGTTTAGGTATATTAGCGCCCGATTATCCGATCACTGGTTATCATGCATGGTATTATCATGAAAATAATAGTTCCGTAAATGGACCCGCTGACATGGACATCGCGCCGTCGTAGCCTCATAGCACAGCGCGCACTACGAAAGTTACATAACGCCTGAGTTCATCCGGGCGGGCGATGCTACATTATTTCACAGATTAGATAATACGTAACTACGTAAGTACGTAAATTATGTGTCGTGTAAATTCAGAGATTCAGTTTTTCCTTCCTACTTTTTCTGGACTTAGGACCGGCAATGCAGCTAAAATTTAATTATTCTGAGTACAGTGGTAGGTACAGTGGGCCGCACATGACACTGTCTTCCACCACTGTATGCGCTTCTCTCTTAGTATGGAAGCCTCATACACAGCTGGGTCGGACCAAAGTCAACAATCTCTCTCTCTGTGTGTACAGCAAAATCATAAAAAAATGAATAGGTACCTAAGTAATTTTAGTGCCACAAGTACTTTGGTGTAGTTAAAAAACTGAATCAACTTATTTACATTAATGATTGGGTAATAATTTACTTACGATAAACAAAAAAAAATCTTCATGTCACTCTTAACAGGTGCTCAAAGTGGCGTCCATTTTCCGCTAAACACAACGTTACGCGTCTTCGTAGATTATCTTGTAAGCGTAAAAGAATAAATTCATTGTTTTTCACTTCCTCGAAAGCACTTTCGATACGTCTACGAAGTTCATCACGGTCATTGACCTCACCGTCTCTGTCGGAATATACGCGCCGCTTAATGTCCCCCCACAAATAAAAATCACAGGGCGTTAAGTCAGGGGAGCGAGCTGCCCATGGCACTGGCCCACCACGTCCAATCCACCTACTGCCAAATCGCTCGTTAAGGTACTCCCTCACCTGCACTGCAAAGTGAGGTGGTGCACCGTCTTGTTGCCAGTACAGTCCCCGAAGTAAATTAATAGGGACATCTTCAAGCATTTCTTCGACTTCGTTACGAAGAATTTCTAGGTACGCTGCCCCCGTCAATCTTCCTTCAATAAAGTAGGGTCCAAGTAATCTGTGCCCGAGTATGCCTGCCCAAACATTCCATGAAAAACGATGTTGGAATGAATCCTTTTTTGTTTTTAGTGGATTTTCACCCCTAGTTGCCCACCAGTGCTCGTTGTGGATATTGTAAACACCCACTCGAGTGAACAAGGCCTCATCAGTCCATAGAATGTTCTCGTGGAGATGGGTTTGCAGCCACTCGCAAAATGTAACGCGAGCTTCATAGTCGGGTTGGAGTAAATCTTGTACATGTCGAAAATGATACGGGTGTTGGTTTTCCGCACGTAATAATCTCCATACCGTCATATGGCCCACGCCAAAACGCCGACCCGCTTCGCGTGTACTCGCGCGTGGTTCATTTTCGAAAAATTGAAGAATTTCTTGTAATTCTACCGGTATTTCTTGCCCACCACCGTGTGCGTGAGCAGGCCTGGTGAACTGTCCATAGTCGCGAAGATTTTGAACCGTTCTTAATACGTGACGTAGGGAAGGCACGATTCGTGTAGGATACCGTTCTCTCCACAGGCGTAAGGTAAGACTTAAATTACCACCACTTTCCCCGTACAAAAGAACGACGTCACAGAGTTCAATGTTCGTAAGTTCACTAGCCATTGTCGCGCTCGCGTATTGCGTTGTTTCGCGTTCACAGCAATTACGTATGATCATGCGGTAGCGCAGTAACGAACTGGCCGGCGGTCGCGCGCTAACGAACTGGCCGGCTGCCGGCGCATGCGCGTCGGCACTGTTTGTCGGCGCGAGAGTAGCAAGACACAGGTATCTTTGATACGCCGCCGCCGTGCCGCCCGGGCCCCGCACCGACTGCACTACGTGTGCTGTCCTACGCGATTTTGGTGTTTGTGATGCAAGGAAAAATGTGGACATTTCGAGAAAAAAAAATATATTTGTTTTTTAATTGATTTCTGCTCAGAATCGCTTACTGAGTCATCTCCTTATTTTTTTTACACGTCATCCGATACACGCTGTATGAACAATGGTCTACCTACTCAACACCAACGCCATCTGTGCTAAATAAAAGAGAATGTATTAGCGAACCAATAACAAATAGTGTAAAAGTGCTAGAAGTTAAGAATATTTTGAAAAAGAGAAAACAAAATATAAAAATAAAAAACCAGTGATTAAAACATAATATTATATTGGCAGTATTATATTATGCTACTTTCTAAAATAACACTATTAAGGTGCGCAGCTGGCGGTACGGAACCTTCCTGATGGCGAGTCCATCATAAATACCATAAGATCGATATCACATGTGCACATGTCCCAATTGTGCGACGTCCTGTCAAACAGGTGCAATAATAGTTTATTTATTTATTTATTTATTTAGCCAAACTTACGACTATCTTTACAGGTGAAAACCTAATGCGACAGTGTAGCAATATACATATAGGTAAATAGGTAATTCTGAATATTATACATATCTACTTAATTACATTTTATAACATAGATCAAAAAGTATAGTCCTTGTGAGTTCACTCATAGTACAACAAAATAGGTCCAACTCGTTAGCCACGAGATTTATAACACGAAATGCGCGCGTCAGTGGCGCTTTGCTCAGTAGGTTAGTACGTGCACGTGGTACAGCCAGCAACTGCGGCTGACGTCGTCGCCACACGTATTTATCAGGAACAAATATGCCTATTCGTTCTAAAAATAAAGCATTATATTCTTTTCCGCGAAGTACCTTGATTACATAAGTAACAAGTCGGAGCTCCCTTCTGACCCTTAGCTCGTTATATCCAACCATACCAAGGATAAACAAAGTTGGATACATTAGCGGATAGTACGGGTACACATTGTACAGCTTCATGTAAAGATATCTAACAAACTTATTTTGTACACGCTCCAACATAAGGCAGTATTTTTTTTCGTTCGGTGACCATATAACCGAGCTGCACTCCAAGTGACTTCTTACCAACGCATTAAACAGTGCTATAATCGCATTAATATTTGTGAAGGTTTTAACACTGCGGAGAACGAAACCTAACTTCCGGTATGCTTTTTTACATATATTAGTGATGTGATCACGAAAAGTCAGTTCAGCGTTAAAACATACCCCTAAGTCTTTGATATTATTCACTCTGGTGATCGGTATTTCGCCAACCTTATAACTGTGGTGTATGGGCGTGCGTGCACGAGTAAATGTAACAGTAGAACATTTGGAGGAGTTAAACTGCAAGAGGTTTTTGTCGCTCCAATTCACCACTCGATTTATATCCTGCTGTAGTCTCTCACAGTCTTCACCATTATTTATAGAAAGATACAATTTTAAGTCGTCCGCAAACAACAAACATTTGGCGTCTTTTACGACCTTCGGCAGATCGTTTATCATAAGTAGAAATTCCAAGGGCCCTAAGTTACTACCTTGACTAACTCCTGTTCTGGTAAAATATGGTTTCGACCTGTGGCCTGCATATTCTACGTACTGTTTCCTGTCTCTCATATAGTTGACAAAAAAAGTGAGTAAATGTGGGGTAAAACCGACGCCAGCCAATTTCTTCAGCAGTATGTCGTTATTGACTAAGTCGAATGCTTTTTTGAAGTCAAAGTAAGCGGCATCGACTTGACCCCCACTGTCAACCACCGGCAGTATGTCATTCGTGTAACACAGAAGATTGCTACTGGTACTCCTACCCACTCTGAAACCATGTTGTGCCTCTGAAAGTTGTTCACTTACCTGCAAGTATATGCTCCTGTGTACTGCAGTTTCCAATACTTTTGCCGGAGTCGAGAGTACTGCAATTGGTCTGTATTCTTCCACCCTAGATCCCGCTCGTCCCTTCGGTACCGGAACAACTTTAGTTGTTAGCCACCTTTCTGGGAACGCTGCTGCCGCTAAATATAGGTTATAAATATGAAGCAGTGGTTCAGCTAACACAGAGCGACAGTCCTTCAAAATATAAGGCGGAATACCGTCCGGTCCAACGGATTGCTTTGGCTTAAGGTGTTGAAGTGCCCTTAGTACATCTTGTAACTGTAATTGTTCCAAATGTATCCGCGCTGCTCCGTTCTCACCGCCGGCTTCTAATACTGCCTCTTCTACATTTAACATAGCTCGTTCCGTGCCATAAACCGAATGAAAATAACTCGCAAAGTTTTCAACACACTGCACTGCAGATAACGGGTTGCCATCTGCGTCCTTCAAATTATAGGGGCCTTTACTTCCTACTTTGGACCTAGCGTAAGTCCAAAATGCCTTCGGATCTTCAAGTAAGTGATTTTGAACACGACGTTGGTATTGTTCATATGCCTGCTTTATGTCAATTTTGACCTTCGCTCTACACTTACTAAAAGCTTCGTAATCGGTTTTTAATCTACTAAACTTGTACCTCCTATGAAGAATGGCTTTGCGTTTTATGCTACGTATAATATCACCGGTATACCATTCAGGATATATGTGCGCTGAATTATTACCATTTGACTTTTTTTTTGGAACGCAAGTGTTTAAAATTGTGTAAATTTTGTCGTAAAAAAAAGTCAGACTCGCCTCCATATCGAGATTGTACATTGGAGTCCAGTCTATAGCCGCTATACACGCATATAAATATGGAAAATTAGCCTTCCTAAAATTCCATTGCCTAGATTGTTGGAGCGTGTTCACAATAGGTATGTTTACATGTACATCCCTAGCCGGCCGCGAACAATGCCTCGTACGCACTCGGACCTCCACCTCGAGCGGCGGATGGTAAGCGTCCACCGGTACTAGCGGCGCATCCGACGCGCGCACCCGTATGTTATCGCTGTCTTCAAATGTACTCAAAACTACGTCCAAGCATCGATCGTTACAATTACCTATTCTGTTACTCTGTGTGAACCCACAATATATTTTAAAGTATTCGAAATAATTCATAATATCATTTGAACTAGAATATAAATTTAAGTCTCCTAAAATTATAATCTCACTATATTTATTACAATATTGTTCAATTAGCCTAAAGAGTAACATATATTCGTGCTCACTACTGTTAGGAGGAATATAGAAGACACAACATAAAAATAAAAACTTATTATTTACGTACACCGTCGCACAAATTAGTTCGAACACATGATCGTCTATGTTTACATCGCTAGGTACCGGTACATGACGTAACTCGATACGCGGTGTGGCCACTAAACACGCGCCGCCCTGCTTACGGCCATCTGCCCGATCACATCGTAAAATTGTGTATCCCGGTGGAATAATTTCTGAGTCGTGAATGGATTTATTACACCCAGTTTCTGTAATAGCGAATAAATCTGAGTTCGAAGAAGAAATACTTAAATTAAAATCTACCAATTTAGTCCGCAGTCCTCTTACATTTTGATAGAAGATTTCAATATCGTCCCTTCGTGGTTTTTGTGTAATCGGTAGATCTTCGAAACCACACCCATTCACAAAATTCTATATTAACGGCCCAGTTCTCTGGTTGGCATAGTATATTGTATTTACTCTCTGGTACACCTATAATAAAAGAAGCATAGTCCCTCTCAGTTTTATGTTTGATTTTATCTACTTTTATTGCTACATTCTTACCACATAAGTTTTTTACATAATTTTCTAAATTTTCCGGTGTAGTGTCTTTTTGTAACCGCCAGACATGCAAGTATTTTTTCCGCTCAGTTCCCTGTATTTCCACGGAATTTGTGCATCCTCCTTTTTTGACGTCACTGCTGGGGTATCTCTTTTTCCTATTCACTACTGTCCAGTTTTCTTCCTTTTTCTGTTCAATATTTCCTATTTCATATAGTACCTGAAAGTGTTTCTTCCTTCAATCCCTCTGTTTATTAGCACGTATGTGTTGTATTGTTTGGCTCTTGAATGCCGTGATTGTATTCGTCCTCTCAGTAAAAAACTTCTTTCTTCCTCTTCAATATTGTATTCATTAATGTCATCGAGTTCATTGTCTCTGTATAACTCACCTAGCGGCCCGCCCCGGCTTCGCACGGGTGGACATTTATTTTTTAAACATTTTGGGATAAACGTAGAGTAAATGTATCTTTAGAGTTTTTTAAATAGTTTTTCTTCAGTTGCTTTTTTTTCAGACAAATTACTTTAAGTACGTACCTATTTCATTTTTTATCCATAACCCTATTTACAATCGGAAAGTTTTTTTTTTATTTATATTGTTTTTAGTTTTATTTTTACATTTCTTTTTTTACATTTATTTTAATATATATAACATATATTTCGAGACTTTATATTAATTTAATTTAATAGGGTTTTTTAGTTTCCAATATGTTTACTTTAAGGCTTCACTGTATACTATATTGGCTGTGGTATTCGTAGATGGCAATAAAATATATTGATTTTTAGGAGATCCTACTCGAGAAAATGCAACATATAATTGGCCATGAGAAAAGCAGTCTTCTCTTAGGTCGATGCCAAACATCGAGAAAGTTTGTCCCTGGGATTTATTTATTGTAAGGGCAAACGATACCTTTATAGGGAACTGTAACCTTTTAAAAAATATGGGCAAATCTGTTTGTATCATCGGGATCCGCGGAATGTGAGCTAGCTGTCCGGCCGCGAGATCGGTGATGATTGTTGCTACAATCAGATTGTCTCGTAATTAATTTATCAAAAACCTTGTGCCATTACACATATTGGGAGGACTTAAATTTCTCAACAGCATAATGGGAGTGAGTACCTACTTTTAATTTCAGTTCGTGTGGTGGCAAGCCGGCGGGATAGAGAATTTAAAAATTCTTGTGGATAGTGCACTGTATCTTCGATGTTGCACAAGTTATCAATAGATTTGTAACATTTAAAATCACCTGGTACTTTTTCAATGATCATTTTGTTTATCTAATTTACTGAGCTGTTTTTCGGTCAGACGATCGCCCTCGAATAGAGCCAATCGAAATTTCTTTGTGTAAGATGTTCGATGTCGGGATAGATTGTCTTTATAAGGATTTCTAGACTGTGAACAGTTTGAGTCAATTCATTATCCAATAATACTTGGAGGCTATGTGCAATTGAAGATGGTAATTTTCCGTTTTCAAGTTTCTGAAAAGAACTTTTTAACTGGAACATGTCCCACCACCAACCCATGGCTCCACCGACCTTACGGTTATTTGAGCCGAATCGCGGGAGATGCAGCACGGCACATGCTGCTCTGAGGCTCTTCGCCGTGCCGTGGGCATTTGCTTGACTCCCTACAAATTCTTTATATCTCTGTCCACATATCTCTCTTTTCGCCTTCTCCCCTTTCTGGGGCGGCAACACACACGTTTACGCCTTCACTGCCGTCCGAAGGCGCTCGTGGGTATTCCTGTCTTCTTCCTAGTTGCGCTCTCCCTCCTCCCGCTCTTGAGCCTTCTCGGCCTTTTCCTCGGCGCTCCTCCGCGCGAACCACGCGTGGGCGAACCCGCGGAAAGTCGCGAAGTTCCCCGGCGACGACGCAAGGTCCCCGAAGTAAACCGGTCCCTCCTCTTTGCTGCGCTGAATCCCGTCCATCATTCTATCACGCAGATCGGCATACTTTGGACAGGACCACACTACGTGGTTCCTGTCCTCCTCGCTTTCACCACACAAACACATGCTGCTCTCACAACATTTCATCTCACTCAAGCGTTTCCTGAAACATCCGTGACCCCCCAGGAGCTGTGAGGTTGGATGATTCGGTTCGACCCAGTGAGACCTGAGTCTTACCGACACGTCGCACAGTATACGATTTGACCAATCTAACAAAATTCAGTATCAAACTTAAAGGATTACAAATGACTTAAATTGATAATTATCACGTTATGCGATGAAGTGGTAGTAAATAATATACATTTATGTCAATTACATAAAATTTATTCCAATTTTAAAAGAGATTTTAAAGCAAAAAAATGTTTTAAGTTGCTCTTTTTAGGTAATTTTCTAAATAATGAAATATAAGGATCAGATAACACAAGCAAATATTTAATTAAATCAAAATTTGTACGGACACGAGAAGTTTTCAATGTGTGTGTGTTTCAATATATTCTTATACGTCTCCACATTGAAATTATTAGAAATAAACAAAGCCAAGCTTCTTCCAGGGTATAAGGCCGTTGTTCGTTTTTGGAATATAATCTTCTCCTAGCTTTTTTATATCCAGTAGCTCGTCTCGGTGAACGTTTCCCGCTGGCTCGCATACTATATTGGGCTGCAAAAGTTAACTATTCAGCGTTATATGCTTGAAACAAATGTTGAATTTTACGGTGTTTTGTTTTCTTGGAGCTATCTGCAAAACTTGTTTTGGTCTGCCAACTGGCCTTGGTGGTTTTGGTGACAGTTTCTGGAACATTGTAAGCATCAATTCTTCATTTAACCATGCTGCGTTAGAATTCAAAAATAAATCCAACCGTCTCTGTTTGTGAATCCATCTATGATGAATTTTCTCACACTCATTTTTCAAAAAGACCTTTAGGAGATTTTCCTGATCTCGTGGAAGGATAAAATCAACAAATCTTGACTTGACAAACATTAAAACTCGGTTTTAGGCGGGGTAGAACGCCAAAATCAAACAGCGATTTTCGTCGGATTCGGGCACCTATAAAGAAATAAATGAGATATATTTAGAATCGCAATAAATCGCATAACCAAATTATGTTGTAAAAATACTTAAATAATAAAATAATATTTTAAGCGCATAGCCGTGCCTTGACCTCATCTTGACTACCTACTTTAAGACTTTGTGAATTTATCTTTTATGTGGTTTTTGTTGTTTTATGGAAGGTCTACTTTAAGCCAATATAACTAAGCCGTAAAATGTATTTTGATTAATCAAAATAAATTTAGGTATAGATAATTACCTCCAGTTGAAGAATCCATCACTAAAATGTACTTGAAATAATACAAAACAAAGAAACTCGTACACAATCGCCAGCGTTTACGGTCACACTGAGCAAGCGGACGACTACCCGAATTCTATACCATAACTTCGCTTCATTGCTGTTGAGGGGTTCGCGGCGCAAAAACTGCTTCTGAATTCAGTGTTAAGTTTAGGATCCATTCAAATGTGTAATGATATTAAGAAATTGCTCATTTTTAACATAATGATTTGAGACTTTTGTCTCGCTAGATTGCTCAAATCGTATACTGTGCGTCGGGGAAAAATTGATAGAGTTCCCTACCCTTAGACTCCGAGTCCCAGCGAGTTTGCCACTCGCTGACCGTGGCTTCCCAAATCTCGCGTTTCCGGCGGCTCAACTCCTGATCGGGCGCGGTTCTACGCACCCCTTCCATGTGCCCAGCAAGAGTTATCTCCAGGTCGGCTGGGAGGACTCCAGCCAGCACCGGCAGGGCACCAGTACTGGTGGATCTGTACGCTTTGGTCAAGAGAACCAGTGCCCCTCGCTGACTTCTTAGTACGGCACTACGACAAACATACATACATACTCTATGGCACCAGATTGCGGCGGCATACGTCAACGTAGCCACATAAGTCCCCTGGTAGAGTATCCTCAGGGCTCGGTATCTATATCCCCACGATGACGCAGATACGCGCGCCATTCTTCCGAAGCAAGCTGCGGCACGCTCCCCTATACGGGTCGCGTGCTGCAGGAAGTGTAGTGAGGGATCTAGTTCCACCCCGAGGACAGTGGCAGACGTGACGCTCCTGATCGAGGCCTGCCCGAATTTCAGGATGGGGGGGGGGGGGGCTGCAGCCTTCCCTTCACCGTCATCGTTACCGACTTGGTTGGCGATTGGGGAGAAGGACGGCCTGTTGCGGTCCCCCCAAGCGCCGATTAAGCACAGGGCTTCGTTTGCAAATTTTTCGATTGCCGCACGGGAGTTGGCCTCAACCACAATCGTCACATCATCCGCATACGCTACCATGTTGACCCCCCCCCCCCCCCTGTAGAGGCAGGCGCAGTAGATCATCCATAAGGATGTTCCACAACGACGGCCCCAGTACAGAGCCCTGCGGGCATCCCATGGTGGAAGTCTTCCACATCACCCGGTCGCCCACGATGAGACCCACACGGCGTCCGGTAAAGTAATCCAGCAGCATCTTGTAGATGTTGGGTGGACAACCCCCCCTCTTCGCCTTGAGTAGCATCATCGGCCACCAAGCGTTGTCAAAGGCTCCCGAGATGTCCAAGAATACCAACTGAACGTACTTACATACAGAATGCTTTGCTGTACTCAATATTTCCTGCAGTGCCGTGACTGTTGATCTACCCGGAGAAAACCCGTGCTGATGCTCAGAGATACTGCCAGTGATCTGCGGGGCGCATCTTAATATTACGCGCTCAAGTAGCTTCCCGAATATCGGGAGGAGCATTATTGGTCGGTACGCTTTTGGGTCACTCAACGGCTTCCCGTTGCCCTTGGGCAGTACCAGCAATCTTCCGTCTTTCAGAATGTTGGGAACACCCCCTCTGTCACACATTTTAACTGGAACAGAAAAAATGTGGTATGAAAAAGTCAAAACATTCAATGTCGGTAGCGCGCGTATGAGCTGCGCGGGTACCTATCTCATAGATGTGCGCCGCGCCGCGCGCCGCCCGCTGCCACGCGCCTTGGCCGCTGGTGTCGCAAGCAAGGAATTGAAACCCAAAACAAAATTCGTAATATCTTTGGAATGGAATGTCCTATTTCATTAATTCAAAGAGTAATCTACAGGCATTGAAACAGTCTTGAATACGAAATGATTTATTTGGATAAGGATTAATACCAAGGTACGAATAATGTGGCCTAGTTTGTACCGGCGTTACTATAGCATATTTTAACATGAAAAAGTAGTTATTGTGACGTAACTGTAATAGTTAGACATATGGTATCGCGGAATTTTTTGTAGATATTGATGTCCTCTATAAAACTGTAGTACATTACTTTGCTCTATTGTCAATATTTTCAGCAGCGTACGCGGTATAAGGATTTTTTGGTATCTTTTTCACACGTTATCGAAGTTTTCATACAGATCCCTAACTATTTTCAAAATATTCTATAGCCTATGTTAATCATTTATAATGTAGCAATCTAATGGTGAAAGATTTTTTTTTTTGAGTTTATTCATTACATACATATAAATCTTTCCTCTTTATAATAATAGTATAGATTATATATATTCCATCATTGAAGTGCTCGGCACAGTAAGAACTGGCTATATTAATATGATAAGTTCCTAGGGCAATTAGGATGAGGTGTTCTTTCTAATTGCGGAATGTCTTCAAAATCAGGAAGATTTGCTGCCATTCTGGTAAACGCGACACGTTGCCTATTTAAGTGTTTTTCTATAACATATTGAGCCAAATGATTTTCCGAATGAATCATCTCATTGATAATTGTAATTATCGCATCGGCATAAACATTGTCCCGGATTGGCAGGTGGAAAGCATTAATAAGTGCTGCAGCAATCCGAAAATGTTCGAACATGTGCGGAACGGACCTATTAAAGTTATCAATCCTTAGAAACTTGTAGTCACGTTTAAACCTTCCGTTTACTACTTCTACTACCCATCTTACAATTGTAATCAAACGAGACTTATTCGCTTGTTCTGTGGGTAGCTGCGTGCTGTTTCTGTCCTTGCTGGGTGGCATATGTGCTTCGTAACCGCATGCTTCAAAATCAGGTAGAGCGTCTCTGAAGCCGCGATTCAAAATAAATACGTCATTCATTGAATAAAACCAATGAAATGCACTGTCATGATCATTTAGAAGACTGCGTCTGATGTAGTAGCTGCATAAGGGCCTGTTACGTCTATTATATAGCCATTGCTACAAACAATGAGAAACGGCTTCAACAGATTCCTGTACTTATGAAGACTGTAACTACGTCTTTGAAAAAGAAAATTGCTGCTCTATATAAATGTACGTCCCGTCACAAATCGATATTAGTTTCGAATTATTCTGGTCTCCAAAAAGTGTGGTCGATGACGCCGACCAAAGGCAGTCCATGACTTTATGCGCCTGGGGTTCATCCAGAAACGCATATATTTTATAAAATTATTCCAGTCGCACCTTTCGCTAAATTCCAGCACTTGGGATTTTACATACTCCCACCCTTCCGCACCGCGTTCTTCGGGCAATAGTGGAAGAACACTACACAAACTTACGATTCTTTTTTTTCGTTTGTCTTTAATGCTCAATTGCTTTGATTTTCTCCACAGCTTATTAGAGAAATGGTAGTAACATCCCTGATATTAGTATTTAACTCACTATATTTTATACCAAATCTAAGTATTTATTATTTTTGTTTGATATGAAGTGAAACTGACCGAGTTAATGCGTGTTTGTACTTGTTGGAATGCTAGTGATGAGTAATAAATAAAAGAATACATGTTTAATTACAACAATCAAAACTTTAATTATTCAGAAGTTCTTATCAAAATAACAGACACCATAAACTTAAAATATTTTAAACAATACTTAGAGCAAATAGGTACCTACTCCTGTACCCTTTTTCTGAAATATTATAATCAGTCTTGCAATAAAATCTGCATAATTTTTATTGCATTTAAATGCTCTTGGAGATATTAACAATTCAAGAAAAAAGTATCAAAACTAGCTAGTTATAACATTATTTTAAATGCAGTACGTTAGCATTACCTAATTATATATTATAAAATACTTTAAAACTAAATCATGTGAACACAACTTGAGATCAAAGACACATTATTATAAAATCACAAAAGAGACAACAAAATTGTCTAACAGTATAATAAAAACATTTTTACTAACAAAATCTATTCGATGTTACTGACGTGTTCAGTCTGACACCGGCGAGTTTAATCAAAACCCTTTTCTGTTATTTGGCATTAAGGTTAACAGTTTGTTTATAATCTCATCTTTGGTCGACTTTGGTATTCCTCTAGGAGAAACCTTTTCTTTATATTCCGGGAACATTTGATGTTTAACAATTTTTGTTTGTAGAAACTCCAAACATTGTTCTTGGAGTTTCTTCCGCGTTATGATTGAGCTTATATCTGAGCTGGTACTCGCACCGGTTTGCTATTATCACCAAGGTAAACTCTTGGTTCACTTCGACGTATCTAGTGTTGCGAAGATAAGTCAGTGTAATTGGAAAAATCACCGACTTCCATTGATTTTACCAAACACTTTTTAGAATTCGCTTGCTGTACTGAATCGACGAAATCTGAAAAATCATACACTTTTTGTTTCCTTAATATCCATTATATTCCATAGCTTGTTCAACTTCTTGGTTGAAGCTGTCGGCTGACATTAATTTGTGACCAGGCTCAAAGTATTTTAGAGTATTTTTTATTGCATTTATATGCAATAAAAAATACTCTAAAATACTTTGAGATGTACACCAAGAAAACCGTTTGACTTCCAATTGAAATACTTGATCTCAAAAAATTTAAAACAATTGCTAAAGAACAACATTGGAAGCACCCCGAAGTACGATTGAAGAATAAGTCAATAAGAAGAACAAAAGTAATCACCATCGAAAAACAAGGAAGCTTATTTATAATATAACAAAAGAAATATCCAGTGCAAAGAACTGTAAAAAATACTCATATAAATATGATTAAATTATTTTTTCTCTGATGTAGTAATACTTTTCAAAAACTCTTTTTTATAAAAATATGTTCATTGATAACTCTATTTGTTGTTACAATTCCATTTAAATAAATGTTATTGTTATCATATTTTTCTTTTCTTTTTTTTCTTTCCACCCTCCAATATATAGGTTAAATAAAACATAATTATCATTTTTAACATTATATTTCTAGTTAAATACAGTTTCATTCTTGCTCTTATAAGTAATTTTAAAACTAGTTACAAGAAAGTTTCAAACATTTTATTTAGTAGTTCATCATTATAAAATGTGTTTACAGTAAACATGCTTACAAAATCTCTTGAAGACATTCCTCTATACCTGAAATACAAATATGTTAAACAATATTGACCACAAACAGATGAGAAAGCATTTTGTATTATTCTATTATTATAAATCCATCTCGTAGAATTCCGCATTAAGAAACACGAGTGAAATCCATTAGGTTTCCGTCCAAATGTATCGAAGTACTCTCCTACACCATTGATACTTATAAAAATTGCAATCCAATGCGAACCTGACTTCGTATCAGGGTCTAAGTTACTAATTAAAAAACCAGGCGTGACATATAGAGTGGTAATCGGTTCGCAGCAAACACATTACAACATATGGAATGGTCTATAAGTTTTAAGTGTTTACTTATTTCAAAAGTATTCATAGTTATTATTTATGTCTGCTTTGTACGAAAACTCAGAGCAATTTAACAATATTAAAAATGGGAAGCAACTTAAGTATGTATCACACACTTAGTAACTTAACTACTGAAGTCCACGCTTACATTTCTATTCTGATCAATTTCAATTAAATTATCAAACTCAGCATATACTATGCAATTAACTGTTTCGGTTAGTGCATTTCTAAACTTACTTCCAATCTAATACTACCATGTTTAATCAAATTCCAATGAGAAGATGAATTTGCAGATAAATCTGGTGTTAGATCGAAAGCCATCAACCTTTAGGATATTCTTCTCTACTTATACCATTTCCTTCATTTAAAAAATTAATTCCTGTGCCCGAGAATAAAGTATGGTACATAACAGTGGAAATATCATTACTAAAAACAGGTTGTAATGCTTTTGAAGGGATTTGCATACCATCAATATATAAACTAAACGTGTTAACCGTATAATTGTCGAAATTATAAGGATTTTTAGTAAAAGATCCATTGAAAGCACTATTGCTTACAAACCCAATTATGCACCGCTTTGGAACTTGTCCAAGGAAACCATTAGCAAGTGTTTTACCCTGAATACCAGATGGAATAATAAGCACTTTTACTTCGGCTCGTGAAATAGGATACTTTGCCGTAATAGACGCTAGAACTTTTTGGTGTGCAAGTTACACTTGGATTTATTCGAGTTTTACGAATCATAAGCGTGGCGTCAGTGATACACACTTTAACTTTCATGTCATTTGATGAACCCATAAGATTGAAAGATTCTCTTGATCGTACTAATTACACACATAGTAACTCTATTTATTAAAAAAAAAATCCAGATTGAAAATATCTCCATGTAAGTGACAAATCATTTCATTACTTTCTTTACTTCCTTTGATGAGTTTTTGTCTGTGTGTGAAACCTACATTTGATTCATCAGCATTATCCATTTTTTTGGTGGTAATATTAGTTTCTGGTTAAGATAAATGTCCAATTGAGAGAAAAGTGGATGTAACCAGTAATTGACGGGTGCTATTGTTGTTGTATCAAGTAGGGGTGTCGAATCTTGATTCAATATTTTCCGAGAGTTCCGTGATTGATTGAGCTTACATGACTTTCGTTTTATGTTTTTATGCCCTGACCCCATCATTACTTTATCTATTTTATCATCTGCTTTTCTTTTTAAATTAGAAGTAGCTTCTTTGAAACGAGATTTTAATGAGTCGTCAAGAGGTTTTGATTTCATCATATCAGATATGAGTCCTACTCCAGCATTCAAAGCTTCCTTCCCAATTACTTTAGCTCCACTTGAGAAAAGAGGCAGAACACTTCAAAACAAGCCACCCAAAAAACTTCCGATGCCATGTCCACGTTGATGTGCAACACTTTTATAAATTACTCCAATTCCAGTTCCTGCTTGATGCCTAGAATATTGTTGATATGGACATATATTATTATTTTGATATTTTGAATACATTCTTTTATATTTGCTTTTAAAATGTAGTTTCACACAGCTCGTTCCAAAGTGGAATGGTATGCTCTCTCCTGTGTTTGTTCTTATATCTATTTCAATTGTATCGAATTCTCTTCGTAATATTATTCGTGTAGTGTGGTTGGGTAAATATATGCATTTTATTTGAACCATAAACGTATTTAACAGGATCTAATGATACGATCCTTAACAGAGGACACATGTTTCCAACCATCTGAGGTTCAATAATATCACAATATATAAATAACTGTGATTGTAATCCTAAATATAGATTAGCAGGAAATTTACGCCACATTTTCATTTTTAGGGTTCTTTGAAATCGCTCCACAACACTCGCCTGGATATCTGGGTTATTTGTAGTATAATAATTTATTTTACGACTTTTAAAAATTGTTGTACATCTTTAGATATAAATTCGGTTCCTTTGTCAGATTGTAAATGTTTTGGAACGGTTACTACTTCAAAAAATATACTTGTAAATAATTCCTTTATATTTTCGGCATTTTTTCTTATCAAATCTCTAGCAAATGCATATTTACTAAAAACATCAATAACACATAAAATATATTTATTTCTTTCTCATGTATTCACTATAACTTCGCATGTCACTCAAATCAGCTTGGCAAAGGTCAATACATATTTGTTTCTTGAAAATCGCCGCTGTACTGGTTCATGTAGACTTTACGTGACTTGTGATGCCAACCAGTTTTTTGTTTCTTCTTTTGTCATTTTAACTTTCATAGCTTCAGACAATTTATTTAAACTACTATAACCAGCTGGATTTGACACGTCATAGTAAATTTTATGAATTTCTAGTAAGTGGTCCATTTCTCCCAATCAATTCTTCTTTTAGATTTTTCTTTACTTGTTAATTGGTTCAAAACAGGTGTAGAATACTCTGGCGATGATATTGTTTTTTAGGGTTCCGTACCCAAAGGGTAAAACGGAACCCTATTACTGAGGCTCCGCTGTCCGTCCGTCCGTCTGTCACCAGGCTGTATCTCTTGAACCGTGATAGTTAGACAGTTGAAATTTTCACAGATGATGTATTTCTGTTGCCGCTATAACAACAAATACTAAAAAATATAATAAAATAAATATTTAAGGGGGCTCCCATACAACAAACGTGAGACGTTAGGGTTCCGTACCCAAAGGGTAAAACGGAACCCTATTACTGAGACTTCGCTGTCCGTCCGTCCGTCCGTCCGTCTGTCACCAGGCTGTATCTCACGAACCGTGATAGTTAGACAGTTGAAATTTTCACATATGATGTATTTCTGTTGCCGCTATAACAACAAATACTAAAAAATAGAATAACTTAAATATTTAAGGGGGCTCCCATACAACAAACGTAATTTTTTTGCCGTTTTCATAGATAATGGCACGGAACCCTTCGTGCGCGAGTCCGACTCGCACTTGGCCAATTTTTTTTGCTGTTTTTATAGATAATGGTACGGAACCCTTCGTGCGCGAGTTCGACTCGCACTTGGCCGATTTTTTCTTGATTATTACTTGATGTGTAGTTATTATTATTTGATTTTTTTTTATATTACTTTTATATAAGTTGCTCCTTTTAGATTACCTATATAACTAATCGGTACTTTCAAATCTTTATGGACAGTTGTAAATTCAACCCAACCATTTGGAGAACTATTTTTGAGGGGTCTAATTACATCATTCAACAAATCCACAATATTGCTTTTAGATACTTTTTTCTGGTTTATGTATACAGTACCTTTATCATCCCAGAAGATTTTGTCTTTATTTTTCAGAAGAATGTCCACAAGTAATTCACCCTTTATTTTATAAGACTTCGGGAATAGTTGGAGTAGTTGTGATTTAACATAAAAATCTCCAGTGCTAGGTAACTTAGGTTCAAGTGTTTGATTAGAAGTAACTTAACTTTCTGCAATGAGTTTCAATTCAACGTGTCCTTTTATACTACGAGTATGTTCAGGTTCCTTCACATTATCTTCTGGCTGACCAACATTTATTATGGGTATTTCAATTGACTTACGATCTTTGTCAATGAAAAACAGATATCATTGAAGAGACTGTAAATACAACATCCATTTTTCTCTGTCTTCTAGTTTAAAATATTATAATATTATCCATTTCTTTGTCTAAATGTGAAAGATTGTTAACACTAATATTGTCTTTATCATTTTTTAGCTTTTCGATAACTTCAGGGTCAATTAACATCATTTTATTTGCATTATCCATAATTTTAACAACAGAAACAATAATTATTGGTAAAAATGCACCCCCTTTTTGTACTAAAATATTTTTCCTTTTTATGTTATCTTTTCCTTTGCGTTCAATTTTCGATGTGTATTTTTATATTTAAATAACTTCGTTATTCGTTTCGTTTCGTCTTCGTTTTCCATCAAACGTACTCAAATCGGGAATACTTTGATAGTAACTCCATTTAAATTATACAATGGTTGCATTTCATCATAACACCATAGAATATTAGTAAAGTTCTCGTTGCAAACTTGTTTTATGTGTTTCAGGAAACTACAAACAAAGTTAGACTTTCCACATCCACTTGGACCAGCTACTATAGCGGTAAAGGGATGTATAAAATGAAACATGATAAAATTAGCAACAATACGTCAAATGTGTACAAAAATAAATCAAGAAATGAGTATGTATACAATTACTTTATCTTATAATGACCCCACGCTAATGTGTCTGTAGAGTTTGCGATAAGATAACATTTTGTATCATTATATGACAAACATTTTGTTAATTTTCTGTGTAAATATCAAATGTTTAATGCTACGAAAACGGTTCATTTCAGCATGTTGTATATTTTTGTTTAGGAGACACGACTTATAATTATCAATGCTTAACTGTTCAGTTACATTATTATTTACTCCTTTAGCTTTAGTGATTGTCTTATCCTCAACTTTCATCGCATACATCTTTGATCTTAGTCCCACAAATTCTGTAAATATTTTTCCTTTATGTTCATCCTTAAAAAACCTAGTTTCCTTAACCTTTTTCTTCAATTGTGGGAAGCCAAATACGTTATCGTTAGAGTAATCAGAAGTATTAAAATGTAAATCTTCTTTAATTTCATCATAAAAATCAGTACAGAAAGTTTGATACACTAAACTATCTGTATCGGTATACAATAATTTCAAATTATTAAATTTGTTTTTCATATACTCGTATTTATAATGAAAATCGTACATTAAAGTCTTAGATACATCTAATATAGAGAAACCTTAATATATAGGTTTATTATAACAAAGTTTCATTTTACGAAGTTGAACGGCGACCAAATATTCGAAAAATATGGATAGGTTATGAAAACCTGGATGAGCAATCAAACTTTGCACACCTTTAATTTTACCACGATCTTCCCAATGCGTTAATAATTTAACATTCACCCGCTTTTCTATATTTTCCATAGTTTTACCAAATATTGAATTATTCATAAGTTTATAGAAATCTTTTTCAAAGTCAGATTCGGCTAATGTGCGCCAATGAGTATTTAAATCAATAGAAGTCTTCAACCAAGGACGTTGTTTAAATTTTAAAACTCTTATGTACTTTTGACACATGCATACCTAATCTTTGACAGTGCAAAAGATTTCTGTAGTGTGTTACATAATTAGTTTTATTATTTAAATTTGTTACTAATTTTCGTCTTTACTATTGCCAACGCATATGTTTTCTGGGCATAATGGGAAATCAGAGTGAGCATCGTGTAAACTATTGGGGTATTCTAAATCGCCTTCTAAAATATATCCAACATCAGACGTATCCAACACATAATAATTTACACTCGGGTCTACCCACTCGAAATCAGATTAAGGGAGATATTGTGACATTGCCCATCCATATAAATTGCTTGCATCTAAATATGTAAGAAGTAGGTTGACTTTTATCAAAATCACTCATGTAGGGGTTATTAGCTTTTGCATAACGGTTGCTACATTGTGATATACCATCTCGAATACCTGATTTAATGAAAGCTATTTTATCAATGTCTGTTAATAGTTCTAGCTCAACCTGAGTACATTTTAACATAGCATCCCAACTTAACCCCGGAGCAGTATAGTAATGCGCTGGATCTAAGTCATATGTACTCAAACAAACATTTCTAAAATTTTCAAAAATATCTGCTAGAAGTAGTACGTCTGTTTTTAGGTAAAGATCCGAATAGTTTGCCATAGATTGACATTGAAAGTGTGACCAAACTTTTAAAGCATGATTGTAATCTTCTACAGTAACACCACGTCCAGTTAATATACTAGAAAAGTTCTCAATCGCAGGTAAACTCGGTAAATTTAGATTTTTAAAGCATGTCATATGATCATAGGGATAAATATCTTTCCTTCTCAATAAATTAAAATCTATATCACTAGGATATTCTTTTTTCAACTCACGAAATTGATCACTATTAAGATTTTTAGCTAGTGATACTAAACTGCTAGATAAAAATTTTAATGAATCTATAAATCTTAAACTAACATTTTTACCTTTTATCTTTACATTTTTTGAAAAGGAAATACATTTCCCTTTATTTTGTGGAATTATTTGTACTTCAGCTTCCGCAAAATTTAAGGCATGCACGATGAAATGAGCATCATAATTGCTGAGATTGTGTAGTACTATTGGTATAAACGGAGCCTAATGATATTTATCACTACAATTTTTATGACACACTCCCATAAAAACACCAGTTTGCCAGTTATAATCAATGTGATGATCGGAAACGATTTCCTTTTCACATATAAAACAAACTGAGTTGTCTCTTATGGCTATTTTATTTTCCTCGGTAAGAGGAAGAGGACACTTTTGAAAACTATTAGCTTTGGAAATTATCTCAATGTCCTCATATATTTTTTTCATAAATTCCTCTGCACAGTTTTTACCGGTATATGTAACATTTTTGGAAAGTCTATCATCATATGATAATAACCGAAACTATATACATCGTGCCTTTGCACATTCGAAGTTGATGATTTTCTAGGATCATCAGTACACGATGCAATAGAACTGAGAAAAGATTCAAAGTCTGCATAAATAATAAAAGGTACACGCATTTCCTTTAAAAAATTATTAAATTGTATTTTATTGGTGGGAACGTTTACACCGAACCAATTTTTTTTTAATTCGCGTTTATTTGGAACTAGCTTATGCCCGCGGCTTCGCACGCGTAGATTTTGGAATTTCAGCAGTCTTACTTATTTTTATTTTACTTCTTATTTTTTAGTACAGTCGGCATTAAATAATTAGTAAAAGTATCAAATATCCTTATTTGTGTAGTAATGAAGATATGTCACGGTCTGTTCGGTTTTCATTAACTATTTGATACTGGCTGTATACACTCAAAACGCCTCTTTATTGTCAACATTGCCTATTTTAAAAACATAAAACTTTCAAGCCACTTAAAAAATATCTGCCTGGGTTGAAATTCAAAAAAATCTTTCTTATCTCTCATATGTATTACAAAAGGAACCTATTGGTGAGTCAGTGAATTAGACAGGAACTCCATTTCTATTAATATAGATTAGCGTCTCGTTCAAACACACCCCCTTTTCACCTCACCTCACCTCGCTAAGGGTGGAATTTTTGAAAACGTTGAAACCAATTTTTTTTATTCTAATAAAGAGTATCTATACAAAGTTTCAAGTCACTAACTTCAAAAAGTTTTCTGCTCCATACAAACTGTCGACCCCCTTTTCAGGCCCTAAAGGTGGAATTTTGAAAAACGCTGAAATTACTTCTTTGACGTCTTGATTGAGAGTATATTTACAGTCTAAAGCAGTTCACTTTAAAAAATAATAATTTCTTAATAATTCAACTTTAACTACTTTTTTGGATTTTAGTAAAGAGTATCTGTATAAAGTTTCAAGTCACTAACTTGAAATAATTTTTCAACTCCATACAAACTGTCAAGCCCCTCTTCACTCTCGTGAGGATTATAAAAGTAACCTCTTTGCAAAATTTCAGCTTTCTAGGTTCAAGAGTTTGGCTTCGGAGTTGATGAGTCAGTGTATTAGTCAGGAACTCCAGTTTTATATATATAGATATCCGCCTTAGATTGTGATAACACATCCTATTGTAGGCAATTTCTTAATATTACCAATGTCTTAATTTAGTATTATGGAAAGAGATCTTGTTTCCATAAATATTTTTATAAACCAGCATACGGTCTGCCTGATGGTAAGCCGTCAGCCTAGTCTATGGACATTTGCAACATCAGGGTTGGTTGTTACTCGTGCGTTGCCGACTCTGTACTAAAAATAGAATAAATAATATTAATTAATCGGAATATTGCAACAAAATTTTTTTGTTATAATAATCAAAGTGATCATCGAAGTACGAATTAGAACATTTTTTTTTTTACTATGTAGTTAGCCCCGAGTGGGTTGTTACTACGTCACCGGACTAAAGAGGCGGGCGTGAGGCGCCACAGCCTAGCAAAACTAAGTATAACGACAGCCTAAGGGCCCCCGAGAGGAGTCGAACCTCGGCTTAGGACGTCGTTGGGGAAACTAATCGAACACGCGGACAATCAAATCAGTCGTCACTGTGGTCAATACTTTATTACAAAAACTTAAAGTTTCATACTAACTTTGCATCCCCGTTTTACCGCCCTTGAGGGATGATTTTTGAGAAAAATATTTTACTCGTGTTTCATGCCTTTCAATAAAGAACCTTCATGCTGAATTTCAGTCGAATAACTTCAAAAACGGCAAAGTTTCATACTAACTTTGCGCCCTCGTTTAACCCCCTAAGGGATGAGTTTTGAGAAAAATATTTTACTCGTGTTTCATGCCTTTCAATAAAGAACCTTCATGCTGAATTTCATTCGAATAACTTCAAAAACGGCAAAGTTTCATGCTAAATTTGCGCCCCCGTTTCACCCCTTAAGGGATGAATTTTGAAAAAAATATTTTACTCATGTTTCATGCCTATCAGTAAAGAACTTTCATGCTGAATTTCATTCGAATAACTTCAAAAACGGCAAAGTTTCATACTAAATTTGCACCCCCGTTTTACCCCCTTAGGGGATGAATTTCCAAAAATCCTTTCTTAGTGCTCCCCTACGTTATAAAAGGAACCGCTGTGCAAAATTTCAAGTTTCTAACCCATATAGTTTAGGCCCTGCGTTGATATGTCAGTCAGTCAGCTTCTCCTTTTATATATATAGATAACAGTTAGGATATGAGAACAGTCGTGTTCTTGATGTCTATCAAGTGCCTCTTTCTTGTGAAAATATAAAAGGAAACTGTCACACACATGTATGGGATCATTACGTGATGAAACCTGGCGAAGGACTAATCAAGATAAATTCTTTATGAAGCAGTAATGGGAATTACTTTTGTTCGTTAAATATAATAAATGTATATGAGTGGGCTTACGTAATTTTGTAAAATACAAAGGACCACTAACCATATTTTTTTTAGTTGTCGAATTAAATTCAAGACCATACACATTAATACTAAGGTTATTTAATTTCTTAACTTTATTTATATCCGTTAACTTTACGGGGAATGAAATGTCACTAAAATTTAAAGTATTTTCATATCTTGCATATGATTGAACACGATCCGAACTTTGATTTGTTGGATATAAAGCTGAAAGTAATGCCCATTTGAAACATTGAAAATCTGTATTTTTTACATTTATGGCTGCTTTTTTATTTTTTGTCATCTGGTAAATCTATGTATGAATCACCTTTCAATGGATTAAATTTATTTACATTTACATCCATACAGAGAATATGCTGAAGACTCCAACCACTATCTTTTTTCTCGAATTCACTTATTTTATGTGACAAAGTTTCCTTCAAAGAAATCAGAAAATCATCAATATTATCAGTTCGAGTGAGTGTGAAATTCGGAGTTTGAAAATCAAAAGTACTAAATAATTCCTTAGTTGGTTGGATGAACCGAGCATTTAAAATGAGGTTAATTTTACAATTTGTCAACAGTTCAATACTCTCTTTGATAAGAGCGTACAGTATATCGCGTATGGATGTAAAAAATGTTTCAAATACGAGGTTTATTTGAAAAGTTCTTAGCCTAACATGGTTAAAGTCATTGGTTTTTTTTATAACTACCCTCATTTTGTAATTACATTATTTAGCAACAAGTATGCACAGTTTAGCTTATTCACAGTAACTGATTGTTCGTTTACACGTGATACCGTAAGTCAAGTCAGAGCTATTTTTGAAAATGGATAAAATTGAACATCGTGCAGTGATAAAATACCTGAATTTGAAAGGTTTAACTCCAAAAGCTATACATGAAGACATGTCTGCTACTTTAGGTGAGTCCGCTCCTTCGTTTGTGACTGTTAAAAACTGGGTGGCAGAGTTTAAACGTGGTCGTGAGACCATTCAAGATGAGCCCCGTAGTGGCCGGCCTTCGACTGCTTCCACTGATCAAAACAAAGAAAAAATCTGTGATTTAATTTTATCTGATCGAAGATTGACTGTCGAGGAGATAGCTAAGACTGTAGGCATCTCAACTGAGCGAACACATCATATAATTACTACTGAACGTGGATTCTCTAAGGTGTCTGCGCGGTGGGTACCGCGACTGCTTTCAGTGGAACAAAAACGCAACCGACTCACAACTTCTCGCGACTGTTTAGAGTTATATGAAGCTGACCCAATAGAATTTGTTGAAAGATTTATAACCATGGATGAAACCTGGGTTCACCACAATGCACCCGAGCAAAAGAACAGTCGAAACAATGGAAAAGAGCAGGATCGCCCACCCCAAAGAAGGCAAAGGTGGTTTTATCGGCGGGCAAAGTCATGGCATCCGTTTTTTGGGATGCAAAGGGTATAATTCTCGTGGATTATTTAAAAAAGGGTGAAACAATAAACTCCGATTACTATTGCAACCTGTTGCGTCGTTTGAGAGAAGAAATCAAAGAAAATCGTCCAGGTTTATTGAGAAGAAAAGTCTTGTTTCATCAGGACAATGCGCGCGTTCACACCTCTGTGCAATCCATGGCAAATATCCATCAATGTGGCTTCGAATTGTTACCTCATCCCCCATATTCACCGGATTTAGCACCATCCGACTTTTATCTGTTCCCAAAGCTGAAAAAATTTTTAGATGGTAAACATTTTTTTACAAATGAAGAGGTCATAGCCGCCGTGGACGCTTATTTTGAGGAGTTAGACGAAGATTTTTTTAAAACGGGTATCGAAGCCTTACCGGGTCGATGGAAAAAGTGTTTTGAGCTCGGAGGAGAGTATGTTGAAAAATAAAAATAAACTCAAAATCGTGTGGTTTCATTAAGTATGTAGGCTAAGAACTTTTCAAATGACCCTCGTAGCAGGAGGTCGGTGTCACTAAGAGGTTTTACTCTATATGTATGAATTCTTTTCCTAAATGCGGTTTCAGGTAGGTCTACATTTGGGAATTGATGGTGAATTCGTGATACATTATTCATATGTACGTTACTACGATAATGATTCAATAAATACCTCTTCTTAACTTTGATGTTGCATACGTTGCACTCTATCAAATCTTTATTTGAGGTAGTTGATGGAGTTGAATCTAAACCACTCTATGTAGTCGGATCACTTAATCGTCGTCTTTTTTGCTGAGTTTGTAGATTTGTGTCAGCTTGACGTTTTAGTCCTCCACCAATTTGAACACTATAACAAGAAAAATTAAAATATGAAAAGGAAAAATGATAAAAGTTAAAGAAAAAAAGAAACTATTTTGTTATGAAACTTACCAGTTCTCAAACTCTTCCGCGACATCAAAAATAGAATCGTCAAATGCAGGATCAAACAATGTCCGAGAAACAGCTTCATAATTCTCCACAGCTTGATACAAAACTTCATCAAACGCAGGGTCAAAGAGAGAGTTTTCTTGAATTAATTCAAGTTCCATACAAGCATTTACCATATCCATATCGTAGGAGCAATCCCAGGTCCCAGGTAAATATTTATATTTTTTTCATGGTTTGGTTACTGTTTTTGATGAAAAATGCACTAACACACTTAAATTCACGATTCACTCATTCACGGTTAGATCGAACGACGGAATAGTAACTGATGTGGTTCTGTGATTTGACTTCACTTTATATTGTAGAATACAATAAACACATTAGGAAAGAAGTACCTATTTTGTTAATGGGTTTAAGTCATTAATGAACAATGATAATATGATAACAATAACATTTATTTAAATGGAATTGTAACAACAAATTGAGTTATCAAAGAACATATTTTTATAAAGAAGAGTTTTCGAAAAGTACTACTACATCAGAGAAAAAATAATTTAATCATATTTATATGAGTATTTTTTACAGTTCTTTGCACTGGATATTTCTTTTGTTATCTATCTATGTATCTATAACTTCACGCCAAATCCCTTGCGGGGTAGGCAGAGAGAAACGAGCGCCACGTGACTCGATCCTTACATATCTCACTCACTTCTTTAACATTCATTGCTCTTCTCATGCACGCTCGCCGGTTTCTAGGGCTCCTGACATCACCTTCTGATAGAACACGACCAATTTGGTCATGGTAGGTAAGTCTTGGCCTTCCCCGGCTCCTACATCCTTCCACTTTAGCATTGTATATCTGCTTCGTCATTCTTTCATCTTGCATTCTTTCTACATGTCCGAACCATCGGAGCATGCCTCTTCTTATTTTAACTCTTGTCTATATTAATGATAAAAATGCCTGGGATTGAGTCGATCCAATTGTAATGTAATTAATAAATTATGTAAATTTGTTTGGATACCAAAAGAGGGATGCCTAAGTTTTTTGGTAGTATTTTTATCAGTGCTCACGGTGAGCACGGTGGTGCAAGGTGAGCAGCTCACCTAGTCATGGACTGCACGGTAGGGAAAAAAATTGTGACGATTCCAAACAAATGTAGCCATTTTTACGGAATAAAAAGATTTTGACTTTGAACACCGACGCTCTCTTTCAGACCAACTCTGTTTCTAACATCATCATTGCGAATACGGTCTACAAGCCTTCATTTCGACCGCGTTTATTCTACTTTCATGCTCTTTCTGCCATATCCAGCTCTCGCTTCCATAAGTTAGCGTTGGGACCAACACTGCATTGTGTATAGCGAGTTGTGCCTTCTGGCTCAGGATTTTACTGCCAAGAAGTTTTCCCAACGCTCCATTCACACTATTCCCAGCATTCACTCGTCTTTCCACATCTGCGGTGTACCTTCCATCACTGTTGAAAGCGCATCCAAGATATACAAACTCATTCACTTGTTCCAACACTTCATCATCAATCGTAATCCTTACATTAGTTCTGGATTTTTCTCTTTCAAATAACATTATCTTTGTTTTCTTCGCAATCAGTAGTAAGTCTTTCTCCATACATTCGTCTTTCATCGCTGTGACCAGTGTTTGCAGTTCAGATGGTGTATCTGCTAATAGCACGGCATCGTCTGCATACAGCAGACAGTTCACCACTAGGTCACCCATGCGCAATCCCACATTCGTTGACCTTATTCTCTGCAGACAACTATCGAGATACAGGATAAACAGCCTAGCAGATAGCATGCAACCCTGTTTGACACCAATTCTGACAACAAACCAGGGTGACATACAAATACAAATAGTTTATTTGTATTTGCAGAAAACCTTCTGGTCTATGGCCAGATGCTTCTCTACGATAATGCGGAGCGAGAAAACTTGATCCGTACATCCCCTTCCATTTCGGAAACCTCCTTGTGCGTCCCACAGCATTTCATCGGATATCACCCTCATTCTCCTTTCAATCACCTTTCCATATACTTTTGCTGCTAATCTGATCAAATTGATGGGCCTATAGCTGGCGCAGTCCATGCGTGACCCCTTGTCTTTATACAAGGGTACGAGGACTGCGCGTCTCCAGTCCATTGGGACCCTTCCAGTTCTCCAGCATATGTTGCGTAAGTACCAGAAGGCGTCCCGGACGTAAGTGCCACCTAATTTGATCATCTCAGCTGTGATCAGATCAATTCCCGCTGATTTTCTATTTTTTCAAGCTTCGTATCGACCATTCGATCTCATCCATAGTTATGCCTTCGTCGGACGCCGTCAACGTGGAGTAAGCATCCGACTCACTCTCATTGTCAGCGTCCGAGGCATACTCATACATTTCTTCAAAATATTCATTCCACCGTTCTAACACTTCCTGAGTGTTCGCAAGAATGATACCAGCTTTATGCCCGCCTTCCACCGTGAAAGTGGGAAATAGCTGAGCGGAAAGGAGTAAAAGAGTCCTCACCATCCACTGAGAAAGAGTTTCGGTAATAAATGGGTTTCGCCTTCCATTGCCGGCGAGTTTTGAGGGGTGAGCTAGGCGGGAAATGAGAGGTGTCGGATGAGCGAGGTGATTGTCTTCCATTGCCAGCGAGGAGGCGCAAAAAAAAAACCTCAGTGCAAAGCGGTCCCCAGAGGAAACAAGTCGCGTTTACGATTCTAGTGAAGAGGACTACGTAAATACTATATATAAATGCTTGCTACTCTACCATTATAACAAGAAAAAGAAGCGTAACAAACCAAGATTTTGGATGAGCAACCATATTAGAGAGAGACCAATCAAGGGGGAATTGTTGCGGGTATTCTACGATTTGTAAGACGAATATTTCAAAAATTATTTTAGGTTCGATAGAAAACAGTTTAAAGAATTGCTATCATTTATAAAAGAAGATATTACAAAACAAGACACAAACTTTAGAAAAGCCGTTTCGCCACGAGAAAAACTTGCGATTACTCTAAGGTATGAAATAAAAACTCCTCTTAATCTATGTGTGCATTTATTTTCTTAAATAAAAAAGTTAAGGAAGTTATTATATATCTATGTGTTGATTTTCTTAAATCAAAGTCTTATCATTTTCGTAAATCAATACAGTTTATTTTAAGAAAGTTGTTGATATGTCGCCGTCGGAGGTGAGTGTGCAGATGCCGGCGATGTATGTGCTGTAGAGTAACCATAACCTGTGTTATCGAAAAATTAGTCTATGGGATGTTTCTCTCGTTGTTGTCTTCTAATATTGTCTCATTCTTCCTGACGTCTGTTATGATTTTCTTCTGTATCTCTGATAATATTTATGATATCGTCATCATTCTTTTTTTTTCGTGTTTGCGCTTGTTGTGTACATTCCGGACCCTCTTTGTTCTCCGATGGAATCAACATAGATTCTACTTCTTTGATTTCGACTTGTTGCGTGAATAACTCACTATTGGAGGCTTGGGTGGAATTTTCATCGATGATCCCTTGTGTGCGCTGAGAGTTTGTTAAATTTGTGTGAACTATTCTATTTTTCATAAAAGGGAGCAAAAATTCCATGATTTGGGCGTATTTCCAATTATTTACAGGTGGTGTTGCTTGTCCTGTTTTACCACCCTTTTGCCTTTTCAGGCTATCTCGGTGATTATCTCTCAATTTCTTCCACTCAGATTTTGCAATCATGACTGAAAAAAAAAACAGGAATGATTGAGTCTACTTCGTGTAACAGTATTATCGAGTTTTTGTTGTTTGTGTTGAGTGTTTGTGTAAGTGTGTATGCTCAGAGGCGTCGTGCATTTTTATAAAAGTTCGTTAAAAGTATTATCATCAACTTTCAATAGAGCCTATGATGTTTTATTTATTAGCAGTTCTTCGAGATTTTTAAATTAATTTTTTTTTCAGATATTTGGCAACGGGTGACTCATTTAGAACGCTGGGTTACAATTATCGTATAAGCGAAGTCTCCATTTCAAGGGCAGTAAATGTACATGCTCTATGGGATAGATTGCAACCTATATATATGAATACACCAACGAGGAGAGAATGGGAAAAAATAGCAGAAGATATTGAATTAAAGTGGCAATTTAAAAATTGCGTCGGGGCCATTGACGGTAAACATGTTTCGATCAACTGTCCTCCCCATTCAGGAAGTTCTCATTTTAACTATAATTTTTTTTATTCTGTTGTGTTATTAGCAGAGATCGGAATAGGTAGAGCTATTTTTGGTACTTGTGATATGTTGTAATAATGTGGACATGCCAGAAGTCCGGAATTTTAAATACTGATATCGGGATTTCATATGAGCTGGAAAATATTTTAAAAAAGCCGGTTAATTGTTAGGAAGTTAAGCCACATACCGCACAAAGTTGATAATTAGATGAAAACACAATCTGTCGCAACTAAAAACTAAATTTTTCATTTAAAATCTCTTAGAATTTCAATATATTAAAAACCATCACGTACAATATTTATTATATACGGTTTAGACCAGTACTTCCATATTAGTAGTGGTACAACAACTCGGAATCTTTTGGAAGGAGTACACATGTAATAGTAAAAAAGTTAAATCTATTTTACTGATAAAATAATTTAATTAATAAATTCTGTAAATAAAAAATATTTTAATATTTTTTTTAATAATGGGTACGCGTAGGCGAGTACTTTTCTTTAAGTGAGCACTTACGAAAACTACTAGGAAATGACATAAATTTTATTCATTCTTCATTTATTGTGGTTCCTCGTTTTCGTCTTCGGCTTCACTGAAAGTTGAACGATATCCCGAGTAATTGAAATAAATAACAATAAGTTTTTCCATGTTTTCTAATTTTAGTCTATTTCTTTTCACATCTAATATCCACTTATATAAAGAAAATGAGCGTTCAACATCTGTGGAGGCTAAAGGTGCTAATTTGTAAGGCGAAAATTCGTTATTTATTTAATTACTTGATAATGTTTCACTGTATTCTCTTATTGTATCAAAGTCTGGATTTCTATTCATGACATTTTCAATTTTGTCTTTTATTTTATTCAAATTACACTCATTTATTGCAGCCCTGACTTGGTCAAATACTAATAGTGATTCAGTAATTGTTAAATTTTGTTTTTGTAATTCTTTTATGGAAAATGGAATGATCATAAAATATTCTTCTATGTATGTTAACTGCTGTTGTATATGGTCTTTTTCTAATATCATTTTCGCGTTTCGGATTGCCATTGAATCAGAGCTGCGTAAATGAGACAAAACATCTTTGATTTCATGAAAATATTTTGAATAGTACGATGCCGCCTCCAGCCACGTGCCCCACCTAGTTGTGACTGGTTGCGGAGGCAGAGGTAAATTGGGATACATTTCTTTCAAAATTTTAACTCTACTTGGGGCTTTTAAAAATATTTTTTTTACATTTGCTATTAACATGTCTACTTCATGGTATTCTGCTCGTATTTGCTCAGATACACGATGAAGAGCATGTGCCAAACAGGTCACATGTTTTAATTGTGGTAAATAGATTTTCAGTTTACGAACCGCAGCTAACATATAAATATAAATAAATAAATATTGTCGGACAAATTACACAGCGCCATCTAGCCCAAAGTAAGCGAAGCTTGTGTTATGGCTACTAGACAACTGTTAAACATACGTAAATACATTTTTTTTTTTGTAAACACATACTTATTATACATAGAAAATACCCAGACCAAGACAAACAGACATGTTCATGCACACAAATATTTGCCTTGTGTGGGAATCGAACCCACGAGCGTTGGTGTCAAAGTCGCGTCATTCACGACTGAGCCACCGAGCTCGTCATGATGTATATGCTACACTATCGGTACATAATACCAAGACATTGTTAACTTTTGTTTCGAACGAGTTTTGCCATAGATTTTCTAAACACTCGATTACAAAATTTGCTATGGTATGTTCATTCACTACCTCGAGCATTTTACATGCTATCAAATACGGTGGACCAGAAAAGTTTCCATTTAAGGGTTTTATCATAAATGAACAAGATAACGGCCTAAAAAGTCCGTTGTCTCGTCCAGCGATATCCACAATTTCTCATCCTTGGCGGTTTGATAAATTAATGCAATCTTATTTTTATAAAAACTGTCCAAATACACTTTTCGTAACAGTGATTCGTCAGGCATTTTCTTATTATTGCACGTGCAACAACAAACACAGCACATATATTTTTTTAAAAAGTCCTTGAATACAGTATTTTTCATTTGTGACCACGGAATTGCATATAATTAAAAACTGTATGAGGTCAAAGTAAAAATCCTCTTGAGGCCGTTTATAGGTCCCTTGATGTACGGCGCCTTCAATATGCCTTTTTACATTGGACTTTTTAGTTGATATATGGCTTTCACACTTGCTGTAGTATATTGTACGGCTAGCGGAGTCGTAAATCAACTCAGGATAATTGCATATCCACTTATGAACTGTTTCAGCCTTGACCGAAGTCGTATCTGAGTGGTTTAGCCAAAAGATCACCAGAAAAAATAACTTCAAATATCCAATCTTCCGAGCCAAGAATGCCAAATCGGAGACGGTAAATTCAATCTGTCAAAGAAAGATACATCCATATAAACGTTGTTCCCTAAGTAGTAATTGACGCATTTTAATATAAATAAGTACAGTCAAGAGCGCGCCAAACTCAAAGTTTTGAACTTTATTACGCCCTTATGCCATAATAGCATAGCATGAGTGTTAATATTGAACTGCGAGTGTTAATTCTCGACATGCTCGTTATGTGCACCTTACCGTACTATAAAATATGTTTGTGCCAAAAGTACAAGAACGGTCTATAATAGAAGAATAGAAGTTTTCATAATAATCATAATCACAATGTAAACATTAATTAATCAATTTAAAGCTAAAAAAGGAAAATAAAACCTCACATTAAAAATCTAATAAATACTAACTAATACAATTTAAATAAAAATACGATGTATTAAAAAAAAAGTATGTTCAGCTTCTAGCAGTTGAAATCATTGCTACTTTATTGTGATTGTATCAAAAAACCTCTTTAGTAAAATAATACAAATTTTCATAAAAAAACGAGAAAACATTTTACACCCGGAATATTTAAATTTAATGAAAATTTCATAAAAAAAAAAAACAATCAATTAACTTACCAAATAGATCACCAACTTCAAATATCCAATCATCCAATACAGTAAGGTAAAATCAAAGTCCGTTAATGAACTCCGAAATAGTCGTATTAAGCAGGTTCCAGAATCCAATAAACAAGCCAGGGTCAAACAGGATTCACCACACAAAACACAACAGAAAGCAAACGAGCGCACTCTACGAACCGAAGTAAGTGAGTGACCTACCGATTTATTGCTGTAATAAGCACAAAGACTCGAGGCAGACGGTGCCATAAATCATATAGTGATACAGGGACGCGCACGTGCTAATTTCTTGGAATGTCGTTAAAATGCAGTGTGCGTGAATCATCGCTGCACAAATGTGTAATAATAACAATATTTATTTGCTCAGAAAACATGGTATAAATAGGCGTTACAATTGACAAAGAACAATCATGTTTAGCCAACAAATGGAGGCATGCAAATATAAAAGAATGAAATATATGCTTAATTGCTTATTATCTAAAAAGTCTTTAAGATCGTAGAAATTGTTTGTAGTCAACCATTCATGCAATTTCTTTTTAAACAAGTTTACATGTAGCATTTTTAGAGAACTCGGTATAGCATTATATATTTTGACGCACATGGCCACACAGCTTTTACTGTATTTTGTCAGTCTAGGAATGTCCTCTAATATAAGTCTATTTGGGTCTCGTCTACTGCGTGAATACGTAGAATCATTAATTTTTTTAAATAATTCTCTATGTTTGTGTACAAACATGCATATCTCATAAATATAAAGAGAAGGGAGTGGTAACAAACCAAGTTTTTTGAAAATGGGTTTACAAGATTCTCCAGGGGGGAGTCCGTATAATGCTCTAATACATTTTTTTTGGGCAACAAAGGCTCTATTTTTGTCTGTACTGTGTACAAACACGGCATTAAAGTTCTTGATTAGCCTCAAATATTCTTTTCTAAGAATTATTCATAAATAAGTACTAGGTACCAATAAACATTTTTTTAAAAATTGAAAACACCCTACTTTAAATTTTTTGTTATCGATAAACATACGGAATCAAACAACGCGCATCTCTTCGTCCTTGTGACGTCACTCATAAACCAAGTAAGTGCTGGAGAGAACATGCTATGAACTGTTTCATTTGCACGTTTTATTAAGCTATTTTCTTGTTATCTTAATTACCTAACTATTTTTTTGTTTTTATGCAAAAAATAGCTCTACCTATTCCGATCTCTGGTTATTAGCAGTTGTCGATGCTGAGAAAAAAAATATAGTAATTGATGTTGGGTCCATGGGCCGATTCAGCGATGGCGGTATACTCAGCGACAGTGTATTTGGAAGGAAATTATTTAATATAAATAACTGCACACAATACGGATTTACAGCAGGTAAATCCACTACAGATGCAGGAGTAGCATTGGTCAAGCATGTTCTTAGCGCATGGGAGAGATCCCAGGACGCCATTGGGGTCTTCTGTGATCTCTCCAAAGCTTTTGATTGTGTCGACCACCGGACATTATTGCTCAAGCTGTGCCATTATGGAGTTAGAGGTAAAGCCTATAATTTGATTGCAACTTATTTAAGTAACAGAATACAGACTGTTGATATAAATGGGGTCAAATCTAAAGGTAGCAATGTTAATATTGGGGTGCCCCAGGGCTCTATATTGGGCCCCTTTTTATTTTTAGTATATGTGAATGATCTGCCCTACATGGTGCAGAAAATGGCGGATATACTACTGTTTGCTGATGATACTTCTTTGATTTTTAATGTTACTCGCCGGTGCGAAAATATTGACAATGTAAATAGTGTTCTATCTGCCATTCTAAATTGGTTCACATGTAATAATCTTTTATTAAATTCAACCAAAACCAAATGTATAAAATTTAGTCTACCAAATGTGCCTTCTGCCAATACAGAAGTTTTCATTAACAATAATATACTAGAATTTATTAATGATACTGTATTTCTTGGAATTACAATAGACTCCAAATTGCAGTGGGGCCCCCACATAAAAAAACTGACCAGTAAGCTCAGCTCCGCCGCATATGCGGTTAGGAGAATTAGACAATTGACGGATGTGGCTACTGCGCGCTTAGTCTATTTCAGCTACTTTCATAGCATTATGTCGTATGGTATACTGTTGTGGGGAAAAGCGGCTGACATTGAAACTGTTTTTATATTACAAAAGAGAGCCATCCGCTCTATTTATAACATGGGCGCCAGGGAATCTCTTAGAGAACTATTTAAAGAAATAAATATCCTCACGGTTACCTCTCAGTATATTTATGAGAATATAATGTATGCTCGTAAAAATATAGAGTCATTTTCTAAATTTAGTGAAAATCTTAGAAGTAAGAATAGATTGCGTATGCCTGTACATCGACTTGCTAAGACTAGTAGATCTTTTATTGTAAATTGTATTCGATTCTATAATAAATTACCTGAAACAGTTCTGTCCTTGCCTGAGAATATGTTCAAAAGGTACATCAAAAATACTCTGTGCAGGAAGGGTTATTATAGAATCGATGAATATCTAACTGATAGAGATGCTTGGAAATGATTCAGCACATGTATTAATATATCTTTAATTGTATCACTTGATTTCACTATATGTACACTCACATATATTTATTGTAATATATTTTAACGATGGAAAAAAAAGACCCATATTGGCAAGTTTCTTTTGGCATTTCTTCTTCGCCAATGGTCATTTCCGAAATGCTGGTAGATTAAAAAAGAGAGATTAAAAGTAAAAAAAAAAACTGGAAAATTATTAAGATACAATATGATTTAATTTAAAGAATGTAAGACGTGTCTAAGTGCCCGTAAGGGTCTAATGGCAAATAAATGATTTTTATCTTTTTATCTTTATGATAAGAAGGGTTTCTAGGCGTTTCTAAAGAGCGCTGAATGTAACAGGAATGGGCTGACATTCTAGAACCTTGACATGCGATCCAAGTTTTTACACCAGAAACGTTATAAGCCTCGTAGGGACCACCTTGAAGTCGATTAAGACAACCAAAGGTCAGACAGAACAATTGAGCTGTTTCAAGACTTAACCTTAATACTCATAATAGTTTACACTAGTCTGGCGGTTTTGCTTTCGATCGAATTTAGCCTAAATGGTTAGGGCAACATCCCAAAGTAACACACTGCAAATACCGTTACCAAACTTACCAACGTCTCTCAAGTGAGGAGACCTCTCTACTGCCGGATGAGCAGAAAACTTTCCTTGATTAATTGTTGTCTATATTGTTTAGAAGTCTGGGCACTAGACCCTGTGTGACAGTGGTGACTGAGAAAAGCACCCTTGCTGTTACCTTACAAGACTGACGAATGTATAGATGACGCTCACAGTATATTTTATTATAAACAAATACGTTATCTGCAGACACAACTGAGGGATTTGCCTTATTTGTAGTAACTGTTAGCGGTGGCATAGTGGTGATTTGACCGATTACAATTCAGCTAGATTGTGCACAGAGAACCTAATACAATTATTGTGTTCAGTTAGCGGGCGAGAAGTATAATATTTGTGCTTTTATAAATTGATACTTACTTGGAAATGGAGAATTCGAATTAGAAATGGATGAAATTCCAGAATTTGACATAGTGATATTATCTAAAGTAAATGGTAAATTTGCCAACATAAGGGTCGATTATTTGATAGTAAACCTATATTGGGAGCTTCCTTCAGAACTCCGTTAAAATCAGTGATTGGTTGTGAAATACTTGTAAATTGTAATTAAAAGTAAATTTAAAATTTCATATTATGAGTTGTATAACTTGCAACATATGAGTAAAGTATAGTAAACTTATTGAAATATGTAAAGCGTGTGTAAGCGGTCAAAAGAGCCGTTATCACGCCAATCATTAGTATCTTAAAATTAAACGAGGGTGGCTAATCTTCAATTGGCCATTCAGCCTCGCAAGGAGACGTATTTGGCTTGGTAGCTTGACTCGCGAGGAGGAAGCGATGTGATGTGGATGATCGCTACTGCCCTCGCGTTTGGATGGGGCGAGGGCCACTGCCCCGCGGGGCTAGCGCGAGCCGGAGCGTTCTCAATTTTATATTTGAGTTCTAAATAGAATCCTGGTGGTGGGTACTAGAATTATCTTACTACAGAAAATAACTATAGATTACCTTGTCGTCGCCTTGCGGAACCGTTAACTTGAACTGAATATCGAGATAGTAACAATATTCATTCACATTACAAAGTGACTCCATAGGTTATTTCGCCACTGCCTTGTGAGTCTGATAGGAGCTGTGGTTTAACCACTCTAATCTTATACTTAAGTCTGAATCGAATTTCGGTTAGGAGTATGAATGTCCTCCTACATCAATAGCTAAACTATAACTAAGATCTAGAAGGCTTACATTCTAATCCAGAGGGTTCACTTAAGATACTAGATATATAATTTCGTAGAGTCCTTGACTAGTAATCGGATCTCATTAAATCAAATAGTGTTATATGAATATGAATGGACCTTAGGTATAATCCAATCAACATATAAATTACGAGGTTCATCTGATTCCGCAGAATCTTCTTCTGTAATTGCGTCCATCTATCAAAATGCGGTTCCTAATCAATAAAGAAACAAGCAGAATTCGATAGGGTACGGTAAAATTCGAACATTCCGATTGAGAGTAGTTAAGAAAAGTACACATTAAATCGTTGATATTCTATAATTTCCACAAACCAAGTAACCAAAACGTGAAGCTGACGAATGGATCTCCACATATATAAACGTATTGAGTAGAGATAGGAAGGTAGCTCTAGGGAAACGTTACTCCTTAATGTACTGCGGTACTACGTTACTCAGGAAGCTTAACTGTTAGGGTTCTCGAATTGCTTAGCCATCTTAAACACGAAAAGGACTCTGGGTTTGCTGCTCACAATGAGGGTGCCACAAGACGATCATAGCCAAATTAAACTGAGAGGGTTGACGTGACATATCTGAGACACCTAATTAATAAGTTTAGTTAAATAGAGTGATTCTTAGGTCAAGAAGTAGATACAATTAAAATCAGGGATTCTAGTACATATATTGTCAATACACGAGTGGTAGTTCCGGTATAAGATTAGATACAGGAGTAGTTATTTGCGTAGCAAGGAGGTAGATAAACAAATGACTATGTTCAATACATGAAAAGTTCTCAGTAGATATATTTCTATAAGAGTGGGGTTCACCTAGGTAGGACCATTATATATATATAAGTTAATAAACAAATAAAAGGAAACAGAAGGGCGAGACATATAAAGGTAGAATATAATATTATATAGAGTAGCTCTGTACATAACATAAGTAGAGAAATACTGTAGACAGGGTGGTAATGGGGAAATGAGTTAAGTAGATAAAACCAGAAGGCGGGGTTAGTTGTACATAGGTACATAGTCAGATATATATTTAAGCTATTTATATATACATATGTAGTAATTAGAGTCTCCCCTCTTTATCGCATAAATAACAACAATAAATAACATAAAATAATAAGCTTGAAAGGTTAGGTACACTACTTACAAATTAATAAAGTTAAACTAGTTCTGGTTGCCGCTTGAAGAGCTTAATTACAATATTATATTTTAAAATAAGAAAAAAAACGGGTATGCTTTAGACCACACGGTTCAACTAAAACTTCTTTAGCTCCATCTATATGTATGTATATATCTGTTTATATATGTATGTATATATCTGTTTATATATGTATAATATATACATATTTTTATAACATATATTAATTTTCTACAAATATTTAAATTTATTATGGGTTTTCATTGATAAATTAATATTTTTGAATAGATTTTTTATTTTTATTCATTATTTTCAGTATCGGATGCATCCGTAATTACTGTGGTTGAGGTTGTAAGACCGCGACAATAGCTTTATGGTATGAGAAATAACATACACATGTTTTCGTTCATTCCAATTAGAAAGATATCTATACAAAACTGTATCGATTGTTGTTCCATGTCTTGTGGTAGGCTCATTTCGATTATTGTTAATTTGTAGTTCTAATTTATCTTGTAGAAAGTTTACCAAGAGTTGTCAATCTTCGGGCTCGAAATAAACATTGAAATCTCCTGCTAAAATTAGTGGCAACGTATGATACTTTAAACGTACAATATTTAATGTATTGAACAAAATATTATTTACAATATTGTTCATTGCTCCTACAGTATGACACAGACAACAGGCCTGCACTGTGTCTTAGATATACGAAACGTAACTGGCTATTATTTTGCCCGACTGCTGTGGTCATAATATTCTGTTGACGACGAATTGACAGCTTCAAATGAGCTACTTTATTCTTCCTTTCATTAGATTCCAAAGGAAAAGCCTCTGTGAATGAGCTATGTTTACTTGTGTAATGACGAAATAAATTGTACCGCTTAATTCCGACAACAGACGGCTTATTAAGCAAATAGCAGTATCTTCCTTGTGTCCACTGATGAAACAAAATTCATCCTCCCATTTTTCTTGAAAACTCCTATTTTCATCACTTATTTTCCTTTTGGTAGCACTTTTTGATGACACTCCAGCCATTATAAACGTATAGGCGCAGGATGGCCTTTAACAGGATCGCCCATGGTCGGCAAGGGCAGATTAAATGAGTACTCGAATTATTTGCACAATGGAATTATAATTTACTAGAACTTTTGCGAATCAACGAAATATTCAATACACTCTATACATTTAGGTCCAAGATTCAATTAAAAGTAATCAATAGTACATAAAGTCACAGGATTACGTAACACAATAGCGATTCGCCGAAGACGTGGTGCGCGAGTGACGGCTCGTTCAAAAGTGAACGTGTCAATATGGCCACCGCACTACCATCGACACGACGCTCCGCCAGAATGACAGCTGTCACTCTTGCCCTGACGTATCTGTGTAGATACAGCGCGCCATGCGCCGTCAAACGTAATTTACAATCTTTGAAAAGAAACAAGCGTCCATTGCTGCTTGCGGTACAATAATACACTGGCTTGACGAATGACGGTCGGGCGGGCGGCGGTAGCGGGCAGCGCCGCCTCGACTCACTTCCTGCTTTCCATGCCGTTTAGTAGTAATATTTATTATATTTATTCTGTGCCATTGCTCTGAATAGTTATAATCCATACCGAATCGTAGGTATAATTATTATTGTTTGTAAAATTATTTGGTTTTGTCGCGGGCCACACAATTCGCGGGCCGCAGTTTGACGACCACGGGTCTAGGATTTCCGAAATTTGAGGGATTGGATAAGTTTCTCCAATTGTAATGTCATTATGCATCCTGTAGTCGATAACGACTCTCCACTGAGGACGACCTTCTGATTCGGGCTTTTTAAGAACCACCCAAATAGACGAGCGCCAAGGAGATGTAGAATGTGTGATGATGTCCTGATCCAACATCTTACCGATCTGTTTTTTGACTTCCTTTTTATGACATCTCGTTAACGATAATACTTGCACTTGTACAGATTCCACTTCACAATTTTATTTAATAATTATTTTTATTTTTACCGACCGGTTTCGCCTTTACAGCATTTTCAAGGTATTTTATATAACATATGACGGTATCGTGCAATCAGTGATAGTGGGTAATCCACAGGGGTCACCACTTGGCAGTGTTGTCAATTTATAAATTTTATATCGAGTTGTGGGATAATTTACCACAGTTGGGTCTAGTCATTGGTATTTGAAATATAATAATTGAAATTCAAATTAAATTAAGTAAAAGAAACAATATAAGAATAAAATAAAATAACCGAAGTGTTTTTGTCAGCAAGTAAGGTAATCAATTGAAAACAATGTCATGAACTATAGGGCATTTAAATAAATAATAAAATATATTAAATACTAATAATAATTACAATCCGGAATAATTAAAATAAAATTTAATGTCAAAAGGTAAAATAATTTAATAGTGGTGATGTGTTAATGTCTAATTGTATATTTCTTATATTTTATTATTCTTTTTATGACATTCTGGGAATCGATAAGACTTTGTGTGTATGGGGATATCAGTATTGGTTTTAATCTCGTGTTCCAATGCCGTTGTATGAGTAAGATTCTCATCAGATAAATGAAATATATCAGGGTATTGGCTGCACAGTGCCAGAAGACCTTGAGATTCCTCCTCGTTAAGGTGAGAAAGGCGAAGGGATTTGATCACATGATCAGCACGACTGGATACATTTTGCGTGCTTGCTGCTTGTGGCTTGTAGAGCATGCACTGGCAAGATTTGTAATTTAAGATTTAAGTTAGGGTTAATATTGGCGGGACGATCATAAGTGGTAGCTACTATAATATTAATTCTTCTATTCTATTTTACTCTTACTATGCAGTTTGACACCAACAAGGTTTCAGAGATATGCTGATCGCTAATTATACCTTCCTTAAATTCTGGATTTCGATGACGGTCTCTGTTCGGGGAGCTATTATGTAGAAGGGTTCGTAAAAATGAAGATTGACCGTATGTTTGCCCATTTGAAGGATATCATGGGTGTAGTCTATACTATACCCGAAAGATGTAAAGAAATCTGATCCGATAATACCATCATATGGTAAATTAATATCTTGAATAAGGTGGAATTTGTGAGAAACATGTTTTTGCTTTGATAGGATCTTAAGAGTCGGTGAGTTTTGTATACAAGATTGCTTTAGCAGAAATATTGCGGATCCAGAGTCAATTAGTAAGGCTAAAGGTATATCGGACACCTGCGTGTATATAAGGACATGAGGTAATATTATTAGTAGTGTTAATATTTACCTCATAAATTTCTGACGTGGAGCTTCCGTTTTGGGACTGGTTACCCTGTTGTGTAGCTCCACTTAGGTCAGACTGATAGGAACTGTGACTTTCTTTTTGGGGACTGGTTACCCTGTCGCGTAGTCACGTTTAGAGAATTGGAAATACGGCTTCCTATTTGGGGCTGGCTACCCTGTCGTATAGTCGTATTTGATTTAGTATGTTGTGGCGTGTCGGCTTCTAATGGACGCCTCGTGCGACACCTAAGCGAGACACCTACATATTTAAATGCGTTGGACAATCAATTTCTTCCCGATCCTCAGGCAGTTATGCGTTGGGATGTTAGTTCTGAACTATTTGGATTCGAACTTGAAAGACCAGCTCGGTTCTGGTCGCGGTACTGATTGTTATAATACTCTCTCTTCTTACAGTCCTTTATATGTGTGACCAGCAGTCTTACAATGCCTGCAGAACAGGCCGGGAGGCGGATTCTGAAGTTTCTGGGATGTTTTAGAACGCTCATAATTTTGACCTTGAGGAGGCTGGCTTCTGTCATTATTGTTTTGTTTCTTGCCAAGCCGCTGATTACGTCTGTAAAGGCTTTTGAATAAGCGTTTTAATTAAAGTGGATTGTATTGAGCGTAGATGTTAAAATATTGGTAAATTCCTAGGCCTAGTTAAAATATTGCAAAATGAATATTGATTTAACTATGTATTTTGTGTTAGATAGATGATAAATAAAAAACTTACCACTCTCTATGTTTGTTTTCTTTAAAATGTCTTTCCAAGCTGCGTCTTTTACATCTAATTGTTTATATGAAGTCAGTTTTGTGTCCCAAAGACATGGATATTGTCGGACACATTCAATAAAAAACTCATCCATTTTAATTGGAAAAAACTTCTTTTTTCTTGGGAACACGTGTATCGCATGTGCAGGTTAGCGCAGGACTGTACGCTTGGCTGCCGCAAGAGAGTTATTCGAGTAATCGATCGTCTCACTCGCACATTCCCTTATAGCCGAGCTACACAACTATCGGAACTACGCACTCGCTCCCCGCGCCTCGCCAACTCGTTTCTAATTCTAGCTCTACTCGTTCATCGTTGCCGGTGAGACAAGTGCCTAACTCTGAGGAAAGAATAAAACGAGATTTTATTAAAATTTTGGTATTTTATTAGACAGTAATCAAACAAGTAGTAAATGTTGTAATAATCAAATTAATAATTAGAGTAGTTGCCAGTAGAATATCCTCCATAATTTTCCTCGTATCTCTGATGAGAAGAAAATTGCATCCTTTCTGCCTCGTTTATTATGATTTGGATAATTTTATTTCGAATGCGTAACTTTTGTAATTCACCAAATTGTTTCATTTGTGGCTCACTCATGAAAAAGGATAATCGTCACATTTCTCCGACTGGTCACTAATTGACGCCATTTTCTGTTCAATTAGCAAATTTATTTTCTTTCGCATTCTATTACTTCATCTCTATAATCTGATGCCGTTTTGTTGCGCATTGGCGCGTTAGTTCGACTGCTGCAGGTTGACGTACCTGAACTCATTACGTCAGCGATGTTAGGTTGCTCAGCATGATAGGACTCGTTGAGAGATTCCGCATCACTATCATGCAGATTTCCTGTCATGACTTCCTACCGCTGGCCGGCACCCACCCACTACTGTTAGTAGATGCAACATTCCGACGCTGTCATGGCTGCTCCATTAGTCTCTGCCTCGGCTGCTGCGGTAGTGCGCCATCTAGAACTAAAGCCGCATGCCCCCACCACCATAATTTGGAAAGAAATGGATCCAATTGACAATTGATATCTGTGTTAACTTATCATCGACATATTCAAAAAAAAATTTGGCATCATAAATAAATATTTAATATTAATTATTTAATAATATTTACTATTAATTATATTAAATAACTAGCTGTGCCCGCGACTTCGTCCACGTGAAATTTAACAAAAAAAGTTATTGTTCAGTTCGTAGAGTTTACGATAACTTATTAATAAGAAGAGTAAGAGTAAAATAGCGAACAGCAAAATAAAAATAGATATGTATTATGTACTCAGTCCGCGCGGAAAAGTTACATTTTATTATTTATTTATATTAATAAAAATAAATAATTTTTCTAAAATGAGAGTAGCCTAAGTTACTCCTTATTATATATTATATAGGCTATCTGCCAGTGAAAGTCCCGTCAAAATCGGTCCAGCCGTTTCAGAGATTAGCCGGAACAGATAGACAGACAAAAATTGTAAACTTTTTCATTTTGGTATATGTACCGTGCATCCATATGCACTTAGTAAAAAGCGGTTATTTTAATATGACAAACAGACACTCCAATTTTATTTATCTGTATAGATAATATTTTAATTTATAAGAAGGGTTATTTGATTATTTACCTGTCTAGATAGTGTTGCGCTACAATTGCCGCTAAAACAACAGGCCAGATTTGAAACGCTTGGATGCGTGTCACGCACACTAGTATACGTATCTACTGTTGATAGCACAAGCGCGCTGCGCCACTGCAGTGATACCAGCTCCATTTCCCATAAAAGTAGTTAAAAATTATATTTCGATTTTAAGAGATCTATAATTTGATTTAATTCTTAATTCAGTAAATAAAATAATTTTTTCAACATAATTATAATGAAATAAATTGAAGAAAAAGTTTTTTTTTAAAGTTATTTATTTTTATATAATCTACTTCTAGCCGGATTTCAGTTTTTTTGGTAATAAGATTAATTAGAATTGAACTGAAAATAAACATTTGTAATTGCTATTTACACCAGAAAGCTTAGTGACCTCTTTGAATTTGTTTTTTAAACAGTTTTCGTTTAGATGTTACATCCCGATTAATATTATCCAATTTTGTCTTATAGTAATATGTTAAGCCAAAGCATTAGGGTTGTCGTTATAACCCCCATGCATCCGTATGGCACCAAAGAACAATTCTTGTGATCTTGGCTGATTCGGTATGTAGTTAAATACTTGAACTTTTTAGATTCTATTAAAGAATCGTACAAAAATTTCAAACTATTTATGCAAATTAGTACGCCGAGAAATCCTGTAAATGATTCCAATTTAAGGACTGGTACATAGCTTTTTAATACCAGTCTCTTTGATGTTTGATGTTCTTTATAAGTTATTTTTCTAGATACTTTTAAACTCAGATTCAAAATGAATTTTTTCGCTTCTAACATTCCAAAAACTTCATTTTTATTTCCGGGGAATAAAAAAAAGGGATGCTTGTAACCATGTGCATGCAAGTTTCTGGAATTGAATGTATCAAAAATATTATTCATAATAATATGAATTTTTCAGTTGCTTCACTTTCCAAAAAGTCTGGCAGCATTAACTCTTGTCGACAAAATTCCATTGCAACAGAAACACTCCTACTAAGAAGTTGGGTTGCTAACTTAACATTCATTACGGAGTTTCTGAATTGAATATGTTTTTTTGTAAGGCGGTTTGCAAGATGTAAACTAGTTTCTTCTTGTAATTGGGCTAGTTTTTTTTACATATTCCCATTTTATTTTCTCATCTTTATACAGAAACACACACATATGGCAGTATATATTATATGGCAGAAATCTAAAAACGCTGCCACCTCATAATCGGCATATGGATGCTTAAATGTAGTATTCAGCTTCTTGCGATTTTTATATTTGCAACCCAAAACTTCCATGGCTGATAAATTCGACCTGTGACCATCGAACGTCAGTGACACTACATCAACGCCTACTCCATTGCATTTATATAAAATTGTTTTAATGATATTGGCTTTATGTTCTCCCGTTGTCTTAGCGGACACTATGGAGCTTATAATTAAACCCAAAAACTTGTATAATTCGTTTAATTTACTTTGAAATGTATTTATGTGACAAACTGCTGACGATCGTGCGAATGGTGTTAATGCACTGATTTGTAGGGTAGAGTAATTATAATTGTTACAAACGCCTTAGTAACTTAGAGTAGCAAGTCCACGAACTATTGCATGAATTGAATGATATAAACACTAGGCGTCCGCCGAAACACCCGTCATGCCATGGGTTTAAAAATAAGCCACAGGTAATTTCCAATGCTCGTTTAGCGAGACAAGTAAAAATACATATGCCTCTGACGCCCTACCATTCAAGTTATCAGAGGGTCCTATCCCTAAACAATACCCTCATTTCGTTTCGTTTTATATTGAAACATGACTGCTGTCTTATTGCTTTTTCATCGCAAATCAATGCACAAATCATATTTTGGTCTTAAAATATTATGAGTGTCATTGTCTATATATATATATATATTATATCTTTGTTTAGCTTTCCGATAATTTGTTTAAAAAAACTATTTTCTTTTCGAGTCGTAGATTTTTACGTCTTAAGGATTGCATCTTTAGAGTGTTTTTTTTTGTAATAGTATTCTTCGTAAATCTCGACGCATTTTCAACTTTTTTGGTGTATCGAAAATGGATCTAAGATCAGAAAAATCTTCAATTACATTGCTTTCATTTTTTGGTGCGTCTCCGATTTTACAACCAGTTGCTTGCCCATGTATAGAATTATTATTACTGGCAAATGTTTTGCCTGTAATATTGTCAGAAGTTTCCATGAAAGATGACGCGTAGTAGTTATCTTTTGTAACACTACCGTCCGTCGAGCACTGTTTCCAGCCTAAGGCTGGAATTAGTGCACGACCGACGGTGAGCGCGTACCGTCAGCGCTGACGGTGAGCACTGAACGCCGGTCAAAATTTGTGTTACGCTGACAAGAAACTTAACCAGACGTGTACTACCGCAAAGAAAAATGAACCAGTTTACAAACGCCTTAATATGTTCGTATTATTTACGTAAACGAATACGCAATAAAAGACGCAGAAGATACCATGTTCATCCAGTTATTGTGGATAGGCTAATTGAAGGAGAATTTTGTACACTTTATTCGAAATTGCGGGATCATGAGGAAAAATTTTTCGACTACTTTAGGATGTCTATTAGAAGTTTCGACGAGCTGCTAGCAAAATTGGAATTAAAATTGAAACATCAGAATATCTATCGAGCTCCGGTGGCACCAGTAGAAAGATTGGCCTTTGACTTTAAGGTAAGTACTCAAGAAGTACATTATGTATGGTTTTTTAAGTAGGCACAAACGAAAATGGCGGATATTACCCATCAAATGAACAACTTTTACTATTCTATGGAACAGCATTTTTTTATCGATTATGTCAGGGGTCCTCATAACATCCTTATTTTACTTCCTTAGTGAAAATGAAATGTTGTCAATTGTTTGCTTTCAGGATAATAAAAAAAAAAATTGTTTAGTTCAAAAAAAACCTCATGCACAAGATATTAGAAAATATATTCAAAAAGTTCCAAAAATTGGCCAAGCCACAGTACAAAATAAAAAAAAAACACTTTTTGTTTAAAGTAATGTAGTCGCCCAAATTATAAACATGAGTCAATGAATTATCAGACACTTCGAACTGTCGAGATGAAGGTTCTACTACGTACTGTTCAGATGTACGTTCTTCTGTCATGCAAGAATATTGTTCAGGCATTATTGTTTCATAATAAACAGGTTCTGCTGGAATTGTGTTTGCAGATTCGGGATCATATGATTCCAATAAACGACGAACTCGGTGGCGCAGTGGTGAAACGCGCTGTTACGCTACTTTGACACCAACGCTCGTGGGTTTGATTCCCACACAGAACAAACATTTGTGTGCATGAACATGTCTGTTTGTTTTGGTCTGGGTATTTTCTATGTATAATAAGTATGTATTTACAAAAAAAAATGTATTGTTTATCAGTTGTCTAGTACCCATAACACAAGCTTCGCTTACTTTGGGGCTAGATGGCGCTGTGTAAATTGTCCGACAATAAAAAAATAAAAAAAATATTAATAAAATGATAGAAGCATGAGAAGATTCAGGACGTTCTTCACTAGAGCTGTATGTTGTTTTTTTATTAGTGGACATTTCCATAGCAATTCGAAGCACCTCTGATCGTAAATGTAATTTTTGATAGGTACTAAATGTTTTTGTAATCGGCAAAAGAGAACAAAAAATGCCATGTCATCGTTTTGCATACGTTTACTATTGTCTTGAAACATTTTCAACATTTCTTTGTCAAAGTCTGCATCTTCATTATTATTTCTTTTGTTCTTCCGTTGCGCTTTTTTCTGTCCCACCTGTAAATTACCTGCAGTGCCAGAATTTGTTTGGGAAGTGCCAGCGGTTTCGGACATTGAGGGTACAGCGATTGATTGATTGATTGGTTTACTACATTGTCTGACGGAGATGAAGTAGAAGCAAATGTTGTGTTTTGGGAAGTTGATGGCACGCTAATTATTTGCGAAGCATCATTTGTGTTATCTACTGTACGTTTCTTTTCAAGAAATTGCATGCAGCCAAAATAAACATATTTTTTTATATTTGCGCGTCCAGATCCAGATTGTGTATTTTGAGATGCGGCTTTACATCTTGCGTAGGCATCCCGGGCAGTTTTCCACCGTTGTTTTATTTGTGTTACTGTAAAATAATAATAATATGTTTATTTTGTTTCAGATAACTTATGACAGGGCATACCTATGAAGATCTTTATTTCAGCTATCGTCTAGGAACGGCAACGATCAGTGGCATCGTCAAAGAAGTTTGTACAAATATTTGGGAACTTCTTCATGAAGAATGCCTTTCGATCCCGAAGTCAAAGAAAGAGCGGCTTAAAATCGCTGCCGGTTTCGAGCAGAATGCTAATTTCCCTAACTGTATCGGTAGTATAGACGCGAAGCACGTAAGAATAGTTGGTCCTGACCATAGTGGAAGTTTATTTTCAAACTATAAAAAATATTACTCTGTTGTTCCATGGCCATGTGTGATTCGGACTATTACTATTATATATGTCAGGACGTGGATGTAATGGTCGTCAGGTGGCTCGTTGTTCATGGCGAATAAAGCGAAATACCAGCGTAGTTAATCTTCTCAATATTTAATCAGCCAATTACAAAAGTAACTTTAACAAAAGTTATGCTCAGATCGTAGATTACAACGGATTCAAAATGCGGTGGACGCGACACGTGCGATTGGCTCCATTGCTCGATTCGTAATGCGCTTCCAATGACGGTCTCTCATCTTGACGTTTTTGACAACTCACAACAATTGACATTTCGAGCAAACCATAACAAACACAACCTGTGTTGCCAATCCAACGATGTCGATCCCACCCAAGCGCCGACTTGACATTTTGATCCGTTATTATTAAAACTAGCATCACGGGGATTGATTTCTTCCGGGCTTCTCAATATGGTGTTGCTACCTCTGCGACACGGCCATTCTGATGCACCACACGTCCTCGTGTGCGTAATCTGTAACCAAAAAATCTGAACAGAAACAGATCTTACTCCAGCTCGGCCAACCCTGACTAAGACTGGCTTTAGTCAAAGTCAAAGTCAAAGTCAAAGTCAAAATCTTTTTATTCCGTAAAAATGGCTACATTTGTTTGGAATCGTCACAATTTTTTTCCCTACCGTGCAGTTCATGACTAGGTGAGCACTGATAAAAATACTGCCAAAAAACTCAGGCATCCCTCTTTTGGTATCCAAACAAATTTACATAATTTATTAATTACATTATAATTGGATCGACTCACTCCCAGGCATTTTTATCATTAATATAGTCAGATACTTTATAATATGCCCTGCTACACAATTTGGCTTTAATAGTAGTTTTAAATTTGTTTATTGACAATTCTCTTATATTGCTGGGAAGTTTGTTATAGAACCGTATACATTGCCCCATAAAAGAATTACTTATTTTGTGGAGACGGCTTGCATGTAACACAAGATTATGCTTATATCTAGTATTTATATTATGAGTATCACTCTTTTTACAAAATGAGTCTATGTTTTTATGGACATACAAAATATTTTCATAGATATATTGCGATGCGACTGTTAAAATATTTATTTCTTTGAATTTTTCTTTAAGGCTCTCCCGGGGACCAAGTTTGTAGATAGCTCTTATGGCTCTCTTTTGCAATAAAAAGATGGTGTTAATGTCCGCGGAGTTACCCCAAAGAAGAATTCCATATGACATAATACTATGAAAGTAGCTGAAATAAACTATTCTAGCCGTATCAACATCAGTGAGCCGTCTAATAGTTTTCACTGCATAGGCTGCAGAACTTAGTTTTCCTGATAATTTTTCAATTTGTGGGCCCCATTGTAGTCTGGAGTCAATTGTTATACCCAAGAACACAGTTGTCTCCACAGGGGCTAAATTAGTTCCATTAACATTGACATTGGTAGTCACCTGTCTTACATTAGGTGTTGAGAACTTAATTACTTTAATCTTTTTATCATTTAAAAGCAGATTATTAACATTAAACCAATGCATAACTTTAGAGAGAGCATCGTTAACTTCGTCATAATTATCTAACTGTCTATTAATTTTGAATGTCAAAGAGGTATCATCCGCAAACAATACAATCTCATGTTTATCCTTTACATAATAAGGTAAGTCATTTATATATACTAAAAATAAGAATGGACCTAGAATTGACCCCTGTGGGACTCCCATAACTACAGGGGACCCCGAAGATCTTTTACCATTAACATCGACCTTCTGTATCCTATTGCCCAGATAAGAAGACAGAAGTTCGAGAGCCTTGTTCCTGATACCGTAGTGGTGTAATTTTCTGACAAGAGTGTCATGGTGCACGCAGTCAAACGCTTTAGACAGATCACAGAAAATTCCCAAGGCATCTTGCGAACCTTCCCATGCCGCGAATATACTTTTAAGCAAATGAATCCCTGCGTCTATAGTTGAACAACCTCTCGTAAATCCGAACTGTCTCCTATGAAGCAAATTATGTGTATTGAAATGTCTGAGCAACTGGCTAAGCATTAGTTTTTCAAAAATTTTACTGAGAATGGGCAGTATGGAAACAGGTCGAAAATTCGAAGGGTCCGAACTATCACCAGATTTAAATAATGGAATGATTTTACTATGTTTCATCAAGTCAGGAAATACACCAGATGCCACACAACAATTGAAAATTGTAGCTAAATGTGGAGCGATTGAAATAATAATAGAAGATATGGTTTTGACAGATAGACCCCACAGATCTTTAGTGTTTTTCATATTTATTGATTTAAAAGCGTTCAAAACATCTTTTGGGCTTACAGCTGAAAATTCAAATATTGTGTCGCATTCTACCACGCTCTGTTTGAGAACCAGTTCAGCAGCTATAGAAGAAGACCTAAGATTTCTCGTAGTAATAAGAGGAATGTTAGAAAAATATTTTTCAAACTCAGTCGCAATTTCTACATCATTTTTGATATCTATATCATTTATCGTTAACTGAAAGTCGCGACTACGTACTTTCGCTCTACCCGTCTCATTATTTATCATATTCCAAACAGATTTAATAATATTTGTTGAACCAGTGATTTTATTTCTTAAATATATAGATTTAGCATTGGAACAGGCTCGTTTAAATATTTTAGCATAATTTTTTACAAGTTCGTGAAAAGTCGGATTGTGATTACAGGTCCTTTCTTCATAAAGTTCATACAATTTATTCCGACTTTTATAAATACCAGGAGTTGCCCAATCACTGAATGTCATACGGTCACTTACAGACAGTTGTTTTGGAGTAAAGATTGCATTAAATTCACTAGTGATTAAGCTAAATAATGAACAGTACAAGTGGTCCGGAGTACCGTGATAGGGCAACAATACAATTTTTTCTGCTATATTAGACTTAAATCTTTCTAAGCGGCTTTTACTAAATGGTATATAATTTATTTGCTTTCTTTGTATTTTTGAAGAATTTGGAAATGAAACCAACTGACCTGAATGGTCTGACTGAACTTTATTAATTATAGATTGATACGAAGGTTTTACATTACTAAATATATTATCAATACATGTAGCACTTGTAGCAGTTACTCTTGTTGGCTCTGTAAAAATATGATGCAAATTGTTTGATTTAAATAAATTTAAAAAGTTGTAGGTAACAGTATTTTTCTCTAAAATATTTATATTAAAGTCTCCACAAATTATAACAGTTTTATGGCTATTAGATAATTTATTTAAGGCATCCTCCATGATATTTGAAAATGTTTCAAAGGGCGTGCTAGGAGGTTTATACAGGTTCATAACAATGAATCGTTCCAATTCAATGCATGAAATTTCTACAACTCGCTCAACAGAGAGGCTCACAATGTCACACCTTTCTTTAAATTTAAGCAACTTATTTAATAATATTAAAGAGCCACCATGTATATATTTCTCTCTGATGAATGAGCTTGCAACCTGGTGGTTATTGAAGCTGAAAATGAATTGATGGTGTTTTAGCCAGTGCTCAGTTAGACATAAAATATCAATATTGCTACAATTCATAAACAACTCCAATTCTAACTCCTTTCCTATCATCCCCTGAATGTTTTGGTGCACCAGGTTGATACAATTATTATTATTTCTATATTCTTGACAATTTACTTTTGATGGGGATATTGTATTATTATTACTTTTAGTTTCATTTTGAATACTGCTATTATTACTATTTACATTGCCAGAGTAAAACTCTATTGTCTTGTAAGCTAATTTAAAGAATTTGGAATACCTTCCAAGGTACCATTACATAATGTCAAATTATCGAACTGCTCAAAAGAAGCAGGGTTGTTAGCCAAACTTTTGGCTGGTTTCTTAAAACAATATGATAGCGAATCTGCTATTTGTCTTTTATAAAAATTGCTAAGATAAAATTTATCTTCTGTCAAATTATAATGTTTATTATTAAATATATTTATGTCAAGTATATGAAATTTGTCATCATATAATGTCAATGTATGCATTTTATCATTTAATCTATATCTAGATGCATTTTCCGCCTCGGGCAACAAATGACTGTATGGGAAAGTAAATAAAAACACTTTTCCCACATTTAACTGTTGTAACATATTAAAATATTTAATCATTATATATTTGTTTAAATTTCCTCTCCTCCCAATAAAAACAATTAAAGTTGTGTTGGGGTGGTAATCCCTCTTAACTATTTTATCAACTATTTGAGTGAAACTGGCTCCAGGCAAACAATAATTGGTAACCAGTTTTCCTGATTTTTGTAATAATAATTGGCCCATGTTTTTACCTATTTCATCACTATACATAATTATTTTGGAGTTATTATTTTCGCTATTATTATTTAATGATGATGACATCTGTTTAAAAGCACTACTATTAATGGCCTCATTCACATTGTGGCTATGTACTTGAGATAGTTTCGAGGATTGAGTTACCTGTGAACATTTCATCGGAGTTCGGGTTAATTCATTCCTATTGTACAAGTTACTAAGAGACGATAATTTTTGTTCATTTTCTCTCAAGTCTGCTACTAATCTATCCATGCCTACACTGTATTCTTCAATATCTCTTTGAGCATCCTCATATTTTTTAGTCATTAAATCTAAAGAATTATTAAGTGTTTGGATCTCAGATTGTAGATCTTGAATGATGTTTTTGTATTCCCTATTATTACTATTAAATTTTATTGTACATACACTACATACACTAGCATGTTTATCCTGTGTGTTCGATACTACAGGCTCATCACAGGTTAAGTCAATTGTCAGTGACAGTGGATCATTCATATTTGAGATGGCAGAATCAGTAACTAAGTTTGGAGCGCTATCTAGCAATTCATCGAATAACGACTGGGAATGAACAACTGTTGACTCCTGATGGGAACATTCCAGCTGATCAATTGTGCTTAGTGCCTGTTTTAATTTGGTTTCTAGCTGAGGAGTCAACATTTATTTCAAGTAAAATAAATTTCAATTATCCAGTAACAATTTACACTTAACTCTAAGTTATAATTCACAATCGAGACCATTGTGCAATTATCTGCCAACATTTAGTTTAAAGTTAATTCAATATTTTTACTCGGTTCTGCTATCATAAAATCATCGCCTCCATCCGGCGGATACTCTCAAAAAAGCCATCGCCTCCATCCGGCGGATACTTTCAAAAAAAACCATCGCCTCCATCCGGCGGATACTCTCAAAAAAAGCCATCGCCTCCATCCGGCTGATACTCTCAAGAAAGTCATCGCCTCCATCCGGCGGATACTCTCACAATTTCCATGAAAACAGAACTCTTAAAATTCTAAACAACATTATTGCTCAACAGTCTTCGATCGATTATCATCCTCATCTAATTGAGGGCATTTTTCACAAGCAATCATAAGCGTACTTGTAGGTACGGTCACCACTCAAAGCCTCTAATCGTAACGGTCTCCTTCAAGCACCTCAATGACGCTATAGAGGCCTTTGTACTTAGGACCGAGTTTCGTTTGGTTTCACTATTCATTTTTCAATAATACAAAGTCTCCAACTTTAAAGTTAACAAATTTAGCTTTTGTACTGTCAAAACGTGTTTTGTCATAGTCAGCATTTTTGTCAATATTCGGGCATTTGAAACATCACATGCGCAAACAAGAGTTGTCCTTGTAAACTGTAACTTATCAGGAGTCACATGAACTGCTAGACCTTGTTTTAATAGTTCGCGGCCTACTAGAATGTCATATCGTAAGTAAGATTTGGGCAATACGTGAAAGAGGATTTCTAACTGAACGTCATCTATACAGTAGTCAAAATTTTAATAGTGCTATTAACTGACGTCTGTCCAATAGCAGTCAAAGTTACAGTGTCATTACATCTCCTTTATAAGCGAGCATTCGGCTCCAGAATCATAATAGAATAGGTACTGCTCACCAGAGTGTCGCATTATCCCAGCAGGGGCGCTGATGCTGCACATATCCACTCGTTTCTCCGCCGTAGCTCGGGTGCCGTTGGTACCGCTAGCACCACCCTGGTCACGTCGATTGGGGCCGCTGGATGCATAGAGGCCTGTTCCCCGGCAGTGGAAGCAGGTAACTGCTTGATATGAAAAGGTCCTCGAAGTCACTCCAACACATGCCATGGAAAGATACTTGAGATAGCCAAGTAGCAGCTTGTCCCTTCAGCGCACGGCTCAAAGCAAACATCAGCGGAACACCACTCAGTTGCTGATCCGGTACACACATATCCGCGGTATTGATCCATGCACGCGCGTCCACATTTCCTTTGTCAAGATCGAATTCGGACAGCTGAACGTCAATGCTAGTCGATAGTCCTTTCATCGCTTGAACTAATGCTAAAAGATTCTGGTTTTGCTGCTCCAGTAAAAGACGCCATTTTTCTTCATCACTATTTCCATTTTTCATTATTGGGGCGGTTGGGTTACATCCCACGCCTGATGTCAGGACGTGGATGTAATGGTCGTCAGGTGGCTCGTTGTTCATGGCGAATAAAGCGAAATACCAGCGTAGTTAATCTTCTCAATATTTAATCAGCCAATTACAAAAGTAACTTTAACAAAAGTTATGCTCAGATCGTAGATTACAACGGATTCAAAATGCGGTGGACGCGACACGTGCGATTGGCTCCATTGCTCGATTCGTAATGCGCTTCCAATGACGGTCTCTCATCTTGACGTTTTTGACAACTCACAACAATTGACATTTCGAGCAAACCATAACAAACACAACCGGTGTTGCCAATCCAACGATGTCGATCCCACCCAAGCGCCGACTTGACATTTTGATCCGTTATTATTAAAACTAGCATCACGGGGATTGATTTCTTCCGGGCTTCTCAATATGGTGTTGCTACCTCTGCGACATATATATAAACGTAGGTTCATGTGTAACAGATTCCGATTCGAATATATTTAAGAATTCTACTTTGTATAACCAATTACATAGTGGAGAAATAATTTTACCATAGCCCAAACCACTACTTAATACCACTGAACCTCTTCCATATATGGTCATAGGTGATGCTGCATTCGGTATATCCAACAAAGTTTTACGGCCTTACGCACGCAGTAATTTGACCTACAAAAAGAAAATATTCAAGTACCGATTAAGTCGTGCTAGAAGGTACATTGAGTCCACATTCAGAATATTGAGCAATAAATTCAGAATATTTCATAGACCGATGAATACTTCCTTGCCAAATACAATAACAATCGTAAAGGCTTGTTCCGTGTTACATAACTACATTAGGGAACGGGATGGTTACAGAGTAGAAGACACGCTATCTGTAGAAGGGTTAGAAGATCTTAGCCATAATGTGACCTGTACTATCAGATCAGGTGTTATGTTAAGTGACAGATTTGCTAACTATTTCATTTCTTCTTATGGTAGAGTGTCATGGCAAGATGCTAGTATATTTTAATAAGGAATAAAAAGTAATTTTAGTAAATATGTAACGCGAAAGTCTAGAAGTATTAATAACGAAGTTGTTTTAAAATAAAGTTGTTTTATTTACTTACTATCTGTTTTTTCTCATTTTCCGTAGAATCGTTAAAGTTTGGTACAAGTACTTGACAGATTTCTTTCCAAGCTTTTACTTTTGCATCCCGGTCTTTATATAAATTACTTGATAGATCCCACAATGGGGGACGCAGACGCACTTCAGTAATAACTCGCTCTGTATCAATAGAACCGATGAAACACAATTTTTCCGTCGCGAAGAACTTGTTGCAAACACTTCTCATCGCAATACTACGCACGCGCGTGCGGTCGGTCGCTCCGTCCGCGTGGCACTGAACGCACACATATACCGCCATAGCGCGTCAGCCGACCGACATACGCCGGGCGGACGAGCTCGACCGATGGTCCCCATCAGCGCGACGTAGCTGTACGCGCGTAGGTAATAATCAGCGTTGCACTGAAGATGTTCATTGATTTCAATGAATATAGCTACGTTCGACTGACGTCATCGCTCACCGTCGGTCGTGCACTAATGCTTGATTTCCTCCTACGCTGATATCGGTCGCCGACGTCGGTCGAGCGTACCGTCGGTCGCGTATGACAAAGAAAAGTCCCGCAGTGCGAAACCGACCGCTGTAAGGAACAGTCGTGTGCAAAATTACGTGGTGAAATTTTTGATAATGAACCCGTTCATAAATTGTTTAGTTACTGCAGCATACTTACGCAGACGAAGGATATGACGAAAAAGATATCACTTTCACCCACTTGTTGCTGAAAGAACGGTGGCTGGTGAATTTTCTACATTGTTTGAAACGCTGCGTGCAGATGAAGAAAAATTCTTTAATTATTTTAGAATGTCGGTTAAAACTTATGATGAATTGTTATTAAAGTTAGAAAATCACCTAAGACACTGTTCTATATTTCGGGAAGTTATATCTCCAAAGGAACGCCTTGCAGTTACTTTAAGGTAAGTTATACAGGGTAATTTCAAAAAGAATACAGATACTCTTACAGGCAATTCTAGACATCCTGTTCCTTTTTATTTCATCGGTGACGATGCTTTCCCCATCTCACAAAATATAATAAAACCATTTTCTGGAAACCATGTAAAAGGGTCACCTGAGAGGGTATTTAATTATAGAATTAGTCGCGGGTGCATGGTTGCAGAAGACGCTTTTGGCATTTTATCTAACAAATTCAGAATTTTGCGTTCATGCATTTGTTTACAAAGTGAGAAAGCCAAAATTGTCGTAATGGCTTGTGTGTACTTGTACAATTTTATAAGGAGAAATAAAAAAACTACTGATAGAGTATTGAACGAAGAGCAACAAAATTATCCTCAGATCGCTCTAAATGTAGAACCAAGTGTAATTAGAAATGAGTTAAAATGTTATTTTCTATCGGAACAAGGTCAGCTTCCTTGGCAATATCAAATATAATGTATGAAAGAAATAAAATATGATTATTCAAATAATTGTTTTATTTAGGAATCTGAAACATTTATCAATTATTTTAATCTTAATCTTGAAACATTTATCAATTATTTTAATCTTAATCTTTTATTAAAATAAAATAATTTACCCGAAAATATAAACATTTATTTTAATCTATTACACTATTTTCGGTTAAATTATTTTCCAAGACTTGTAACAGACTATCACTTGTGTTGACATCTGGGCTATCTTGGATTTCATACTCTGATTGAACAGAGTAAGAGCGCGAAGTTGAGTGCGATGGTGAAATTGCTGACGTTGTATGTTGGCCTGTGAAGTATCCTGGGCAAACATTTTGATATCGAAGAGGCTGAGTAGTATTATTGGTATCAAACTTCATCGAACCCATTTTCATTTCTGCTTCATAGATAATATTCTGGATTTGATGTTGTACTGTACACATCGTGTAATGATCCATCTTCCACAACTTGCTACTTACATAGTCTGCAAATATATCAGCATCATCGCGTTGCCTTACTTTACACGTAATATCCCTCAATAAATGCAAAGCTTCAACAACTTCAGGAGCTCTCTCTATATTTCGCTTTCGTGAATGAAGGCCTTGGCGAAGGTAACGTAGTCTGGGGAGTGATATTATCTTGTGAAGACTGAAAATAAAAAGGAAATCTTATAAATATAGGTAATTGCAAGCAAGCTTTAACATTATATTTTGAATATATCCAATCAGTATGTAAATATTTAATGAAAACCAAGCCTATAAATATTCTATACATAATACGCATAATAATAGTAATGAAATAGTTGAAATTAATTATGGTCGAATTTCGACCAATGGGCGACCACTAGTCTACTTCATTATAACAATTTGATGGCTACTTACACTAGATGTGCGACTGTTCAGAGTCGGTACCGGTGTATTCTTGTCATTGAGAAATGATAACGCCTTATAAGCAGACCATTTCTGCAATAGAACATCCTCCCGTCCAGATCCACTCCTTTTAGATTCTTCATATTTGCGTTTTTCTCGAAAATAATGGCTGGATAAATTCTTCAGTTTTCTCTCAACTTCTGATGATGCTATATTGAACACAGAAGCAATATCCCCAATAGCATCATTTCTTTTGTTGCGATTCTTGAAATCCTTATTCCTTGGGTTCCACAATAGTTCATTTTCTTGATACTTTTCTATTAACAAAAGTACAGCACTATCATCCCAGTTAAACTCTGTCATTTCGTTATTTATACGAAATGATGTTAAATATGACTACGAAATATTTTCTTTGACACAACACTACCACTACGTATCGAAGCCGCAAGCAAACTGCGCCGCCCGCAACCAAAAGCCGCGCGTGCCGCAGGCAAAAATGAGCGTGCCGGCGGCCAGGCCGCCGTGCCGCCGGGCATGTGTAGATGCGCCAATACGTCACACACACGTAAAGACAAACCTGCACAAGCTCTCAGTCACCATCCGTTTTAAGAAATGACCATCGTGGTCCGTACAACAATTTATAGAGATGTTTATTAAACAAATGTAATTACGGAAATAACAAAGGTATTTTTTTTACATATCAGTGAGAAAAATTACATTTTTGTTGCGGACTATCTGCCTGAAGTTTGGACTAAAATAGGTGCAAGCTATTGACATTAAATCCTGGAGTTGTTCATCAGTAAATCGAGATCGAAATTTATTCTTAATGAAGTTCATCTTCGAAAATGCTGCTTTACAAATATATATTGACCCAAACAAAGTAAGAAGTTTCAAAGCTAATTTTTGTAGTTCTGGATATTTATTGCCACACACAAATTTTATCCACTCTTCACTGGAAACTTCCGCATGTTTGTGTTTGAAAACTGTGTTTTCTTGGAAATCGATCATTTCCATCTGCAGAGTAACTTTACCACTCCCGAAAAGTATTGCAGCTTCGTTGCTCCATTCACTAAGTAAGTAAGTAGTAAATACTGCTGAGGATTTCTACAAGATTCTCAATTATTAAAATCTGCGAACCTGTTTTTAAATTCCGATTTAAGACCCGTAATGAACATCTTGTATTGGCCGACATCAATCTCGTTGTCACTACTGATTATTTTATTTAAATTGGGAAAGTGTAAGCATTCATTACCAAGATCATTAATAAAGAGATCGATTCGTGAAAAACTTTTTACTTCTGGCATGAGCTCCCATACAAGCTTTCCCTTGCCTTAAAGTTTAAGGTTAAGGTCATTGATATGTTTAAAGCTATCCGTCAAGAAAGCAATGACAGCTATACTAGCTACATTTTCTTTTTGTAGTGACTATACTATGGATGCCAAGGCGTGTTTGATGCGTTTGATATTTCGCGGCCGTCGTCGCAACCGCGCTAGGCTCGCAATGTAGACGCACACAAAGGTCGACTGGTAGAGAATGCAACTAGCATTAAGTCCGCCTGTTGTACCAAAATGGAAAGTGGTCCATAAAGTTTTATATAATAATAAGTTAAACCCTACTGTATAAATAATTTCGATTGACTGAACGACTCGCTGTACAGATAAACCCTGTGGGTTTTCGTGACAAAGCATTTGTTATGATTAATAATATTATTAATTCTATTAATCTGTATGTTTGGAATAAATGATTTAAAAAAAACTTTATAGATATTATGAATTAATTTCCATACTATGTTTAGTACATGTTGTAATTCTCGCATTAAAATAAACATCAGTATATACTATATATGCATATTTCGGGGACTGGTAACTGAACGTGAGCTGTGCCATATTTAATATATTCCCAATTATGTATTTTCCCGGATTGTCTCGCATATTTAGAGTATTTTTCCGGGTAAAAAACACCTCCAGTATTAAGATTTATTCTCCTACTGTCGTTTTTGCCATTCAAAATGGAACAATACGGTTAGTTACGGCAAATTGTAAAAAAGATACCTAATATATTTTAAGATTTTCTAAATAGCAGCAGAGACCTATAAAACAGTTTCAAAAATTTGACTTACATTATTTGGAAACCTTTTTGTTGTAAAAACACATCCAAATTTTTACTAATAATAGAGGCTGCTGACCCTTTGGGTCCAGCTATAGTTAGTGGTGGGGCGCGATACGGACTGTCTGTAATTATTAGACAAATGTCCTTAAACAAATATAGTGGACTGTATTTAAGGGTTAAATAAAAAAAGGAAGAAAATATATTTAAAGGAACAAGGACTGACCTAATATGGTGGCTTGCGGCGTCAATAGTTACATTATTAATGAGAACGTTGGCATGGGGATATAGTTATCAGTAGGCTTACTTTGTAGAATTGTATTATCTTTGTAAATATTAAAATATTAGGAAATAATCTGACACGTAATATTCGTAACTTTTATTAAATAATGAAAACTTAGCTAATCAATAAAGTGTGACAAATCAATTTAAATTGAGTTGAAATTTTACAAACTACCTAAAATGTAAACAATGACCATCTCGCAATATGCAACCAACAATCGACTTGACTCGTCACTTCTTCCGACATGGATATGATATAAAGCACAAATATCTATTAGGCAAACTATTACAATGACATTATCATAATTATGATTATTTTTACGTTCAGTAAGACTAAAGACAAATAATATTTAATAGATTCAGGCGTTATTTTGCGAAAGTCAAATTTACATGCAATTTGATCTAATCTGCTGTGTGTGCTTCCGCCACCAATTAGTTCATGCGGCCTAGCGCCGGCCGGCACCCACCCACTACTGTTAGTAAGTGCAACATGCCGACGCTGCCATGGCTGCTCCGGTAGTCTCTGCCTCGGCTGCTGCGGTCGTTCGCCATCTGGAACAGAATCCGCATGCCCCCACCACCACCGTCGCTGCCGCGACTGGCCTGGTCGTCGCTGCGACACGTGTTTCGCCTCTCCACGAGGCATCATCAGGCGTTGTAGACGTTAATCGTAAGAATAACATGCTACAAGTGACAAATCCATCGCATTGCCGTCTCTTATATTGAATTGAGGGTGGGGGTGGATGGTGTGAGCGAACAGATATTTAATAGTGGGGAATGGTTTACGTTAGTCTGTTTGTTCATGAGAGTAATTTTAGAATTTTTATGTTTATTAATTTCTAATTGTTCCCTAATATTTAGTTTTAAACCTTTGTCTATGGTGTGTAAAATTTGATATGTATTAGTGGGGGATAAGTTATGTCCTTTGTCTATGAGATGCTCGGCGAAGTGTGACCTTTCTGGGTGATTGTTTTTATACGCCGATACGTGTTCGTGAAATCGTGTTATAAAATTACGTCTTGCGTTATCCTGGAGCAATAATGGCGAAGATCGATTTACGAGGTGGGGGCTGTTTCACAGACAGTATCGCCATTGTTCATGGCCACAAAATACGATATTACTGACACACAGACTAGGACCAGAAAACGGAATCATGCTATTACTACACAAGAAATACTAAGTTTAACGTTAAGGTAAGTTTAATGTATTTATATTTTTTAAGTAAGAAAATTAACAATAATATTCTTTTCTTTTTTAACTAGAATAAACATAAATTAACCTAAATATACTAGGAAACTAGAGAAAATAAAAACATATTATTGGTATTATTGCAAATGTTGTGGGGAATGGTATCTTGTAGTGAGTTGTACGTATTGCTTGTTGTGGTATGTTGAATGAATGTTTCGAATGTTGCTGGGACCATCCCCACCGTCCCGTATCTCATTGCGCCCAAGACCAATAATTCCATTTCAGTAACGATGTTACAAACTGTGTGTGATCTGATTTGGGCGATTTTGTCTGGAGGGAATTGACATACCACGTAGCCATACTCCCAAACATTACTGGTATTATATTAGGAATACCCTCCTTTTAATTTCATAGATATCTAATAATTCCATTGATCATAATCATATTAAACGTAACTGATGAATTCTACCAAAAACGCAATCTTTTTGAAATAATGAAGCGAATTTTGAAGTCAAACAACTGCTTTATTTTCTGCCGTGTACTTATCAGAAATGAATTTGTTGGTAGTATGTTTATCCATATGGTCCTTGATGTTTACAAATTGTTGATTTTTTTTATTTTTGATGTCAACTATCAAAGACGCTGTTTGACTTTGAAATGCTGCAATAGAACTCATCATTTCTGTTAATGTAGTTCCAGATTTAATGTTTTCCAGTAAAATCTGCTAAAAATGCTAAATCACATTGCTAGTCTAAACCACGAAGTTGCTGATAATCATCACCCCTCTCTTCAAGAAATTTTATTACTTCGTCCAATAGATCTCGAAATCTTTGCAAAAACTTGCTGCGAATGAACCACCTTACGTCAGTGAACAATGCCAAATCCGGTTCTTTCTCATTTAATTGCTGTTTAAAGAGCCGCCGTTGGAGAGATTTTCCTTTTATGGAATTTACAATCTTGAAACAAATATCCATCACATGTCTTTTACTAGCCAGTACTTGTTCTGTACTGTCGATGAATTATGCAATGGTAACTAATGAAGTCTGGAAAGTCTTCGTCTTTGCGACAAATAGCAATAAAACCATTATGAATACCTGTCATTACAGGAGCCCCGTCAGTTGTCATTGATACGGGTTTATACAAAGGTAGCTTAATCTCGCTAATATAAGCTTTGAATTTCATGAATATATCAAGGCCACGAGTTTTTCGTTTTAAGTAAATCATGCTTAGCAGTTCTTCTTTCGTTGAGAAATCTTCAAAGACCATTCGAATAAAAATAAGTAAATGGGCAGTATCAGTAATATCTGTTGACTCGTCAAGTTGTAGCGAAAAATATACAATGCAAAAGTGGAAGGATGTAGGAGCCGAGGAATACCGAGACTAACCTACCACGACCAAATTGGTCGTGTTTTATCAGGTGATGTTAGGAGCCCCAGGAACCGGCCAGCGTGCATGAAAATAGCTATGAATGTTACAGAAGCGAGTGAAGTATGTAAGGATCGCGTCATATGGCGCTCGGTTCTCTCTGCCTACCCCGCAAGGGACCTGGCGTGAAGATATACGTACATACATATTTATAGCCTCACTCACTCCAAAGAAAACAAGCAACCCTCGATATAATTGGTATTTTATTTTATTTTTCAAAGGAAAACTTACAGCTAATCACACAAATCCTGCATAGTAGTTGTATGGTCTCTGAAGGCCAATTATAAGTTTTCGCAAGTGTACAAAAATATATTCGCAAAAAAAAGTAAGCGGAGGCGAACAAAACAGAATATGCTATGAATATTTGATAACGACATACACAATATATAATGGACCACATAAATACGACACAAACACTTAACAGATGACAACACTTAACAAAAGAAGTACTTAGCCATGTCTTTTTTAAATTTAGAGTCAGTAGTGTTCAACAGGTCCACATTCATAACCTTTGACACTTCATTAAAACTCTTGCTTGTTCTTATCATTTACGAGTTTTGCCTATAAGTACATTTCGTTAATGGAACACAGAGAGTGTCACTCTTTCTTGTGAGTCTAGCAGGTACACGCAGAGATATCATACTTAATAGTTCGGAGCAATCAATCGAGCCATTTGCTAATTTAAGAAGGTATGCAATGTCAGCCATTCTCCTTCTCTCAAATAGAGGAAGTATATGAAATTTTCTACATCGTGCAATATAATTTGGAATATATTTATTAGACTTGAATTGCAAGTAACGCAGAATTCGCTTCTGAATGCCTTCGATACGCGATATATATACTTGATAGTTAGGGTTCCATACTTGAGAAACGTATTCAAGGTGACTGCGGACGAAAGAACAATAAAGACTTTTGAATGTTTTTATGTTATTAAATTCTGAAGATATTCGCAATATAAATCCAAGGGCTTTCGAGGCCTTATTAATAATATCATTTATGTGTAAGTCAAACAACAATTTGGAATCAAACGTAATGCCTAGATCCTTTATAGAAGTCTACTGAACTAGGCAGGGCCTGTATCTCAGTCTGGTGTACTGAGATACAGGCCCTGCCTAGTTCAGTCACCAGTCTCTCCAATCTATATGTTTTTGTTTTATAACCAAACCACTTGTTTTTTTTTTTTATATACATGTGTATTTTATAAGATTGTGGAGAAAAATAAAGAAATTTTGAATTTTGAATTGAATTGAATTTTGAATTTATAGAAGTCACTCTTTTGATGATGGAATTTTTTAGCATGTATTGAAAGATGAACAGTGTTGGTTTTCGTGTGAATGAGCAACCATAACACTTAGCCGCGTTTAAATCCAATCTGTTATCACTACAGTAGGCCTGAAACCTGTTTAAGTCTTGTTGAAGGAGAATTGAGTATTGGAACGATCTTACTGGACACATTATTTTTAAGTCGTCAGCATATAAAACAATTTTTGAATGAGTGAAACACGATGATATGTTGTTAATAAATATATTAAATAGCAGAGGACCCAGAAGTGAACCTTGTGGAACCCCAGAAGACGTTTGTATCGGTGCCGACGAAGTTTGGCATCTATTTGAAATGTATGAAGGTGGGTATTGACCAACGTTACGAGGTGTAATGTAACATTCGCATCGAGCGTGTTCGCATCGAGCATGTTACGCTGTGTTGTAAAATCGGCGTAACATGCTCGTCAAAACTCTGTGCTCCGCTTTCGCCGCCAGTTTACTCAAGATGGCCGACAGCGAGGACGTGTTGGTATCTTTGATTCTACTTAATTATTGTTTCATCCAAATTAAGAAGAAGAAAAAACGTTACTGGACATCAAACTTATTTAAAAACAGAAGCGTATGTGGTGGTTTGTCATTGATAGCAATATTAAAAAACCAAATGATTACTGGACAGTATAAAAACTTTGTACGCATGTCTCCGATCGATTTTGAAGAACTCTTGAATTTAATTGGACCAAAAGTACATAAAAAGATACAAATTATAGAAAAGCAATCAGTGTCTCGGAACGATTAGCACTAACGCTTCGTTTTTATGCTACAGGAGATTCCTATACTAGTATGCAATATCTTTTCAAGATATCAAAGCAACGAATAGGATTTATAGTAAAAGAGGTCAGCGAAGCCCTTATTGGAGCATTAAAAGAATATGTAAAGGTATGTACTGTTTTAATTAATTAAATCACCAAATTCTGATAGAAATTGTTCACTCATCGCTGGTGACCCATAGCAATTTTGATCTGACGTATTTGATGCAGGTGTTTCAGAGCTTTGCTGTGGCATCGATGAGGCTCTTGAAGTTGTTGGTCGTGTAGAGTATCCTTGTGAAGAATTGTTGATATTCATGTCATAGTCATGCTCTCCGCGATCAGCACTAAACAATATAGTTGATATGTAATGCTGCACGTGTATTTTTGTTGTCTTTGAATAAGATCTTAATTTATTTGCCAAAAAAATACCATAGGCTTCACATTCGCCAAGTTTGTGCGAAGTTGACTCCGTTTGCTCGGTTTTTTTTTTAAATATTGAAAGTAAATGCCATTATCTCTTCCGGACTTGGGGCTACTGCTTTCTTCCTTTTTGGAGGCGGAGGGCAATCACTGCCGCTTTTTTTGGCAGGCGGAGGGCAATCATTGTCGCTTTTTTTGGCAGGCGGAGGGCAATAATCAGGCGGTTGTTCTGAAGCACCTTCACGTTCACGTGGCTGAAAATAAATATAAATAACTATTTCAGATACCAGAAACACCGGAGCAATGGCTAGTTGTAGCAAATGACTATGATACTTTGTGGAATTTCCCACATTACTTAGGCGCAATCGACGGTAAACATATTGTACTGCAGTCACCGATCAACAGTGGAAGTGAATTTTATAATTACAAGGGTTTCTTCAGCATTGTATTACTGGCAGTTGTTGACGCGAAATATAACTTTTTGTATGTAAACATTGGATGTCAGGGAAGAATATCTGATGGAGGGGTTTTCAACAACTGTGAATTAAACGAAAAACTAAAAAATAATGCACTAAACATCCCTCAACCCACTGCGTTGCCAGCAAGAACAGAAGAAATTCCATTTTACTTTGTAGGTGATGAAGCTTTTGCTCTTTCTGAAAATATGATGAAAGTATATGCAGGATATCATAAACGTGGTTCTAAAGAAGGAATATATAACTACCGACTTTGCAGAGCTCGTAGAGTGTTTGAAAATGTGTTCGGCATAATGTCTGCAGTGTTTAGTTTTGCGGAAACCAATGTTGTTAGAATCGAAAACCGCGACATCTGTCATAACAGCAATAACATGCCTTCACAATTTTTTAAGAAAAGGTAATAATGCTCATGTATATACCCGTGCAGATAGCTTTGACGAAGAATCGAACGGCCAGGTCAGATTAGGAAACTGAAGAGAATGTAACAATGATATGACTAGTATGTTACCCTTGCAAATAAGACCGTGAAGGGCTACAAGATCTGCTCACAATATTCGTAATGAAGTTGCTGAATACTGCATTCAGCAAGGGTCTGTAACCTGGCAAGAAAATTATGCTTAATATGGACTTACAGTATCTGTTGTGGCACGAGGTGTATTTCTATCCAGTAGAAATATCATAGCTTTGTATGCAAAGCAAGTATAGCAGTATATTTCGTGAATATCGTAATCTATGTTAGCAAAATAATTGTAAAATTATATTTAAATAAAAAACCAAATTGTATTTGTCACTTGTACCACCCGCACTAACCCGGGATTAACCGTTAATACAGAGTTAATATTGTATAACAGCAAAACGGTCACACCACCATAAAACCACCTCACGCCGAGTCTGGAGGCCGGCGACACTATTCGGTTAACCTGTGTTAGTGCGGGTGGTGCAAGTGCGACTAAGTACTTAAAAACTCAATAAATAATTACGTACCTTTTCCTGTACCAGTTGATTGTTTAGTTTTTTGTTTTTCTCTCCTCAATGATGCCAGTAAACTTGTTATTTTCTTTTTACACGTTTCTCTTTCGCTGTCGAGTAACGATGCCAATCTATTCCAAGCGTCTTCTTTCTGTAATTTGTTATAATGGTCTGGATGAGCTGGGTTTCATAACACTGGTTCTTCTCTGTATTGTTCTATAAAATACAGAGATTTTTCTTTGTTCCACTCCATGTTTCAATAAATAAATGAAATAATTACGAGAGGAACGACGTGTGAATACTCGCGACGTGCGACGCACCGTGTGCGCTCGTGACGACTTGCAACAGCGTACTGACTGAACCGCGTAACAGTCAAAGGATTCTCCAAAAAACCTACAGCCGGGTGGAGCACTCAAAGCGAGCAACGAGCGGCTCGTTGCTCGCTGGTTTCCCCGTAATACGACGTACTGACTGTACGAATGCTCGCTGTGTAACATGTTACATTACACCTCGTAACGTTGGTCAGTACCCACCTTGACACAAACCATCTAAACAGATCTCCATGTATTCCGATGCACTTTAATTTACTGTACTGGACCGCAGCACGACCCACCCTACCTAAACTTCCCTACTTATGTGGATGTAATGGACTGGAGCGCGACCCACCCTACCTATGTGGATGTAATGGACCGCAGTGCGACCCACCCTACCTATGTGGATGTAATGGACCGCAGTGCGACCCACCCTACCTATGTGGATGTAATGGACCGCAGCGTGTCTAGCCTACTTACCGATTTGTCTATTGGCTCCTATCTAACTTAATGGACTGGAGCGTGTCCAGCCTATCTGCCTACTACTATTGCCTCTACCTACTATCTAACTACACCTACTGCTACTGATGAACCTTACCTAATACTATTGCTATTTTGTCATTATTATCTTACCTAACGAACTAAACATTCCTGCCTTGCTAAGCCCTACAAATCTTCCCTACCTAATGTCCTAACTTCCCTACTTATGTGCCTAACCTATATTTCTTTTATATACTTGTTCTAAGATCTACGTATGTGTTTAATGTTACGTCCTACCTAGATAACCTACCTATTTGTCTTATACCCTACGTGTGTCTAATATAAGACCTACCCAGACAAACTAATCTCGGTTTTAAGCCTTACCCATGTGTTTCGTGATAAAACCTACCTATGTTACCTAATATCGCCTTATGTGTTCTATATTTACCTAAAACCCTATCTCCCAACCCTATGTACAGTTGAATTAGCAGTTCTATTTCGATTTGTTGATATATATATATCTATTGATGTAAGATATTTCGATGCCTTAATGCCTAGAGTCGTATATACGAGTTAATAATGGAAATCCGCCCATAAGCTCGGGATTAATCGAACTTTATTTGCATGTGTGTGGTTCGTATTATAGTATTTATATCGTGGCTTATTTACCCTGGCCGGGCTTTCCCAACACACAGCTAAGGTCTTTGGAGCTGGTTTCTTCGCAAAGAAACAATGTATTTATATAAATATGTGTTTGTATGCGTACGACTTTTATTTAATATTTTGTTGTTGCAACTAATAGCCACTTGCTCCAAGCCTTACTATTCCAAGTCCATTGGTATAAATTTATATATTATAAGTTAAATGTGCGCTTTATTGATTGTGTAAGAGCTCTTAAACCCTGATCGGGTTTTACCAATTAATGGGACTGGATTGGAGTGAATTGAATACACTCGGCGGATTGCCTTAACATTTTAAAGACATGTTAATTACTTTCTCGCTATACGAACGAATTACAAGCTTATCGGAAATCAAAGTCTATTGACGCTTATAGCGTTCTTTTGATTATTCACGCGGGACGTTATCGCGCAAGTTATGCTCTCGTGTTTATGGTATTCCAACCTTACAGTACTTTAAGAAACTTCATCATTTATTGTAAAGTGTACGGTACCCAACCATATCAGTCGAGTGAATAACCGTCTGATATCAGTGCATTCAGACTGGTTACAGGCCCGACATGATCCGCCACGGACGCCCAAACAAAGTTAATCAATGTTCAAAACCACGGGGCTAACACGGATTAATCTTTACCGCACACTATGATGTTACATTTACTGATATAAATATATCCTTTTTTTCCAAAATAAAATAAAATGAGAGCGTTATATATTCAAAATCGCGAGATCCTTATACTACACAGCCACCTTACTCATAAACATTCAAACTCATGCGAAACAAGCACTTATTTATAACTTAGTCGATAATGGATTCTATACGGAACCTTACAACTTAAATCCTCTAATCCTACTCCTAATTATCTAACAGAACCTATCGCGGATTTAAAGAAACAAGGCCCGGGATATGACCTAACGCCCTAACGCGAGTGTGTCTAAGAACGTTGTGTATAGATAGTTGTGTTATAAAATATATATATGTGTATATAACTTTGTGTAGACAACTGGCAGACGTGTGTGTCAATGGAAACCTAATCCCTACGGTCCACCAATTACGGAAATGCGATCATCGCAGACTCACGATGGCCCATGCCAACTTAACTGAGGAGTTAAACCAGCATACGAGATTATAGTCGCCTCGACATTCCGTGATGTATGCATACACTTCACTAACGCTTTATTTCGCGTTAGAGAGGTGATCCTCTAGTGTTCTGTGGAGAGATCTAGTACAGCTTACCTATCCGTACTAAATCGTGTAATGCTTCTATACACCCAAACTTCGCTCAGTTGTCACAGTCAGTTTACCACGGAGTTTGAAATGTGTCAATATTGCTTAATAACAAGCCACCTTAAACAAACTATCGCGAATTTAAAGAAACTATAAGAATTGGTTAACAAATCTTATAGCCAAATAGCCCAAACGAATACTGATTACTTAAGTTACAAAAATACCAAGGTTTTAAGAATTCCCGAAATACGTTCCGTCTCACAAGTTAGTATTGGCTATTGTGTCCCGTCTTCTCCATACCCATCGCCTATGTAGTCTACGACAACCCCGCGCGCTTCAACCCCGCAAAACCGTCACGCCGATCTGTGTTTAGACGCAAGGTTCCGTATACATTATCCACTCCAGACTAGGTCTTACAACTAACTTAATTTATCGAATAATGCATAATTCACACATGCTAATTAACTGTGATTAGTACCAAAATTAGATCTTATTCTAAATACCCGAATAGACTCCAGACATAAGTCTCGGCTGACACATCTAAGAGCTCTCTCTTAGGGCAGGGATTGCATCGATCCACTTGTAATCCAATTATTCTCAAACATCTATTTCGTTATAATTATTTCCAACAGATCGTTTAGATTTTGTATTCATTTCCAATTTTCGAATTTCACTAAAACATCGACATATCTTACGTGGTTTCTTTCCATACCTCAATGGAACCCTAATTTGATTTCATGGACTCGACGAGCTCGACGCTAACAAACAAAAAATTAATGGGTTGCACATGTGCGCACAGCCACGTTGCATTCGACCATACACCAATCTTAAGGAATTTTAAACCATTTCAATTTTGAATAATATTACGCAATCTTATTATCGATAAGATTTGCTGGTACCATTACATTACGTAAAAGAATAATATGATCTATTCTATCAAAACATTTGCTATAATCTGTATAGATTATATCGGCCTGTGATGGTTCAGACATATAGCGAGATAAAAAATCACTACAAGTGATTAGGTTCGATACAGTAGATCGTCCTCTAAGAAAACCGTGTTGATGTTCTGAAAAGGTTTGCTTTAATGATGAGTAAGTTTGTTTGTAAACAATCTTTTCCAATATTTTTGCGAAGATGCACAATTTTGAGATAGGTCTGTAGTTCTCTACCAAATCCTTCGGTCCAGTTTTATGTATCGGTGTATTTAAAGCAGACTTCCACACGACAGGCACAACCCCTTCCTTTAGAGAACGTCTAAACAATATTGTAAGTGGTGGCGCGATACTTTTAGCACATCGAGCAATGAAAATAGGTGGAATATTGTCAGGGCCTGCAGTTTTCTTCAGATCTACTGATTTTAATAGATTAAAAACCCCTGACTCTAATACTTCAATGCTCGCTATATCTGATGGAGCGTTATTAAAATTGACACTTTTATCTATCAAGAGTGTCGCTTGAGTGTCATTATTATCCTAAAAATTGGAACGGAAGTGTTCACTGAACATATCACATAATGTCACCTTCATTTGAAGAATGTTGTCCTGATTTCATACCAGAGGAAATATGGATTAGCCAGCCGAAGGTCTCAAAAAAACCAATTATTTTATAACTACTTTAATATATTAAAAGTTCAATACAATTAAAAATTACGACTAACTTAAAGTGATATGAATGGGTCGAAGTATGAAGCTCGAGTGGCCGAGTCCATGACGCGGCGAGCCCGGCTGCCCGGCTGTATCAGCGCTTTACTGCATTTGCGCAATATTCATGCATCAAATATGATTTGTATATTCATGTTGAGTATGGATGATAAACGAATTTCTCTTTAATGTGCAGCCTTGGTTGAGAGTGAGGAGTCCCGTGTTGCTCAGCTGTTTTGTTATCACTTCAGACTTGCAGAGCACGCGAACTGCACACTCAGCACAACAGTAGTACAGCCAGGTGTCCGGCGCATCTGTCGGTGTACGGCTTTGTTTCAGTTTCAAGTTGCAAATGGACTCGCCAATTGCTAATGAATATATAGGATGATTCAAGGGACACAGTAATTGTTGTTTAGTTAAGTGAATGCAAGATTGAACATCATTTTCTATCATTGGGATTGCACAATTGCAGAATGCAATAATGTGTTGTGACCGTCGCCGCAAATTTTGCACCTTTTGTTTGAATTGCAGATCTGTCGCTCATGCACATAAACACAGTTTTTGCATATACGATTGTCGGCAAGGGATTTTAGTTTGTTGTCATGTCATGATGTCAGCCGTCATCGCTTCAAAGGAGAATGACCAAACTTGTATGGGAGTTCGGCCCACTTGCGTCAGTCATGCGTCTTGACCAAACCATCGGCAAAACAAAGGAAATATATTGTAGATGACTCATAAGAAATATTATTTTAATACGAACAGGGGTTATCGAGTATTTTTAAATCAAATTAGGCATTTTGAGGTTATGTTTTGCGAGTGTAAAACTACATAGGTAAACTACAAGGTACCTATACAGAGGGCATGTTATATTTAATGGCTAGTTTTTTTTTAATATCTAGCCTTTTTAACCAGACTTACAACAAATGAAGGAATAACCAGACATTAGATCTGAAAGATAGTCCCATAGAATAGTATCTACTAGCAAGTACCTACTAGCGCACCCAAAAGGCTTGGTAAGGTAATTAGTAAGAATTATATGGATTTGTAAATACGATGCTATGTGCATAGATCAAGCGCACTGTACACCTACGTTAAATGCATCTTCAAATAATTAAACCACAGAAAAGTAGTAGATATTTATTTTCAACTTTTTATGTTCATATATGTATTATACATTTCATTTGGGGCGAAGTAGCTCAACATCACCTTTAACATCACTTTTGACTGAAACAAACCTTACTGGACGTTGTGCACCCCACGATACTGATGGAACAATAGTTGACTGGGGAAGAACGCAGCAAAAGATTATTTGGAGAATTGTTGTTCCCTCGGGTGAGTGTGGTAACCATATAGCACCTACATTGGCAGTCAAGGTGGCAATGTGCGACTTACATTACTTGGTTGTAAGCATTGGCAGGCTATGGTAACTATTTAACATCAGGCGGATTGTATGCTTATTACTTACATTGTTTTTAATGACAGAATATTCATTGGAGATAAATAAGAATAACACCTAGTATATTGACACTTTTATTTATATTTATTAGGTTCTTATATATAAAAAAAAAAAAATTCTTTAAATTGTTATTTACAATTTTTATCGTCAATAAATACATTAAATAAAAATAGAGTAGGAGCCTGTACATCATTAAATCTACCCTCACTTAAATACCTAATTACCAACATTATGTGCGCACTGTATTGTTCATTTTCCTACAAAGCAATTGCAGCAGTAGCCGACCAATACCTCTCTAGACATTTAAACAAATGTGTTGTTGAACTGATGTGCCTCCACTTTATATGTGCTCTGATAATTATTTTTTCTAATATGAGGGGAGCATTTTTTACTTTTTAATTAATCCGTCAAAGCCCGTTATATACTATTTTCCATACATTTCGAGCCTCCTTTGAGGCCCTTGGGGCCTGACGGATTTCTCCACAGCATACAGTTCATTAGGAATATGTTCTCCAAAGTAAAACTGCTATGCCAAGGGCACATAATACATATGTTTAATGCAGCAATATTCTAGCACAGCTAGGTACATTATAATATGTTGTACATTAATAATATATCTCCAATGATTTTTGGGACCATTAAACCATTCAGTTTCTCGTCACGCCAAAAACATGTGCATCATGTTGATACATGTATTTAAGATCCATCCTTGTGGGTTGACAAAAAAATGATGAAGGCACTGGAACTTTAGGTGCAGCCTCGATGAATTTCCGGTTAATTTCCTCTAGCAGTGATCAATTATTATCATGATACTGTTGTCTTTGTATTAATCAGCTGCTCGTCAACAGACCTTACAAACTCTTTCCAGTCTTGATACCTAGAATTAAGAATACAATATATATTAAGTGGAGAAAATTAAATATGTGTATACCGTAGGAGTATGAGAATGATTAAAATGATTTGAATGGAATTATAAAGATCCTAGCAAGATAAAGTAACAATGTACGAATTATAAAAAAATATATATAATTATAGGGAAACATCATAAAAAAATATGTTTGGTGCACGGAGTAGACGGAGAGCCGGCGGCGGAGAGCTCATCAGACTCCGATGACAGCGGCGCGTTGTCGGTGTATCAACTGAGTGACGGTGACACGGACAAACGGTGGTATATTGGAGCTAAAATAAATAATGTTCATATTAAGTTAGAAGGCGATACCGGCTCGGCGGTTAGCCTAATATCCTATGGTACATATAAAAAGCTTTTTAAAGACATTAAGTTATATCCATACGAGTGTAAGTTGCAAATGTATAGTGGTGAGAAGGTGAAACCGAAGGGTAAGTTAGCATGTTCTATAGAAATTGATGGCGAATTTAAAAGTAATCTGTATCTGGTCGTAATAGACAATGAGTTTAGCCCGTCCCTAATGGGTCGAGATTGGATGAGAGCATTCAATATTAAATTCCCAAGCGCACCCAAAACCAGTTGTTTTCATATAGTACCGTCAACTGCTGACGAAGCAGTAAGGGAATTAACAAGGTGTTTTCCTAATGTTTTCGAGTCCGGTATTGGTACATTTAACAAAGCAACTATAAAGTTAGAAATAGAGAAGGACGCCACGCCGGTTTGGCGGCGCGCGCGCCCCGTGCCGTTCGCGCTGCGCGGCGCGGTCGACGCCGAGCGGCGGCGGCGGCTGCAGGCGGCTGGCGTTATATCGCCCGTAGAGTGGAGCGACTGGGGTACGCCCGTGGTACCCGGTTTTAAGAAAAACGGTCAGGTACGCTTGTGCGGCGATTTCAAAACTACACTAAATCCGGTACTTATTGATTATAAGTACCCGATTCCGAGAATCGATGACATTTTTGCTTCATTGCAGGGTGGGAATCTATTCGCAAAAATTGATCTAAGTAATGCGTATTTGCAATTTGTATTAGACGACTCATCGCGAAAATTATGTACTATCGTGATTTCACAAGGGATGTTTTATTTTAATAGGCTACCGTTTGGTATTAAGTGTGCTCCAAATAAATTCCAACGTATTATGGATAAAACATTGAGAATGCCTAAAGTTACATGTTATTTAGATTACGTTACAGTCTGCGGCGTGGATGACGCTGATTGGTGGACAAATTTATTAAAGGTATTTAAAATGTTGTCGGACTGCGGCTTGCGAATCGAGCCTAAGAAATATAGTTTCTTTCAAAAACCGATATCTTACCGCGGTTACGTAATTAACAGCTACGGGTTGCATACGGATATATCAAAAATCGACGCAGCCTACAAAGCACCTGTTCCGAAAGATGTGAAAGAACTCAAGGCGGGTTTACGCCTTGTAAATTATTATGGCAAATCTTTAGCTAACCTAAGTGACGTCTTGAGCCCCCTGTACGATTTACTTAAAAAGGAAAACAAATTTATTTGGAGCAAACACTGTAACAATGCTTTCGTTAAGATAAAAAAAGCACTATTAAATTGTACAGTGCTGGCACACTTCGACCCGTCGCTGTCGATTGCGGTGACGTGGGACACATCTCCGGGCGGTGTCGCAGGGGTGTTAACACAGCGCCCGGCGGCGCCTGGAGCGCCCGAGCGCACCGTACTTCACGTCTCGCGCACGTTGTCTCACGCTGAACGCAATGACGCGCAGATTTGCAGGGAAGGGTTAGCTATTATATTTGCAGTGACTAAATTCCATGATTATATTTATGGTCGTGAATTTACACTAGTGACAGATTGCAAGCCGTTGGCTTCGATTTTCAACGAGAACAAAGGGGTAGGTACACTTGATGGGCGAAAGTATTCTTCAGTGTTGGTCGGTGATTCTCGGAGCGTACAATTACAAAATTAAATGTATTGAGTACGTGCATAATTGTGTGGCGGACTGTCTTTCGAGGTTACCGGTTGTAGAATGTGAAGAAAAAACACGCGTAGATATATATATATATATATATAAATTTTGTTAAAAATGCTGTACCTATAAAATATAAACATACAGCGGATCATACCGATGTGACCTTGCAAATGTAATGAAATATATTAACACGACATGGCAATATTGCAATTTGCAAGATATGAAGCCATATTTTAATATCAAACCATTTTTAAGCATCGAGCAAGGCTCTATTTTACATGGCTACAGAGTCATCATACCCAGTGCTCTTCGAGGGACTGTGCTCCAACAAATACATGTACTCGAAGATCTATTACATATAGACGGGGGAGAGGGAAGTGCAGAGATTGGTGATGACTCGGTACGCTCTTGGGATCCAAATGTAGTATTGGGAAGGGAGTCACGAGAGTCGATCCTGGAGCAGCCCGAGGATGACGGCGGTAACGTCGAGCCCGGGCCTGAACAGCTGACGGCGGCAATAGCGGCCGACACCGCCCCGACTACGCCCGCAGCGTCATCGCCATTCAGCGGCGGCGGACGCTGTCATTGAGACACGGCCACGAACATGTCGTAAGTCGGTAATTAGATACGGGCTAGACACTAATAACCCTCGCTGTATCACCTTCTAAATAGCGCTTCTTTCACAACGAGTAGATGTTTAATACATATTAGAGATATCTGATATATATATATATATATGTTATGTTTATTTAAGTACACAAAAAATACATATTGAGTTATGATTTAGGTTCCACATTCATTTCTGTATGTTAGAGTAAGTATATACGCGGTATGTATATTACATAGTTCATAAATTACTTTGTAAACAGCCACAGAGAGGGAAGAATAGTGTGTATTTAATAATAAGTATGATGTAGGTAGCTGCGAAATGCGATTGTTAGATCTACCTCTAAACTATAATAAAGCCAGTCTCGTTTTACTGTTTGTTTCATTGGCTGTGCTCCGCATATTTAATTCGATATAAACTATTTGGCGACGAAGAACCCTTATTTTTCATAATAATCAGTGCAAACATTAATGAAAATAATCATGTCCATACCGGAATCTCGCTCAGTGAGTAGTACAATCGATTTGAGTGGTATTAAAGAATTCAAGTTGCACGTGGACAAATGGCCGACATACATGAGCAGGCTAGATGCGTGGTTTGCTATACACGATATCAAGTTGCAAGAACAGTCGCGGTACTTGGTACGTGTCATCTGCTAGGACCGGTGCTTGTGTTAGAGAGAGAGTGAGTTATATTTATAGAAAACACTTAACGACTATAATCTCTAATGAATGTTTTAATTTTCTCTAGTCTAAAGTTAGATTATAAAGCTGCGTAACTTAGTTTACGTTTGTTTTCAATGCATATACGTTTTAAGTATTCTTCCATATTTTTTACGTGAAAAGAAGCTATATTTTTAGTATAATAGTATAGAACACTGAGAGATTAATATATTAAGGTGCTTGAGAGGGCGGGGCCCTAAGTTTTTATTAGAAATTAGTTTGAAAGGATTTGATTAGTGCTAAGTGTATTTATTTTAAATAATAGAGCTTAGGCCCCCACTTTCTCCCTATTGTATATTTGTGCCAATTTTTAGTACATGAATAGTGCAATAAATTTAAAATTCCCAGGTTTCATGATCCGTAGAATGTTTAAAGAGAATTTTCCCCATATCTAACATATCGTGTGTATGAGTTGGTATAAATGACTTTTGATGTCCATTACTTTTTCAGTAATAGGTTATATATCATTTAAGACTTGAGAAGTAATACATGGATACATGATGTACCAGAATGAAGAAGAAAGTGGTTCTATTTATTCATATGAACGTCTTTTACTATGGCATCAACGTGAAATCTTGAAATAAATTTCTAAATCTTCATACAAATAATTGTTTGATCAGTTTTGTGTGGAGAATTTGAATTTTCGGTGAATGAATGAATGAATGAATGCGTTTATTTGCCAGAGTAAGGTAAGTATTACACAGTTGTATGTTTAAGATAGTTAGTTCCATTTTACTCTGCCATTAAAATGGCGTGCAAATTATTCTATTTGTGAATGACAATAACTAGTTAATTATATACCAATGTTATATAACAATATTTTTGTCATTTAAGAATTCATCAACTGAATAGTAACATTTTCCCAGTAATAGAATAAAAAGGTGCTTTTTTAGCCGACTAACATTATTTTCCTTAACACTGTCTGGTAGATGATTATACACTGTTATTGCCATTGAGTATGTACTCCTACTGAACACTGTCAGACGTTGCATTGGCACACATAATTTATTTTTTAGTCTTGTGCAACGCTCTACTATGTTGGCATATTTTGCAAATAAGTCCGGGTGAGTTTTAACAAAAATGCACAACTCGTATATATATATGCACGGTACGGGTAATATCTTATTGGATATAAATAACGGTTTGCAAGTTTCCAAAAATCCAGCACCGCAAAGTGCCCGGATGCATTTCTTTTGTGCTTTAAATACATTAATACTCTCTACAGAATATCCCCATAGTATTATTGCGTACCTCAGAATAGACGACACATATCCGTGGTAGGCCAGGAGAGCAGCTTCTTTGTTGGCTATTTGTCTTAGTCGTGACAGTGCATACACAAATTTATCTAGTTTATTACATAACTTTTCGACATGGGGTTTCCAATTACAATGTTTGTCAATTGTTACGCCAAGGAATACGGTATTGTCAACACATTTTATCAATTCATTGTCATACGAAGCTTTAATGTCCAGTGATTTTTTGTTATATGTCAAAAATTCAATAAGATTAGTCTTGGTTAGATTTACAGATAAGTTATTTGCGTCAAGCCAATTTATTATGTTTGCAAGTGCATTATTGATATCATTTTCAAATTGACATTTATTGTTTTTCACGTCCTCAATTACAAGTGTAGTATCATCGGCAAACAGGATACATTTATGATTAACAATCAAAGGTAGATCGTTTATGTATAGTACAAACAATAAAGGACCCAGTATACTGCCTTGTGGTACTCCACAGTCATTTGTACGATATGATGATTTGTACGAACACAGATTGTCTTTCTCAATTTTACATATTTCTACACATTGTTCACGGTTTTTTAAATAATTAGAGATCCAGTCAAGTGCTTTACCTCTGATACCGTATCGCTCTAGCTTATTCAATAGAGTTTTGTGACATACGCGGTCAAATGCTTTACTCATATCCAAAAATATGGATACTATGCGTCTACCAAGGTTAAAACTGTCTGTAATAGCTTTAATAAGTGAAAAACACGCCAAGGTCGTAGAACTACCTTCATTTTAGTTTAGTTTCATTTATGAAAAAGTCATTAAATGCTTCAGCCATTTGTAATGGATTACTTTCCATACTGCCATTTTTAAGCTTAATAAAATCAACTGATTTATTCATGGATTTAAAGTTAACATTTTGTTTTATTACATCCCAAGAGGCTTTGCATTTGTTGGTAGATTTATGTATATAATTCGTGTTATCGATTTCTTGAGCTTTGAGAATACACTTTTTAAATATATTTGAATAAACTTTGTAGTTCTTTTTATGCATACTTTTATTAGCTTTAGACATTGTATATTTTATGTACAATGTTCTTTTCCGAACTGCGCATCTTTTTAAGCTTCTATTCATCCATTTCGTTTTTATTGGTTTATTAATTCGTTTGACTGTAATTAATGGAAAACATAAATCATAAAACAGGGTAACATCTTCATGAAAAATGTCAAAGGCTTTGTTTGTGTCGGATTCTTGCATGACATTTTGAAAAGATAATGCTGATATGCATTCTACAAATTTCTCAACATTATCTACACTAGTGTCCCTTTTCTTCTCAAACCAGTAATTATTTATTTTATTTCGATTTTTATTCATAGTTTCGAATCTGATTGTTTGTGCAGTTTCATGATCTGATAGGGCCAAATAATGAATTTTTGAATTAACGTTGGAAATGTTGCTAACTATTAAGTCTATACAAGATGTTTTCCGAGTAGGATTTACTATATGATGGCGTAGATTATAGTTCGTTAATAGTGATGTAAGTTCTTTTACGTATTTATCGTGTTTTAATAAATTAATATTCCAGTCACCGCACAATATGACCTGTTTCTTACAACGTCTCTTAAATAAATTATACAATAGTTCCTGAACATTTTTTAAGAAAAATTCAACATCTTTAGCATATGTTGAATATATTGGTACTCTATACAGACATATAATTATGAGGTTAATAGAAGTAATTTCAGTGATAGCGTATTCGAAGCGGTGCGGAATTGGTTCAGGGGTAATAGCCACTTTTTTACAATCGAATTTATTATGTACTAATATGCCAGTACCACCCCGACTTTGATTTTTACGGGAGAATGCCGAAACCAAATGGTAATTTTTTAAAATAAGGTTAGATTCACACCCATTTTTAATAAACGTCTCCGATAGACAAACGATATCTACTTTACACTTTTTCATGGCTAGCTCGTCTAGCGCGAATAATATATGGTCTAATTTACCCAAAACTCCCTGTATATTTTGATGCAACAGTGTAACACTGCGATTTACTTTAGTCGATGCGAAAAAGGTCCGTTTTCGTATTTTCATTATTTATTAAAACATTTTTAGGCGTTGTTTGTGTATTAATTGTCATTTTTTCTCTTTTTTATGCATAACTTTAAAATAAAATGGAATTGTACCCCTCTTAATTTTTTTTACAGAGTTTAGAGAGTTATCTGCATTTAATATTTTTTTAACTACTGTCAATTCCGAGATATGTGCTATTTTATTAATGTATAATTCGGTGTATTTCAAATAATCAATTTCAATGTTTAGTTTGAATGACAAAAAATAATATGGGCTGGGGAAAATGTTACTATCATATGACTTAAAATTTAAATTTATAAAATTACAATTCTCATAATTTCTTATTAATAATTCAATCTGCTTATTCAATAGTACCACGTTCAAATGTCGATTGTCAAAAATATTTAAAACAAAAATCTTATTATGTTTAAATTTATACAGCATATTGCAAAGATTTGATATTAATGTATATGGATTTCTATCATTTGAACTCACGCTTAATATAATAATATCATCTTTTTGTACATTTGATTCGGAAATTATATTACAATTTCTTAAAATTTCTGAGCTGGGTGCGAATGGCTTAATCAAGCCGAAAATATTATATATGTCATTCCATTTATTTTTTCTGTCTTGTTTCATTATCGGCGCTAAACCGCGTACTTGTTGATCTCCAATTAAGTAGATTGTCGGCTTGTTCATACAGGTCGCGACATCTAGCGGCGGTCTGCTAGAAATGCTATTGTCTTGCTTTATATAATCGTACTGCTCTGCTGAGATAGGATTAGTTTTATTATCTTTGAAGGTTATAATTGACTCCTCATGTGATGGTGATGTTTTTTGAGTGGGACTGCCGTGGATATTGTGAATTGGAGACAATCGTGGCGTATTTATGCCTATATTAGTTATCATTCTCCGTATAGGTGTGTTTTTGTGTGCTGGTATTGGAGTGCAATTTAACCTATCACTTCTTTGATGTTGAGACTGTAACAGGATTTTATTTAGTAATTTTTTATTTGGTGAACTTAGAGCTTCAAGACAAAGAGTTTTGTAGTGACTCGATTTTAACTGCATTTCTTTGATTAACTTATGTAAATTACAGTTTTCTGTGTGTAAATTTTCAATCTCGTTGTCCGCACTAAGTAACTTTATTTTTGTTATAGTAGGGTATTTCTATATTGTATTTTAATATTAGTATGTGCGGTACTTGGTCGTCACACAGATCTAACGGCTGCTGCGCCAGTCGAATAAACTAACTTGAACGCACTTGTTGTGTCATTTCGACTCCCAGTTATAACATTGGCGACGAGGAAAAAAAGAAAATATATTTAACGTGTACATTTAGAAAATGGCAAAAATCACAGTGGGCACGTTAACTACATTCAACCACGAAATACAGGAGTGGTCAGTGTATAAAGAGAGGCTCGAGCAATGGTTTCTGGCTAACGACATTGGAGAGGACACTGACAAAGCCGGCAGTAAACGCCGCGCCATCTTGTTGAGTAATTTCGCCGAGTCGACGTATAAATTGATCCGAGATCTAGCACTACCGGGTCAAGTCGGCGTGCTGAGCTACAACAGAGTCGTCGAATTATTAGATGGTCACTTCAAACCGAAGAAGTGTACGTTTGCAGAAAGGTACAAATTTCATAGTGCCACGCAACACGTCGGTGAAACGTTGGCGGAGTGGGCTGCTCGCGTCAGAGGGCTCGCCATGCACTGCGGGTTCGTGTCGACTCACCTGGATGAACAGCTGCGAGATCGATTTGTCCTCGGTATGGAGCCCGGCGCGGAGAGAGATAAGCTGTTCACCAAGGATATTTCAACGTTGACCCTGAATAAAGCTGTAGAAATAGCTGAAGGGGTTAGGAGCGCCCGGACGGGTGCTCAAGAGACCCTCCGGCATCAGGACATGACTACGCAACTGCAGGTTATGAAAGTGGGAATGGCGATGGCGGCGCCGGGAGCACCGAGTTGCGGTCGGCGCGGTCGCGGTGCAGCGGCCGGCGGTGGCGTAAGCGCGCCCGCTCGTGTTGCGGCCGCTCAGCGCGGCGCCGGTGGCGTCTGCACATCGTGCGGCTACGAGGGTCATCAAGCGTCGACGTGTCGGTTTGCGCGTTATAAGTGTAGAAAGTGCGGTGTTCAAGGCCATCTTAAGCGAATGTGTAAACAAGCGACCGGCCGGCAACATTATGTCGAGTGCTGCGGGGGCTCCGATGTCGATGGTAAGCACCTTCCGTGTTGTAATATTCGCAGTATTTATGGGGAGCCTATGCGGGAATCTGTCGTGGTTGAAGGAGTAAAATTATTTTTTGAAATAGATACGGGTTCTCCGGTTACAGTTATTTCCGAGCGGATGTATAAACAACATTTCTATAATCTAGCCTTAAGAACGAGTGACGTTATTTTACACAGCTATAATGGTGATAGGTTAGATATTATAGGTAAGCTGAACCTGCTTTTTGAATATCAAAACAAATCAAATCGTATTAGTGTATATGTAGTCCGCAACGGGGGGCCGCCCTTGTTAGGAAGAGACTTTTTATCGACTTTTAATTTGGAAATCTGTTCATTAAATAATTGTAGTGACTTTATAAAAAACATTAAATACCGATTTCCAAAGCTATTTTCGCAGGAATTAGGTTGCTTTAAAGGCATAGAAGTGAACTTACCTCTAAAACCAAATTCTAAACCAGTTTTTTTTAAGGCGCGGCTGCTCCCGTTTGCTCTACGCGAGGGTGTCGAGAGGGAGTTAAATCGTCTCGTCGAGTCCGGGGTTTTGGTCCCAGTTAAGCATTCTGATTATGCCAGTCCTATTGTACCTGTTTTAAAACGTGATGGGTCTCTAAGGTTATGTGCTGATTATTCGGTAACCATAAACAAACAGTTACTTGTCGACAAATATCCATTACCCAGATACGATGAGCTGTTTGCTAAGCTACATGGGGGTAAATATTTTACTAAACTGGACCTGTCACAAGCCTACAATCAGCTGTGTCTCAACGAGACTTCACAAATGCTCACATGTATAAACACACATAAGGGCTTATATAAATTCACAAGGTTAGTGTTTGGGTTGGCCAGTGCACCCGCCATATTCCAAAGAACCATGGAGACCTTACTCGCAGGGTTAGATGGTACACTTCTATTTTTAGATGATATTCTAATATGTGGAGCAGACAAGGATCAAATGCTTAAACGACTGTATGAGGTATTTCGAAGACTACAAGAAGCCGGTGTAACTTTAAAAATGGAGAAATGTTCTTTTTTCCAGGAATCAGTATCATATTTAGGATTTATAATCGACCGCCACGGTATTCGTAAATCACCAGAGAAAGTAAGTGCTATCTTACAATCTCGAGTTCCTACTAATACGACAGAAGTTAAATCCTTTTTAGGCATGGTAAACTATTACAGAAATTTTATCAAAAATGCGTCTTCAATGTTACACCCTCTCCATAGATTGCTACAAAAGAATGTACCGTGGTCGTGGACCAAGGAACATGAGGAAGCCGTTTTGAAGATTAAACGAGAATTAACGTCAGACACAGTTTTAGCACACTACAATCCGGCAGCTCGATTAATTTTAACGGTAGATGCGTCTCCCACAGGACTCGGTGCCATTTTATCCCAAATCGAAGATGGAGTGGAAAAGCCAATCTCGTATATGTCTCGCTCCCTTAATGCGGCTGAAAAACATTATAGCCAAATTCAAAAAGAGGCAACGGCGATCATATTTGGTGTTAAGAAATATCATCAATATTTATATGGCCGCACGGAACCGTTTATTTTAAAAACAGATCACAAACCTTTAATATCCATATTCAATCCGGACAAAGGAATTCCGGAAGTCACTGCTAACAGATTGCAACGCTATGCAATTTTTCTGTCAGCTTATAATTATAAAATTGAATACGTGAGTAGCGCTCACAACACTGCGGATTATCTGAGCAGGGCGAGCGGCGGCCGCGGCGCCGACGACGACGGTCCCTCGCGGGCCGCGGCGGCGCGTGCGTATCGGCGGAGCGATGAATCGGCTCCCGAGGACAGGTCCGCGTATGTACACTTCGTATACGAAGGAGATCGGTTTTTATCTATGTCTGACTTTAGTGAGGCTAGTAAGCGAGACAATATAATTTCTACAATAATGAAATATTTGAGTAACGGCTGGCCAGATAAGGTATACGACACGATACTTAAAACTTATTTAAGTATTCGATCGGAACTTGCTGTGGAACTAGGTTGCCTTATGAGAGGTCACAGGTTAGTAGTACCGGGGATATTACGTAACACAATTTTGATGGAATTACATAGGGGTCATTTAGGTGTTACAAAAATGAAAGAGGAGGCAAGGAACAGATTTTGGTGGCCAGGAATGTCAGTTGCGATCGAGCACTTTGTAGGAGCGTGTGCACCTTGCAACTCGCAACGCGCCGCACCCCCGCGCGCCCCGCTCACGCCGTGGCGCTATCCGACCGAGCCGTGGCATCGCGTTCATTTAGATTTTTTAGGACCTATAAATGGGAGGACGTTTCTCATCGTGGTAGACGCGTATTCCAAATGGGTCGAGTGCTTTGATGTGTCCTCGGGACATAGCTCTCGAGTAGTGATCGATAAAATATCGGAAGTTATGGCTAGGTTCGGTTTAATTCATACCATTTGCTCGGATAACGGTACTCCGTTCGTTTCTAACGAATTCAAACAATTCTGTAATCGGAATAGTATATGCCATTTAACATCTCCAGCCTACAATGCTGCCAGCAATGGTCAAGCCGAAAGCTATGTAAAAATAATTAAAAAAGCTATCAAGTGCATTTTGGGCACAGGTTCAAATTTGCGCGATTTAAATATTAAATTACAAGAATTTCTATTATGTTATAGGAATTCCAAACACACAACCACGAACAGATCGCCTGCAGAGGTTTTATTCGGCCGTAAATTAAGATGTAGATTAGATTTATTAAAGCCTGCTACCTCAACACCAGCCGACGCGTCACTCGACTCAACTGTTAAAGCCAAGCAGTGTTTACAGAGTGACTATTATAATGGAAAACGTAAAGTACAGTTCACTGTGGGCGATGACGTTTTAGTTAAATTGTACAGTCAACAAAAACAGTACTGGTCTCGAGGTGTAATAGTGAAAAAATGTGGTAACGCAGTTTATATTGTACAACTGAGCAACACCGATCAGACGCTTAAAAAACACGCTAATCAACTGTTACATTATAGAGGGGGAGAGGAGATGACGGATGAATCCGTAAAACCAATTCCGGCCTTTTTGTCTCCTATAACTGGTGAGACTAACAGCACCGGGTCATTTTCGAACCGAAGCTCTTCGCCTCTAGACGAAGTATTACTACCAGACGAAGACGCTAACCGTGCCGATGAGGTGGTAGTGAATGCAGCGTCCTCGGGGGCTACCGTTGAACGTGTGGAGCCCACGCTCGAGACGGCTGAGCGCGTCACACGGTCAAGGCGTGATAGAAAAAAAAAAATGTAAATTGTAAGAAAAATTGTAAGTGTTTTAAAATTAAGGTGGAGGGATGTTATAGTAGGGTATTTCTATATTGTATTTTAATATTAGTATGTGCGGTACTTGGTCGTCACACAGATCTAACGGCTGCTGCGCCAGTCGAATAAACTAACTTGAACGCACTTGTTGTGTCATTTCGACTCCCAGTTATAACAATTTTTAATTCAGCAACCTCGGACTGCAATTCATTTATTTTTAAGCTGTCGATCCTTATTGATGTATCGGGCAAACTATATATGCTAGTATTTAATTCAGACGATTTATTGGTGTCATCGGATTCTGTTAGAGACCGAGTCCTCATCGGTTTCCTTACGGTGACATAATTTTGAGTGCTATCCAACCTTGAAGGGAATGCAATTGACGTTGAGGCATCATCAATAAACTCATATTGAGTTTGAGGTGAGTTGGTGGTGGTTTTAATTGATTTTGATAACGGCAACATATTTTCTTAATCCAGCAAAAAATCTCGTTTTGTTTACTTATAGTGAATACAGTTCCTTAATATGATAATATGCTAATAGATGGCGCTGTGGTGTAATAGTTATTGGTTGTACAGCAGATTTTTCTTTATATTACAATTTGAATAGTGTAACGGGTACAAATCAAATTCTCTGTTGCAATATTTTTTTTTAACGACACTTCACCACAGTTCTGTTGTTCACAACGTCCACCATATAATGCTATTTATCACTGTTAACTTATGTATAAATCATAATTGTTTAATTGTCTTGATTTTTAGGGGTTCAGTTCACTGCAATATTATTAGTTATTACTTCATAATTACTGATGAGATTTACGAGATAATAATATTCACTTATATTTACTCCCGATTCTTAACATTAACTATATTTTTATCACTTAAACTGTTAAAATTGTATTTTTATTTCAACATAAACACGGACTCGATGTGTATCGTGACGACAGCGCCACCTGTCTCCTTCTCCTTCTTTGAGATATACCCTGTCTGTACGCCCTGTATATGGTTGACTTAGTAAAATATACAGGGTGGCTATTTAAATACCTGTGATAATAATGGCGAATGTACTCATGAATAATATTTTTTAGTATGAGATCAATTTCGAAATTGCAAAATATGCCGTCTTACAAAAGTGTACAGTTGATCTAATAATTTGTTTGAAGACATTGCTTTTTTTTAACGTTTTGAAATTGCCCCATAACCAGTGTTTTAGTATTTATGAGTGCGTCCTTTCGTATCAGGGGATTAAATCGCTATCATGTAGTCCATTTAAATATTATATTTTTAAGATCGACTCAAATATTCATTTAGTTAACAGAAAAGTTTTCTTCGAAACCAACACAAAAAGATCTACTAAAAGATGTTTATTTATTAATACTGAGTCCCCCCTTAAAAATGTACTATTTAAAAAGGACCTCTATATTAAAATATTTATATAGTTTATCGCGAATGGTTACCATTCGCAGTTTATTGGTCTCCTAGTATTTAAAAAAATAAAAAGATGTGTATTTGATATAGTAACTATCAATTTTACTGATCTATTTTTCGAAATGTTAGTTTAATTGCGCAGCATAATAAAGTGTCTAAACATTGATAAGCGTTTTCTAATTTAGCAGTAGATTTAATCGCACAGAAGTGCCCCAACTTTATAGTTCCGACTCACTTGCAAATTAAGCACTATATTTATGTATATAACTTGTTAACACATAGTTTTATAGTTTATTTTGTAATATCTACAACGTTCGGATAAACTAGCATGGAAGAGTTTTTGTTTTATATTTTTTTTTTTTTTTTCAAAAAGTCCAATTGGCAAAACCAACAAAATAAAAAATACGAGAAAAAGAGTAATTTCAAAGTAAGCACACTCTATACAATGATTAAAGTCTACAACTTGTATTCAGATTGTGAAATGAGGATAAATTAAGATTGCTTTCCCAAAAACATTCTTCCTGCTGCGTGTATGACAATGTTTGATTCGGTGCCATGTTCATTTAGTTTAAGCGAATCCATGTCATGCCAACTTGTGGTACCCATTTCCAATTTCTTGTCTTTCTTAATCAACATTTCATGGAGCTCCTCCAATACACTAGTTAATATTGCTACGAGCTGGTTTATGGTTTTCCCTGAAGTCCCAATTGTGCGCCTCTTTTCAATGTGATCGAAGAACGATGCGTCAAATACTTGTAGTCTCTTGCCACTAAAGCATGGAACCGTGGCTACTTGATTGTACACTCCTGACAGCAACCCTGTTTGATTTGCACAGGACATTTTAGAATAATATTTCACTTTAGGCAAACTAACAGGCACCACTTGATCACTAGTCCCTTGTCCACGGAAGCAGGGCCCAAGTTGTTCTCTAGTCTTCCAATTTCCTATGCTGGTGATAGATTCCAAAACTGACAAATCCTCCTTGTATGTCCCAAAGATTGAATGAAAAACAATTTGTGTTGCATCCTCTTCAGTCATACTGCCAGACATAGTGAATTTGTTCTTGAGACCCATTGCAACCTTATAAACGTACCAACCTCCTGGTCCAGTAGTTGAAAAGTACTCTGAGAAAACTTTGGTGTCGGCCTCTTTGCTCCACACTGCGGCAAATATAGTAATTGGGAAAAACATCCTGGTAGCTTGTCGGGCAGTTGTTACCAATAGAATTTCAGCTATCAGAGTAGTCAACAGGGACACTTCGGAGGCCTGTTTGTGAGTTTTTGTAATTTCAATTAAATCGTCTATGCAAGGAATATGAGACATTGCCCGCTTCACTGCAGCTGAAAACTTCCTTCTGTACAGGTGTTCACTCCGGATCATACAAAGCCATGCAGTCATAGGTCCTAAGCTCTGTACGATTGATGAGCGTCGCTCTGGTGGAAAAGAGGCTCCTTCCAAAAGTACGTGGTGGGCACCTGATAGACCATATTTAGAAACAGGGAAGCTCTTGTGTCTGCCATCTACCTTGGTTATAGGCATGTTGTTGTGACCAAGCCTTAATTCATTTAACCTCAATGCGTATGCGGCGAACATATCAAGATACGGCCCCATTGTCCCATACCAATTGTTAGTGTCATTAGGGTCATAATGTTCATATTTTAGGCCATTATGTGTCAGAGCAGATTCCCAAAAGGCCATTGCATCTTTACTCTTAATACTGTACTCTTTACCTTTATAGGTAACTTTGAAATCAGTTTTGGAAGACTTCTTTTCCATGTTGGATTCAACCCCATTAGCTTTTTGCCGCAAAATGTTATGACAAGTGAATATTATGCTTATTATCTGGTTACCACAGGTAATGCATTTCCCTATCAGATCTTCTCCCTTACTTGTAGCTGCTTGATCCACTTCCATTGGTAAGGTTGTCTTCGGGATTAGGGAGTTAATGTTGTCCTTGATTTTGGTGTAACCTAGAACTATTGAACTTAGGCACTTATGTTTCTTTCCTGGATCTAATTCAATCCTGGGTCTTTTAGCATCTTCTAAAACTTGATTTGTCTCGGGGTCAATCAGTATATCATCGTGTGGGCGCTTTGCTCCGGCCCTGGAAGTGAAAGCCATACTGTATTACTTATATCTCCTTAAAATTTGTTAACCGATTTTTTATTAAAAGATCTGTTCAACCATGAAAAGCGACACCAAAGAATTGCAATTTTGTGTTCGAGGCTGTAACAGCCGATGTTTCCGAGGATGTAAGAATGTTTGCTCTTACAGAATTGCATGGCAGGCCAGTCGTGGCAGCGACGGTGGTGGTGGGGGCATGCGGATTCTGTTCCAGATGACGGACGACCGCAGCAGCCGAGGCAAAGACTACCGGAGCAGCCATGGCAGCGTCGGCATGTACCAAGTACTAACAGTAGTGGGTGGATGCCGGCCGGCGCTAGGCCGCATGAACTAATTGGTGGCGGAAGCACGCAAAGCAGGTTAGATCAAATTGCATATATTATTTAAAGTCATCCCCAGCTGTATTAAAACAAATTTGTTTTTCCTATAAATATAAATAATAATATTAATTAAACAACTGTACCTATCGGAATAAAAACTAAAAAAAAATTTTTTTTTCATTGACGGATATAAACGGGACATTAGTAGTTTTAGGTAAACTACCAATATCCCTTTTTGAGTTAAAGAAAAAATGGTCACGTTATGCATACACCACCGCGCTTATGATTTTTTCGGGAATAGAATTCGGCAAGCTCAAAATCTCGCAAGCGAAGATTGCTTTCGTTTCCCGATTTCATAAACTTTTCAGAAAAGCAAATAACATCTATATCCCTATAATTTACTGATACTTCATTTATAGTTACAGTCAATATATCTTGTTTATTTAATATACCTGAAATTTTTTTGTGCAATATAACTAATTTATCCTTCTCGAAAAAACTCAATGCTGTTCATCACTTATCGCCCAGTGGTTTGTTTTTATTAACCCGAGTGAAATAGTCAGGAATGGTTCTTTTCTTTATCTTTGTTGGTACCGATGTTGTTTTCATAGAAAAGTAATCTGTAATTTTTAGCTTTGTATCCTTGATTTTATTATGTATCTTGTCTTTAATTGACATTTCATTATTTTTCTTATGCAACTTAGATATATTTTTTACGAAATAATCGAAGTAATGTGCATAGTCAATTTCAATTTCAATGACATTAATTAAATTAATAACATGGTGTGTGCCATAGGATAATCAATATTTATAAATTTGCAATTTTTTTTTTTTTTTTTACAATTTGATTCTAATTCGTAATTTAATTGGTTGATATTTATGTTAGGCGTGTCGCTTCATATACTGATTACCTATGCACACCTAATTTAACTGACTGTCAGAAAGTGCACTGCTGGGATTATAAATAACAAGTCTTTGTTACGGAACTGTGTAAGGCAACCCAAAATGACGTGGCCTTGATACTGCTGGAATGCAGCCTGTAGTGACCTAAAATGATCGTCTAGTTTGTTTCATTTTGTTTAGAATTTCAATTATTAGCGTGAATCTATAAACATTAAGAGCGGTTCAGGGAATTGATAGTTAGTCGGTTGTAGGCACGCTATTACGGCGTGTATAACGGTTCTTTGTGGAATACTTGACAGGAGCGCCTGAACCCTTTACTGACCAGGATAATGCTTAGGTCTTAAACCTTTAGCTAGCCACAGCGTCTGCGCAGTCTTTGATTGGAGGTCAGGTAAATTTCTTCTGACCTTGCTATAATCAGCTTACGCGATTAATATAGTGACTTCTGTCATTATACCAATCTCGTAGAATTTCGCATATTTTCTTGATCGCTGCGCAAATAATTATACTTATTTTGAGTATAGTGTACACTATCATTAATTATCCTTACAGGATTATTGATGCATATTTTATAGGCTGGGCAATTTCACATGTGAGTTTAAATGGTCTGAGTAAACAATTCAGGGCCGCTAGCGAATCCAGTTGAGTCTACAGAAATCGGGCTGTGCGTGATTTTTGCCGCAAATCGGCTCACCTGGAGAGCGGTCTCCAGATGTAATAATATCATGCACTTATCAACCCCGCAAGCTATGCTAGAATAATACTATAAGCTAAAGGTACTCTGCCGCCACTAAAATTAAAAAGCGCATATAAATGGGGTCCCTGGCTATCACAAGTGCTCCATTCATAAACGCCAGCAAATAAAAAAAGCCCTTCGCCTCAGCGAGATTGTATGAATGCGTCATCCAATCTCACTTACACAGAGGTACCTTTCAAGACAAAATTTAACTTAGCCACTATGCCACAGATTTAGGCATAGGCGTATGTATTTTACGTTATTCGCGCACGCGTATTCTGTGGAAAACACTACACATAAACGGGTATACAATAAGGTAGGATTACAGTATATCTTAAGACTAAACTTAGCTTTAGCAGGTTAACTTAATTGGGCTAAGCTGCGGTCCCGCGAAGAACTCGTGGTCTCGTACTGTGCAGCGTGGAGTCGGCGACCGTGGGCTGTCCTCGGCGGTGTTGCTACGCTGATCTCGGCGCCTTCGCGTGTCGTGGGGAGTTCGAGTACTCGACCCTTTGTACGCGTATTATTTTCGACAAGAAGTATCTCTAAACCGAATTAATTATTATGATAAAAGCCGCGACGTCGCACGACCGCACCGCGCGAACTCCGGGATCGAATGGCCAGTAATTATTATGATACGCGCCACGATGTCGAACGTCCGACCGCCAGTACTCTCGAAAACCGAATGGCCTCCAGCCGTGCGCCCGCACACCGCGCTCCACCGCGCCCCCGTCTCCCGCGCTGGGTGACGCGCACTCTCATTCGTCAACTTAATTATCGCCCGGTAACAGCGGCGGCTTCCCATGCCCAAGCTGGCGCCTCATTGTCGCCGTTCCTTCATGCACGTGCAAACCTTTTAGAGCCCCGTTCATGTTTCAATATGATACAATAGATAGGCCGCCTTCCTTTGTCTTCGCCTGTCTTTTGTTATCGATAGCTTTTAAAATCTCTTTTGTGCTTAATTTGTAGACGATCGCTTTCCAATTTTATGACATCCGGACGGCCTAGCTAATTGTTTTATTTTCAATGCTCACCAACAAATTCCTGTTACCATGCATAGTAATTCCCCAAATTTTATGACATACGTACGACATGCGGTTATAAATTCCCGAAAATCACACGTATGAAATGTCCAAAACGCGCTGTCGCGTGGAGACATACGACCCCTCGAAATACATGTATACACATCTAAGTTCGCTATCAATTCCACAATATAACTCTTCAAAATATAATCTACGTTGTATCATTACAACTGTAGTTATATTTTACACACTGTTTACTCAAAATACAAGGTCCATTACTGCCAGTTTATTATATCACTAATTTAGACTGAATTACGGAACCTAACTATTTTGTACTGATGTAACAAGTGAAACGACCAACACGCTTGATTTCCACCGAGCCGACTGCCTGACCAACAACGCGTCGCTCGCTTCATGGGTTACGTCAGCACTTCTAAGAATGCTGATATCATACAATGCCTTTGTGTCCCTACACAAAATCCTCTTCACAAAAAAAAATTTTAAACAAAAAAAATTTTGCAGTTGCTTCGTAACAGACGAACAAATACTCGATATGAATTGTATGCCTAGACTTGCGCGCTCTGTACTGCGCGTAATGAAATTTGAACCTCGCGTCACGGGAGGCGGCGCCGGGCTATATCGGGCTATATAATGTCGCAATTGCTATATCTACATACAATTCATACCGATGAATGACGCAATGTCTACCTTGCTTACAACTCGACACAATGAACATAGTTGATAATACTATATTGATACAGAATTACTGAAAGTTTCTCATAAGGAGCAATCAATCATAGGCTCTTGGTAAAATGATCACTACACATATCATTTTGGCAACATAAATAATATTCTACTATACATTAAGGGTAACTATCAAGGAGTACACTTTGCCCAAAAAATGATCACGATTACTTTAAACTACACCGGTGTCTCCTGTAACAGTGCCGAAAGAAACAAATTAATAATCTACACACTTTAGCCAATCTATCATTAGGCTATATATCACACATAACATCATTAAATTATCTATGCTTGAACAAAACATAACTAGAAACATTGTATACTGTCTATCTGTATGCGAATACTTGTCTTTTCTCCATAAAATGCTTACGAACATATCACCACATTATTCTTTCTTTAAATCACAAAACCACTTTAATAAACGGTAGGCTGCTGTGGTTGTGGAACCGTTTGTACTCTTACTGCTGGAGTCGCCAGCCCTGCGCTGTTTACCTCCTTGCGCAACCAATTCCGCGTCTTCTTGACGCATTGTCGGCGCATAACAAAAATGATAATCGCAGCCAACAAGCTCGCGATAACGATCACCAAAATGGATAGGTACTCTATCTTTCTCTCCATGTGCGTACTACTTGCACCTGCTTGGACCTGGGTGACGGCTAAATTTTCCTGGCAATTTGATCCAAACTACTTTGTGTGCTTCCGCTCCCGATTAGTTCATGCGAACTACTGCCGGCCGGCACCCACCCACTACCGTTAGTAGATGCATGCCGCCGCTGTCATGGCTGCTCCGGTCGTCTCTGCGAGTGTTCGCTATCTGAAATGAGAGCCGCATGCACCCGCCACCGTTGTTGCCCTGGCTGCTCTGGTCGTCTCCGCGACACGTGTATCGCCTCTCCACGAGGCATCCTCAGGCGCTGTAGATGTTAGTCGTTAGAATAACATGCTACGAATGAGTCATCCATCGCATTGCCGTCCCTTATATAGAAAAAGTGGAGGGGGTGGAGGGGTTGAAGGGGTGGAAGGGGTAAGCGAAAAGATATTTAATAGAGGGGAGCTGTTTACGTCAGTCTGTTTGTTCATAAGAGGGATATTAGAATTTTTATGCTTAACTATTTCCAACTGTTCTCTAATATTCAATTTTAGTCAGTAATTTAGTTAGGATAAATCATGTCCTTTGTCTACAAGATGTTCGGCGAAGTGTGACCTTTCTGGGCAATTGTTTTTATATGCAGATATGTGTTCCTGAAATCGTTTTTGAAAACTACGACCAGTTTGACCGATATAAACATGATCACATTCATCACAAAACAACTTGTAGGCGCCGGATTTTTTATTTGGCGGAATTTTGTCTTTACTGTTACAAAGCGATTTGAGAGTGTTATGTGTTTTGAGTGCAACGTTTATGTTATTTTTTCTAAATATGTTAACTATTTTTTCAGTAATTTTTCCTAGGTATGACAAACTCGCAGTGTATTTTGTTGTTGGAACATTAGAAACTGCGTATAGTAGTTTATTGACGATATTATTCGTCTTTTTTCGCAACAGTTGGTCTATGGTGGATTTAGTGTAACCGTTTGATTTCGCGATCTGGTATATTACATCAAGTTCCTTGACGTAATTATCCTTACTTAATGGGACGCTCATCAAACGGTGTATCATAGATTTATACGCTGCGAGTTTGTGTTGCCAAGGATGGCTTGATGACGCAGGGATCGTGGTATCGGTATGAGTGGGTTTGCGATATATAGAAAATTGATGGGTTGTTTGATTTCTAGATATAGTTAAATCCAAAAAGTTAAGTGAATTATTTTGTTCTTGGAGACGACCGGCAGCGGCGGCATGCATCTACTAACGGTAGTGGGTGGGTGCCGGCCGGCAGTAGTTCGCATGAACTAATCGGGAGCGGAAGCACACAAAGTAGTTTGGATCAAATTGCCTGTAAATTTGACTTTCGCAAAGTAACGCCTGAATCTATTAACTATTAAATTTTCCTGCTTGCTCTGTCCCCAGCTCATAGTGACACTGAACTTTCTAATTAAGTTATCTTGACGAAATGCAAAGAAATTTCCATACATTCTTTTATATACCTTCATCATTACCCAGAAAAAAATGCTGACAAGTATTCGCGTACCTACATAAGTATTGCTGTATACGCATGTCCCGACTTCCATTCTCATTAAGTATACTTAGCATTATAACTCTTACACAGCATACATTGTATCGCACTTCGACCTAGTTACGATATGCACGTGTAATCAAATCATCGCAATTGGATAAGTAGCTAGTACACCGCTACGCTATGCTATACTATGCTATGCTAAAACATCCCGACGAAAAGAAAAGCTTACCTATCGTATAGGTGAACCCTTGGCATCCCAAGAGTCTGAGTGACTGTTGAGCATCGCGGCCTACGGGAACCCTAGACTCCGTAACGCGTGGGCGGCTTAACTTCACGCCCGCTTTTAGACTTAAAAACTACAGATTTCGACGGTTTATCCTGGTTCAATATTTTATTAGCTACTGTATTACTAGTTACGGCGGAGGATCACTTATCAAACTCATCATTCACTAAATAAGCCGATTTTTACACGATCCATCGAAATGTTTGCCACACGGTCGGCTGTACGGCAGCTGTACTCTATATACTTTACTGTTACGTTTAATTACTCTGTATGGACCATCATAGGGAGATTTCAAAGGTCTCCTTACTGTGTCATCTCGAACGAAAACATGTGTACATGACTCTAAATCTGGATGTATGAAAAACGATTTGGATGAATTTTGCGATCTCGATGTAGGCTTATACTTACTAATGGTACTCTATACCTGATCAACTAACTCGTTACCGTCACTTATCTCTCGTTTGGTGACGTCGAAAAAATCGCTCGGTAGGCGTAGTGTACGCCCGAAAACCATCTCGGCTGCGCTAACGCTATTGTCGATATTTAGCGCGGCACGAAGACCTAACATTACTGTAGATAACTCATCTACCCATGACGTATTATTTTCTAACCTAGCTTTTAATGTAGCCTTCAACGAACGATGCCAGCGCTTGACCATACCATTACTTTGTGGATGTAAGGAGTGGTTCTATGTCTCTTTATCCCTAAACATTTCAATAACTCAGCGAATAAACTGCTCTCAAATTGCCTGCCTTGCTCGCTGGACAACTTGAGTGGGCATCCGTAACGCGTAATCCACCCTTCGTAAATAGCTCTAGCTACCACTTCCGCGGTAATCTCTTTCACCGGGAATGCCTCTGGCCAACGTGTTTTCCTATCGATAACCGTAACACAATACCTATATCCCTGTGATGTTGTGTTTAGTGGCCCAATTATGTCGATATTCAAATGTTCAAATCTCTCCGATTCCGGGTATGCACTAAATTCCGATACTGTACGCCTACTAACTTTGGCTTTTTGACACAACATTTTGCCCATAATCCTACATCTCGGTTCATGCCTGGCCAAAAAAAAATTTGCGTCACTAATTTCTTAGCACTTCGTATCCCTGGATGACTAAGATTATGTATCATATTGAAAACAGGTTTCCTAAAAACTTCTGGTACATAAGGTCTGGCATTGTTCGTAGAAGTCTCACAATATATCGACTCTGTGCTCGTAGGTAAAAACATACTTTTAATGCATACGTTACCTTTCTCTTTGTTATACTGTTGTTGCACAATGTAGGTATCCGCTTTTTGTGCGTCAGCGAGTTCGTTGTAATCGAGCGTCGTGGGGCAGGAAATCGTCTCGACGCGTGACAACGCGTCGGCTACTACATTCTGCTTACCTTCTACGTATCGAATATCCGTTGTGAATTCGCTGATAAACAACAGTTGCCTAGTACGCCTGTGTGTTTCTTTGTTACTATCGAAATTCTTATGAAAAGCAAAAGTTAATGATTTATGGTCCGTAAAAACAATTAATGGGCGTCCTTCAAACATCTTTCGGAAATGCCTGATAGCCAAAAAAATTGCCAATAGCTCTCTGTCGCAAGCGCTATATTTCCGTTGAGCCTCGTTTAGCTGCTTAGAAAAATATCCTAGAGGTTTCCATGTATTCCCCTCTCTTTGTTGCAGCACTCCGCCTACACAAGTGTCTGAACCGTCCGTCATTAACGCTATTGGTGTCTCAGTTCTAGGATGTGACAATGTAGCCGCCTTTTGTAAGCTGAGCTTACATTGTTCAAATGCCTCTATAGACGCTTGCGTCCACTCGATCTTAGTCTTATCGCGTTTTTTACTATTATGGAGATACCTGTTCAAATGTGCCTGCTGCTCTACTGCATTAGGGATGTGCGCACGATAAAAATTAACCATACCCAAGAAACGTCGTAGTTCCTGTACCGTTTCTGGTCTTGGGTAATCGACTATAGCTTGTACTTTCTCGGTCAGCGGCCGTATCCCATCTGTAGACACTTCGTATCCTAAAAAATTCAATTTTGACTTACCGAAACTGCACTTCGAAATGTTGATAGTGACTCCATACTGGTTCAACCTACCAAACACGGCGTCCAAATGCTCCTTGTGCCCCTCGTCTGAACTGCTGGCTATTAATACATCATCTATATAACAAAACACAAAATCTAGCCCTTGGAAAACAACCGTACTCATGAATCTTTGGAATGTGGAAGCTGCCCCTGACATCCCGAACGTCATTCTTGGAAATTCGAATAACCCCCATGGGGTAATGATGGCTGTTTTCTCTACATCCTGTTCTGCAACAGGAATAAAGTAGTAAGCTCTCTGTATGTCTAATTTTGAAAATATTTGTTTCCCCGCTAAATGATACGTGAAATCTTGTAACCTAGGAATTGGGAATCTGTCAGGCTTAGTAACAGCGTTTAATTTCCTGTAATCGCCGCAAGGTCTGATTTCGCCATTTTTCTTTGCGACAATGTGCAATGGGCTAGCCCATGGGCTTTTTGAAGGTCTACATATTCCCAGCTCCTGCATTACCCTAAATAATAATAAATAAATAATAACTACCAATAAACCGTATTTTATTAAAAAATCAGCCCCTAAAATAGGCTGTTTGGTGTCCGCTACTATAAAAGTCCACCGGTAGGCTCGTCGAAGACCTAAATTTAATTCTAGAGTCTTTGTACCATATGTTTTAATTTTACTCCCGTTTGCCGCATATAGCTTGTAGTCTGAACACGCACTATTAAATTGTTTATTTTTCACTGGCAATACGGATACGTTCGCGCCTGTATCTATTAAAAAACGAAAACCTGACCTGGAATCCGTAACACTTAGGCGGTGCGAAGGTTGGATGCACACTTCCGCCACAGCTTGCACCCCTGTTAGTTTTCCGACGGCGACGACTTGCCCCATGCACACGGCTGCTCACATTTATGTGCTCTTTCTCCGTATCGGAAATGGTAAACACACATCCAATCCGGGCTAGTTGGCGTGCGCCAGCCGTTCCCTCGTGATGCCGCACGGCGTCGGTTGAAGCTGCGGTTCCTGCTTTGGCTTCTTCCTCTGTGTACGCAATCACATCGGTTCCGCTCCGTTTTCTGGCGCTCCGGATGCGCCAGACGCACGTTCAACTTAGCAATTTCCGCCAGCACCATGGCGGCGGATGTCTCTTTGCTGCTTGATGCCGCCATCTCGGAAACTTGCATCGGTCGAGTAGCCTCCATCACTGTATCCGTGGTAGCTGCAAGTGTATCTATGTTCTTGTTCTCCGACACAGCCAGCACTGCCCTTGTCGATGGTGGCAGATGGTTTTGCCACAGTATGTTGAGGGTCTGATCTGGGATCTTTCCTCTGGCGAGATCCTTCATGCGTCGCAACAGCTGTGACGGCCTCTGATCGCCGAGTTCCATCTCGCTAAGGAGCTTCTGCAGCTGTCTCGTGGCTGATTCTTCGTAAATGGATAGCAACCTCTCCTTAATTGTGTTATACATGTTGTTCTCTGGCGGTTGTATCAACAGGTCCGTGATCTGCTCTATGGCTTCTTTGCTTAATTTTCCTATAACCAGGTCGTATTTCGCTTGGTCGCTCAGGTGTTGCGGGTTCAAAACAGCTTCTATGCGAATGAACCAGTGTCGCGGCTGGTCTGCCTAAAAATCCGGCAATCGTGACGACAATGACACGCTGCCCGCCGGCAGCCGTGCCCATTATCACCCGCGGTTCTGTGTCCTTGACGTTCCATAATAAAATTTATTACTAACTTTTAGTCCGTGTACGTGAGTCGCCCCCCTAATCCCACTATAAAAACGTTCACTAATAAAGTCCGGGGTCACCACTGTTAGGCGTGTCGCTTCATATACTAATTACTACTCTTGATTCTGTTTGAGATACTTCTTGATTTTCATTTGTTAAATTTTCGTTTGTAATTAATGCTTGCGACTCTTTTTGCTCCATTTGACGATAGGTCAATGATAAATCTATTTGTGATCTATTTAAACTTTTTCTCTTTTCCTTCGTTGTCTTTTTTGAACTAGACTTACATATATGACTTAGTTTTTAATTTTCAACTCTAAATTGGCAACAGTATTTTTGAAAGCAAAATTTTCCTGCACCATATTACTTATTTCATTTTCCGCTGACGCTAATTCTTAATGATTGCATTTCATTTTGAGCTATGTCTGGACAGCTTCTATTTAAAATATTTGAGCAATCTTGAGTGTAGTGTGACAATCGGAATCCTCGATTTCGTCTGATAGTGAGTCAAACGAATTTTGAGTTGGTACGAGTACATTGATTTTGTATTCTTTATTACGTAATGTCACATTCTCATTTGAAGCCGGTGAGGAGGTTTCAGGGCGTAAACATTTCCAGTTTATATTAAGTCATTATACGAAAGCGCCCGTAAGAAATACTAGTGCAATGTAAGTGAAATATATTATTGATATGGTGATATAAGATGAACACGACAGTTTTTGCTTGTTAATTATTTAGTGCTTACATTTTTGATACACTAGCTCCATCTTGTAATGTGCTCTGTTATTATTTAATCTGTTATTATTAAACGAGTTTGCTGAATTACTTATTTCGCTATTTGAGATTATTTTTTGTCTACTGTGCGTTTCTTTTAGTTTGAGCACCGAGTAAAGTATGCGACGTACAGTACATATATTGAAATATTTGATATGAAAAATTCTAAATTTCGAATCGAACTGGGGGTTTCTTACGTCTGTATCGAGTGAAGGCAAAAGTTTAACTGCTCGAACACGATGTATTTTACAAACTGGGTCTAAATTCACAACTACTGTTTAGAGGAAATTGGTCAGTATTTTTTATAATCTTCGGATGTGGGTGGGTGAGATGTGGGACACATGAATCTAAAGATTTGCACTGATTATGTTATAAAATTGTTCAATATTTTAAGTTAATCACTTTTATATTTTTATTTAATGTTAAGTTTATTAGCACAACAGTATTATTTTGTTATGTTCAATGCTTCTCCTAAATGTTGTTTGACAACAACAAAATTCACAAGCACACACAGAATCACAGATATAATTTTTACTGGTTGTATTTTAAAGATGGTTCTTGTAAACAATAATACTGGTAAATTATTATTACGATTACGCGTATGTTTAGTACAACTATTTTTGATGTTTAATATTTTTTACAAATTGTCACGGAGCTGGTCTAAGCAGTTATTCAAATCGTCGTCTTCATCGTCATCACATATCTGATTAAAGACTAATGTCTGTTTCTAAAGAAGTATTTTGATCTTGTAGTACGCGCCTTTTGGCCTTATTTGCAACATTTGCTGCTTGCTAGCTTTCGGCACTAGGTTTTTTTCCTTTTGCTGCTTTAGATGCTTTCTCATTTTCTTTTTTAACAAAACTATCGTTGACGGGTGTTGATGACAAAATTTTTGCGCGTTGCTTCGTTCGTTGTTTTCTTATGGACCTTTCAGAAATTATTTTAGTATGTAATGGAAGCAAAACTTCAATATTGGACTTCAATACTCCAGTAGTTGATAGCATTGTTGCACACGATGTCGATGGTATTGTATCGATTGCTGTAGATAATATTGATGGCATATGGTGTATTTCTGCAGATGATTTAGATGGTATTTAATTTGTTGCAACAGATAAATCAAATGGCATTGGATGTTGCTGCAGACGATGTAGATAGTATTGGGTCTGTTTAACTAGACGTATTTCCTACTAGACTAGAAGATTCCTCAATTGTCATTCCATCTGAATGACAATTGAGGAATCTTGAATCATTGCATCTGATTATGACAAGACTTAGAAGCTGCAGTAAAATCTTCTTCAGTAAAAACACTGGGATTGTATGGGACAATACCAGCAGGCTTAGACAAGTGGCTTTCTATTGTCTTTAATGCTTAATAGAAAGATAATCAAAATGTATGGGATTGACATTAGCTTACGAAATGTCCGTGATCTAACGTAGCGCACAAGCCGAGCCAAGTAGCAACTTTGACAAGCGCAGACGTTCAGCGAGCTTTTCGTTTGTACGACAAGTAGTCGAATGCTCACACATTGTAGATAACGAAACAATATGGCCAATATACTCGTAGCTGTTCGAGATTAGTTTGGTGTGTTTACAATGTCGTGCGTGGTTGAGTTTGTTTATTGCAAAAAAAATGCATTCGTTAAGATTACTGTTGGCTGCACATAATGTAGAATTGTGACTCAGGTGGCAAAGGAGAAATTTTTCTTTGAGCAAACAGCCGAAATTCTTTAGAGCGATTTATGATGAGCAAAGACACATCTCAGAGCCTTTGTTTCGACCTACGCACTCAAGCGTCGTAATAAGGAAATTCCCCTGGAAATAAAGGTAGGTAACCTTACTTCAGACGCCCTGGCAGCCAAGTTGACGGCTACCTTGTCCGGCGTCGTGGAGGTATCCAGACCGGTGAAGTGCGCGGAGTTCCGGATCACCGGGCTGGATGACGCCGCCACAGTACAGCGGGTACAGGTTGCGGTCGCTCGCGAGGGGGGCTGCGCCCCCGAGCAGGTCCGGGTGGGCGAAATCCGCCCGGACTGGCGGAACTCCAGTTCCGCCCTGATGCGCTGCCCGGTGACGGCAGCGAAGAAGCTGCTCGAACTGGGCAGTATTGGGGTGGGCTGGAGCCGGGTGCAGCTCCACCTGCTGAAGGCGCGCCCCATGCACTGCTTTAAGTGTATGGGGAAGGGGCACACAGCGGAGTTGTGCCCCTCCAAGGCGGACCGCAGCCGCCTGTGTTACAGGTGCGGGCAGCCGGGGCACATCGCCTCGGGCTGCTCGGCACAGGCCCGCTGTGCCGTGTGTACCGACGCCGGACGAAAGGCGAGCCACGTGATGGGGAGCCGGCTCTGCAACCCCCCATCCATCCGCGGGAGAACGCCCCCCACCTCTCGCGGGAGTGGGCGGCAGCAGGCGCCTGAGGCCAGGATGTCCGAGTAATGGCCGGACATCCTCGCTTCCTGCAGGCCAACGTCAACCACTGCGCTGGGGCTCAGGACCTTTTCCTGCAGTCCATGGCGCAGTGGGACGTGGACGTGGCGGTGGTTGCGGAACCATACTACGTGCCCTCCCGGCCTAACTGGGCCGGGGACCGGGACGGATCCGTGGCCATCGTCACGAGGCCTGGCGCCAGCCCCCCACTCGTGGTGAGGGGGAGGGGGGCGGGCTACGTGGCGGCGGTTCGGGGAGAGTACGCAATAATCGGTGTGTACTTCTCCCCGAACCGCGACCTGCCGGCCTTGGAGCGGCTGCTCGACGCTCTTGGGTCGGCAGTGAGGCGGCTAGCGCCCGCCCAGGTTATCGTGGCCGGGGACTTCAACGCCAAGTCCACGGCATGGGGCAACCCGGCCACGCAAGCCAAAGGGCGGAAGGTGGAGGAGTGGGCGCTGGCCGCGGGACTGTCCCTCTTAAATAGGGGGACGGTCCATACGTGCGTGCGGTGGAATGGAGGGTCGGTGGTGGATCTGTCCTTCGCCACCGCGTCCACCGCACGCAGAATTGAGGATTGGAGGGTGGAGACGGGGGTAGAGACACTCTCGGACCATCGGTACATCAGGTTTGAGGTGTCTCGAGCCCCCGGGAGTCCGGCGATTTCGTCCCGGTGGCGGAGCCGGTTCCCGCGTTGGGCACTCACCAGGCTCGACCGGGAACTGGCAGAGGAGGCGGCTATTGTCGGCCGCTGGGGCCTCCCGCCAATGGAGGATTTGGGGGCGGAGCAGGGGGCTGGTCGTCTTTGCGACGCCTTCACGGCGGTGTGCAGGGCGGCCATGCCCAACGTTGGGCGTCCGCCCCCAAGGCGGGCGGTCTACTGGTGGTCGGCGGAGATAGCCGACCTCCGGTACGACTGCAACGGGGCGCGTAGAGCGTATACCCGGAGCAGGCGTCGCCGCCCCCGCGACGAAGGAAGGGATAGCCATCTGCACGGTATCTACGTGGAGAGCAGGAGAGCCCTGCAGATGGCTATAAGTAGGGCCAAGGAGGGGGCGTGGCAGGAGCTGCTGGAGGGCCTAGACAGGGACCCGTGGGGCCGACCGTACAGAGGAGCGCGGAACAAGCTCCGCGCTCAGTCGGCCCCGCTGACGGAGACCCTCCAGCCGGCCCTGCTGGAGAGGGTTGTCGGGGAACTCTTCCCTGACACCCCGCGGGGTTTCGCTCCCCCGAGGATGGCCCGATCGCTGGACTCCAGAGGAGAGGTGGAGGGCGCTCCGCCGCCCGTCACCGACCAGGAGATGGAGGCGGTCATTGACCGCCTCCGAAGCAAGAAGAGGGCGCCGGGTCCGGACGGGGTGCACGGAAGGGTGCTAGCCCTAGCCCTCGTGCACCTCGGAGACGGGTTTCGGGAGCTCCTTGACTGCTGCTTGCGGTCGGGATGCTGCCCGGGACCCTTCAGGGTGGGCCGGCTCGTACTTCTGGCAAAGGGAGACCGGCCCCCGGACTCGGGGTCGGCGGTTCGACCAGTCGTTCTGCTGAACGAGGCGGGCAAAGCCCTGGAAAGGGTTGTCGCCTCCCGCCTCGCTCAACATTTGGAGGGTGGCCCGGGACCGAGCTTCTCGGATGCCCAGTTCGGGTTCCGGGCCAGACGGTCGACCGTCGACGCCATAAGGCGCCTAAGGTCGGTGACGGAGGATGCGGAGCGCGAGGGAGACGTGGTGGTGGCGGTGTCGCTGGACATCGCCAATGCCTTCAACAGCCTCCCCCACAGTACCATCCTGGAGGCCCTCAAATACTTTGAGGTGCCTCCGTACTTGGGGAGACTGTTGAAGGCATACTTGGAGGACAGGGAGGTGCGCTACGAGGACGCGAGGGGTCAGATGGTCAGAAGACGCGTCGTGTGCGGTGTCCCACAGGGGTCCGTTCTGGGCCCCATCCTGTGGGACCTCGCATACGACTGGGTCCTGCGGTGCCGTCTCCTCCCCGGGATGAGTGTCATCTGCTATGCAGATGACACCCTTGTTACGTCCCGGGGTAAGACCTTTGTGGAGGCGGCGCGGCTGGCCGAAGTCGGAGTAGGACTGGTGGTCAGCCGTATAGAGAGGCTTGGGCTTCGGGTCCGATTCGAGAAAACCGAGGCCCTCCTCTTCCGCGGGACCGGTAGGCGGGGCCCCCCCTCGGGAGCGCACCTCCAAATAGGAGGAGAGAGTATAAGGGTGAGTGCCCAGATGAGGTACCTGGGCCTCACCCTTGACGGAAGATGGACCTTCGGTCCCCACTTCGAGCGGTTGGGACCGAAGGTCATTAGAGCTGCGGCGGCGCTGGGTCGCCTCCTGCCCAATGTGGGCGGACCCAGGGCCGCGTGCAGGCGGCTGTACTCCGGCGTCTGCCGGAGTATGGCCACGTACGGTGCCCCCATATGGGCGGACGCTCTCTGCGCTCGGAACAGGACTCAGCTGCGCAGAGCGCAGCGGGTCATAGCGCAGAGGGCGATAAGGGGGTACCGGACGGTAGCGTGGACGGCCGCGACCGCCCTTGCTGGCGACCCGCCCTGGGAGTTGGTGGCGGAGGTGCTCGCCGAAGTGCATAGCTTTGTCGCTAGTAGGAGGGCACTCGGCGAGCGCCCCACGTTGGAGGAAGTGGGGCGGTGTCGCCAGCGAGGGCATTCAGAGATGATGCGGAGGTGGGGGGAGGACCTGGCGCAGCCGCAGTATGGAGTCCGCGTTGCGGATGCGCTGCGCCCGGTCCTGGAGGCGTGGATGCGCCGCAGGCGCAAACCCCTCACCTTCCGTATGGTGCAGGTGCTCACCGGGCATGGGTGCTTCGGTGAGTACCTGCATCGGGTCGCGAGGCGGGAGGAACAGCCGGGCTGCCACGATTGTGGCGCGGCCGAGGACACTGCCCAACACACGCTGGAGCAGTGTCCCAGATGGTCTCGGCAACGCCATGATCTGGTGTCCGCGCTTGGAAGCGCGGACCTCTCGCTCCCGAGCGTGGTCCGCTCCATGCTCGGGAGTGACAGTGCCTGGCAGGCGATGGCCTCCTTCTGTGAGACGGTCATGTCCCAGAAGGAGGCCTCGGAGCGGGACAGGGAGGATGATCCCGAGGCTGTCCCGCTCCGGAGACGGCGGACGGGAGTGCGGCGTAGGCGCTACGCGCACCTATTGCCGCCTCCCTAACTTGTGGGACTAGGGGTCAGGATGGGAACCTGGCCCCATAATGGTCCCGCCGCCGGAGGGGCTGTCCCAATTTGCCGGGACGGCCCCTAGATTGAAGAAGTCCGGCCCCTTCTGAGGGGCTGGCCAGTCGCAGTGGTGTCCTGTTGCTGACAGATCCGGGGCACCACACAAGCGCGGCCGATGGCATTTCGCGGGGTCGTTTAGTGGGTATACCGTCGGACAGCCGACGGGGAGTCCCACACTGCCACCGGAGGCCACCCAGGCACCGGTGGTGTGCGTAAGGCATTTTTCCCCGCGTCACAAAAAAAAAAAAAAAAAAAAAAGGTAACCTTACTTATTAATATGAGCGAAATATGAAATGACTTCAAGGTCAGGCTTTGTGCTAAGTCAATGATGTTCTTATTAAATATTTCATTAAAAAAAAGGTAAAAATCATTTATTGCCATTAGACACGTCTTTTCTTTCTTAAATTAGATCATATTGTATCTTAATATATATATATTTTTTAGTTTTAATATCTCTTTTTTTTAATCGAGTGCAATTTAGGAACGGTAGATAAAGTCGTTCAAGCAACGTGCGTGTTGCATAATTTTTTTAATTGAAAGAGAGACTGATTACTTCAACGGTTCTACGAGTAACACGACAACATTAACTAATGTTAGAAATTATAATGACATATCTAATATTGAAGGTTATCAAGTTAGAGATAAATATTGCTCTTACTTCAATAATGAGGGAAGGGTGTCATGGCAAGACACTCGAATTGCATCTCGACTCGCTCAGAGAAATTAATATTTTGAATAACAAATAAAATTAGATTAAAGTGCGTTTACTTACTATCTTTAATATTTGTTTGTTTTATAATTTCTTCCCACGCTGCGTCCCTTGTATCATTACATTTGTACGTGCTTAAGTTAGTATCCCAAAGGCAGGGATACTTTTTAACAGCGTCTATAAGTTTTTCGTCCATCTTGTTTAAAATCAAAAGCCGCCTTGGTGGTTAAAAGTCACTGAATGAACTGGCCGACAGGCGGCGGCGATGCAAGCATCTCCCCCTCACCGCGCTACCGCTCCTCGCGCATCTTCCTCGCACTGCTGCCTCGCGGCTGCGCATCTTCATAGCGCATCTTCCTCGCACAGCTACATAGCTTGTATTAGTGGAAACAGCCACATAGTTTCGTAGCATAGCTTTTACATCTTCGCAGCATAGCACATCTCTGGTGGAAAGGCACCCTTAGACAAGAGTAAGTACATAACCATATCTACTATTACTTCAACATCGTCAGAGTTAAACCAATAGCCTGTGTCCATCTATTTAAAAAATCTGTCACTATTTTATAGGTAAAATGATTGATTTTACCTATATTGTGACCGATTTTTAAATAGGTGTAATGAATCTAGAGGTTACCTATAAATTTACGAAATTCTCACTCAGACAATATATGTGCATATAATATTTAGATTGGTTATCTTTCTTAGTTATTGACAAGGTTGGTGGCAGTGGTTACTAATGTACTTACACCAAGGCTCATGTGGTTTGATTTCCACACAGGGTAAACATTTGTGTGCATAAACATGTCTGTCTTGGGCTGGGTGATAAGACTGTTGTATTTTAAAAGAGGAATGGCGCATCAAAGAAGCTCGTCTGGGGAAGCACCTCCACCTTACAGAAAGCTGTGTTCCTGTGAGTGAGTACAGTTGTTACCAGTAAGCTTCTAAGGAGTTGCTGTGTTAGCAGCAAAGGTAGCATCGTACGAGCCATACTTAATATATTGCAAGCATTCTAGGCTATTGTAACTGCGTTACATTAGGTGGTCATGTATGCCTCCTGATGTTGTATAAAAAATGATCCTATTAAAACAAAATCAATTTGCAGGTTCCAAAGAAGATACCATATGCCGGGTGTAATAGGGTGTATTGATTGCACCCATGTAGCAATAATATAACTTGACGAAGATGCACATCTCTATTTTAATAGAAAAGGATACCACTAATTAAATGTGCAAATGGTAAGATTTATTCCTTAACCAACTATTACAATTGATTAACATGATGCTTTCTAATTTTTTGATGCTTCCTTTGGATTTCTTTCAATGCTAAATAAAAATGCTTAGTGAGAATTATTACGTAATAAAAATAAATAATATTTTTTTAGATTTGTGATCACTACTTGCAAATTTTGAATGTAAATTCAAAATTTGGTGGACCCACACATGACTCCGTTATATGGTCTTCCAGCCAGGTGGAGCAGTACATACGTGAACTTCATAACCAAGTGTGTGGTAATGTATATTGCAATTGATATAATACTATCATAGTACATTATGTATCAGTTACTGTCCACAAGCACCCATATGCCCAACGTATTTATCTGCGTTCCTGAGAGAATCCATCATGATGCAATTAAAGTATGATATATTTTAATCGAAGTTAGAATCTATCTGTGTACAATCTTTCATATTTATTACCATTTTACCACTTTTAAATAAATGGTACCAACATTCACTATTAACATGACCATTTTTTATTATTTTAGGTGATTCTGGATACCCGCAAAGAGGCTGGCAAATGACGCCTGTATTAAATGCTGCACCAGGCTCTTGAGAGGAACTCTACACCAATTGCCACATACAAGCCAGAAACAATACTGAGCGTTGTTTTGGTTTGCTGAAAGCTCGTTGGAGGTGTTTGCTTAAGCATCGATCTCTTCATTACCATGCTCATGTAGCTAGTAAAATAATACATGCATGTTATGTACTACATAACATAGTACTGCATGCTCAGTTACCAGCACCAAGTGATGTGGCACAGCAAATTGATGATGGTAATGATGATTTTAATGTTCAAGCAGATCCTTCCAGTGCTAGCACCCAAGATGAGCTGATGCGCGGCAGAACAATGCTCATTGGCTTGATTAATAGAATCTAAGACAAATAATGTAAGAATTACATTATATATGGTATCTATAATTTCACAACTAATCCCTTGCGGGGTAGGCACAGGGAATTACATTATAGGGTAAGGCAAGGTACATTGGTGATATAAATGAAAAAACTTATTATTCAAGAGTTTGGCAACTAAATAAAAAGTCGCATTTAAACTATTAAATTATTTATTATTTGGACTTATTATTAACAATAGTTATCGTAACTAAAATCATATAATTTTAAAAATAAGTTTTAATTTAATGCACAAGAAGCTTTAGGTAAGTTGACGATATAGTCCGGTAGATTGGTGATACTGGGTAGAGAATTTGGTGATCCAAAGTTGTCTAAAATCACATGTTTTGAAATGCAAATAATAGTTTTTAAGGCCCTTTAATAAATATTATTACATACAATTTTCACATCTATAATATAGCTGCTCTTCGAGATCAATTTCGTCGATGGATACACAGACCTCGTGGTATGGCATGAGACATTTAGAACACTGAATCCATTTGGCTCCATTCCTTTTTTTTTACATCAGCTGAGTACAAGACGTCACATAACTTTACTTTTACTTTTTTTAATTTAAGCAGATTTGCTTGAAGTCAAGGTCTGAGGCTGAAGGTTTTCATCTACTTCTTCATTTTCATCAGCAACTATTAGGTATTAAGCATTTAGCGCTAGAATCTCTTTTTCTTCACTTTTCTGGGCGTTTAGGAACTGTGGGTGTTTGTGGTGTTTGTTAGGACTTGAAGATGAAGCAGATGCAGCAGAAACTATATTAGTTAAAACTGAAGGCCGTAATGCTTCTTTTGAAATTACATGTTTGTTTAAAGGACATATTCCAATTTTCTTAAAAGCATTTTCAATGTTCCTCTTAGTAAACGCACTTATGAATGCTGGATTCATAATCGAATGGAAATTACTGCGATTTGGAGCATCTGTAGGGTTATTGCTCATGCTGTCGCTCCAGTAACTTTTAACCCTTAAATGCATGATTTTATGCATGATTTTATTTTTAGACCGAGAAAAAATATATTTTGGAGCCATGAATATGCTGATTTAGGGAAAAATAATAAAAAAAATAGTTTTTTTTTATTTTCATAGCTATTTTTATTAAAAACCATTTGTTGCAGAACTACAACACTATGCACTCACTAGACAATAACTACATATGAAAATTTTTAAAACAATTTTTGGTTGTGGTAAGACAAAGAGCTACTCCACACTTCTCACACCTGTTTTGCGTGTATCCCTTGCATCCAGGCATTTTGCATCTGCTGCGAACACAATTACCAGGCCAGTGACCAACATTATCAGTCCTTATGTCCTTAGGAGGAATATGTTGAGCTGGTCCTCTCCTTTTTTTTGCTTGTATTTCCATTTCAACACTGTTGCTGGTACTTGGCCTTCCTCTTTTGTTGCAGAGTTCAAATGAGTTATTTACTTTGGCTAATACCTCAGCTAGTTCCAGTCTATAGTTACATAGGTTTAGAACTGATGAATTGGCTTCAGTTGTTTTTAAATTTTTATACACAAGCCAAGAATTTATTACCGTCATGTCCAATAAGTGGTAAAAGATACGAAGATACCACTTTCGGCTTCTCATTGCAATTCGGTACCTCCCAATAAAGCTATCCATTAGGTCCACTCCGCCCATATGGGCATTATATTCCTTTATTATATGTGGGCATGAAATTTTAATTCTAGTCTTATTTGCCTTGTCAAATCTTTCTACTTGGCCCACAGGTTCAGCTCCAACATATGAAGATAGAAAAGTTACAACTTTATTGTCCTTCCAAGTAACTGCTGTCAAATCAATACCGTCAAATTCAGTCATCTGCTCTTCATAAGTTCCACGAGGAACAGATTTCTTCATCATTGTTTTTTTGTCCGGCAGTTTGCAGTTCACTAGCCTGTTAGATTGCACAGTACCTAGGCTATAGATTCCTTGTTTGGCAAGATAGGCAACTAAAGGTACAGAGGTGTAAAAATTATCAAAATAAATTATATGATTTATATGCCTTGGGACACCTCTAGCAAGCCGGACTACAACATTTCCCACTGGCCCAAAATCTGGTTCATCTGGAAGCCGTTCATTCTCTTGGCCAGTATATATTTCAAATTTATGAGCATAACCTTTCACGCTGCACATCACATATAATTTAAACCCCCACTTATGGGGCTTATTAGGTAAATACTGCTTCATGAAGTGTGCCACTTTTGTGGCACACATCTGTTCATCAATTGAGAGTTTTTGTTCCATAGGAACTAAAGCAAATTTCTCATTTAGATGGCTAATTATAGGCCTTATCTTATGGAGCCTATCATGTTGTGGGTGTTCCTTGGGTAAATGTTTCTCGTTATTGTTGAAATGTAGAAATCTACGAATAGTCTCAAATCGGTTGACAGTGATTATGTCCTTGATTGGTTGAAAACCTACAGTATTTGACCAGTATAGCCGTACATTGGGATATTTTATAACAGACATGTATATCAGTATCGCCATAAACTTTCTTAGCTCAGTTTCAGATAAATTTAATGGTTTAGTCACATTTTTTTGAACGGAATACAAATTAGACTCTTCCACAATCCTTTGAACTATTTCTGATGTAATAAAATGTGAAAAAATACTATAGGGAGTACCAGTAGTAGCCTCATCCTTCAGTTCAGGTGGGTATGTAGTGTCTCCATGAAAAGCTGTCTGGTCAGAATTCAAAACAATTTTTTTTACCTTCCATACGAGTCCTCTCATAGTTGCTCGGCGACTAGCTTGACTTGTTGAGGGGAATGGAACCTGTGGCACTTGATCATTTGCTGTAGCTTCATTTATCAATGGCGGGTCTCCTGCCATGAATGGATCATTATCGGGGTCATCATTTTCCTCTTCTAATGGACTCTCAAGATCGTGAAGCAAATCGTCTCCATTTTCATAAAAATTCTCATTACCTTCTGTATCCGAGTCCTCAAGATCATCTTCCGAAATCTCTCCATCATTTATTAGAGCTAAATACTCTTCTATTTGCTTTTGATTCAAGTATGGCATCTGAAAACCAATAAAAGTGATAGTTAGTAACTAAACAGGGACATTTTCTAGTAAATGCATATTGTTGCAGATTTACAACAACAAAATAAACAAAATTTCCGAACACACCAAAAGTTTTTTTTATAACTTATAAATTGTACTGAAAAGAAGATGAATTATTACGTAAAATAACTAATTTTGTTTGAACGTACCTTCGAAAACCAAATAATTACACTGCAAAGCAAATACACAATTTTCATCCGCTCCAAAATTACGATCGGCTTTGATTTGTCAAAATCAATTTAAATTTGACAGTCGTAAAGAAAAAAAGTGTGTTGCCACTCGATTAAATATATCACCATGATAGTAATAATCCTGCAACAGCATGCATTGAACTCATACTAATAATTTTATGGTCGTTTGAATGGTATGTTGCAGTTTTACTACTTTATGCATTTAAGGGTTAAGTGGCTTAAATAGACCCACGTCTAGAGGCTGCAATAGGTGCGTGCAGTGAGCTGGGAATGGAAATAAGAAAACTTGACTTAACTTTAGCAGCTTTAAGAACTTCTAGTCCAATATGTGCAGAATGTGAATCCATCAAAAGGACTACAGGACGTTCAGGTGGTATGGAAGATATAAAAAAATTTAGCCATTCTAAAAATAATTCTGAATTGATCCATCCTTTGGGGGATAGTTTGACCAATGCGTTGGGAAGAGCATCAGTTTTAAGTGTTTCATTCCATCGAACACCTTTAAATATGATCAGAGGTGGAATCCATGTTCCATCCGCACAAATGCATGCCAACATTGTTTGAGTTTGACCTCGTTCAGAGTAGGATCTTTTATAAACATACTTTTTACCAATACCGGTTACAACTTTAGATGGTTTCACAACATACGATAGCCCCGTCTCGTCACAGTTCCAAATTAGATTTGCCTTATTCTTGATAGCGAGTTTTGTAAGATGATCGTATAGTTTAACAAAAAAAATCTTTGACCATCACCTCATTAGCCATAGAAGCCCTATAGACTGAAAGATTTTCAGGCACTCGTAAGCATAAATTGTACCTACATTTAAAATTGTTCCACCACTATTTGCTTGCAATGCGCTTATCTGATGGCAGGAATTTCTCCCGACCAGCAACCTCAGCAAGATCGTAAGCATATTTTCTAATTTGAAAAACAGTAAGCCCGAAGCTCAACTCTTGCATTTCAATAATATAATTGTACTACCTTAACTCTAAGTCATAAGGGAGTGCATAAGGTCTCCCCATTTTTCTTACAGAATTCTCTTCATTCTCTAGGTAACGCTTCAAGGTACTCCATGGGACGTCAGCTTCCTTAGAGGCTTTATATATGGTTCTACCTTCATTTCTTACCAAATCGACGGTTTTATGAAGTTGCTGCTAGTTGTATTTTCTATATTTACTGTTTTTTTTTTCATTGCAAATCTGCAACAGAAATAATACAGGTTATTTGGTGATATCAAAAAATAATTTATATGTAATTTGGTAATAAAAAAAAAATATTACCCAAATTTGAAATAAGCACATTAACAAACTCCTCAAAAATAACACCTCACGGACTGTATATTTGGACTTCTCTTATTTATTTTAAATATAAACACAAAATAAAGCTCAAGTTAACCTCTCAAAAACATATCCAAAACTTTGGCAAAAACACTAAGAAACCGCTGTCACAATTTAAGGAATATCAACTTACCTTAACTCAGTCAAGACTACACTACAGCTTTTTTAAATAATCGTTAGTTTATTTAAAGATTTTAATAAGTTTTACACTGAATTACTAATTATTTTAATTAATTTTGATATAAATACGTAAACGCACCCTACATTCAGTGAAACATGGCGCCTCTGGTGCACAATCAACGGAAAAGGTTTACAAAACGCTTGATCGATGTACCGAAACGCGTGAAGTATATTTATCTTCCTCACACTCGTAGCAATTCGATAGCGCGGTCTCTTGAATGTGCGAGTATAGGTATCTGTGCGATATTCTTTTGAAAAAATGTCATCAAGTTACCTATACCACCAATATACCTTTCCTTACCTAACGTAAGATTAATAGAATGAACCTCATAAAATACACAATTTTCTCCAATACCTATCAAGCAGGAAAGGGGTCATTACAAAAATATATTGGTCACTTGTTTTTATAATTATATACCAGGAAAATAATTGACACCGTAAGCATACTATGCAAAAATGTTATTATAATTATGGTTTAAGAACCATAATTAGTTTTAATGGTGTGATTTACATTATAACATATTTAGATATAGATAGATAGATTCTTTATTTGTATCTCCAGCACACACATAACAATTTGTTACAATTATGCTTGTAATATATACTTATAGCTACTTATTTTGTCCTGTTGAACAAAACGCTGATTATTCTGCTATAGCCGCAGACTAACCGCGAAAAATAGGGAGTAAATGAATACGTGAATTAAATAAATCTTCAAAGTCGTAATGTGCCCACTGTAGTAGATAATACATAATTACGGTAATTTATAATGTAATTGTAAATGAAATAATAATAATAAACTATATACTCAGTGTCCATAAAAAATGATATACAGCAGTAAACTTATTTACATTAACACTATTATGCAGTCTGTGCCTAATTCAAATAAGTACTTTAGTAATAAGTACAGTTATGTACTGACGTTTTACAATATTATTAACTTTTACAATTGTAGAAACGAATTTATTTTATTTACATCCTTAATTACTATATTACAAGTAAATCGCTACTTGGTTCTTATAATAAACGGAAAACATATTTGGGTGAACCAAATCATTAAATCGCTAAGTCCAAAACGTGACTTTTGAGATACTAATATTTTTATGTTTAAAATTTATCCTGAAATAATATGTGCGGGTAGACAAAATAACAAAAAATTGCGTAGTATTTTTTGTTATTTTTTTCTACCCGCACATATTATTTATTTATTTATTATAATTATCAAATCAAACCAGTTTACAAAATGTTAATGTAAAAATTATCAAAGATTTTGGACTTATCCTGTAATCTCAGAACTTAGTGAGAATAAAGTAATAAATGGAGGACTTCGAGATTTTATTGCAGTGTCTGGAACATCTTCCATTCTAATCGAGCAATTATTCGACTTTATCTGCTGAATCTAGTTCTGCAGGTATAGGGTCGCAAGTATTATTTAATAAATCTTCTTAAAAATATCTGTGTTCTCCTGGAACAGATTCTAATAACCGCTTTACAGCCTACACTTTAGCAGCTTTTAAAGGTATGGGTGCGTCGTAGCAATTATCGGGCGTTTCATTGATTAATCTGCTGTAACCAACTTTATACAATGAAAACGACTTAAAGTCTTGTCCTGTCATTGACATCGCGAACTCTGGTTTACGTATCTTTTTAAAAATCACACGTCGGCATTTTGATATTCCGGGCAAACTAGCTTTTATTCGTTTATCATACAACCTCTTGTAGTCTTTTACTTTCAAAATTTCTTCAGAACACTTTCCTTCATCAAATTCTTCTCTAAGTACTGTGTCAAACTTTTTTGTATTTTTACTGTCTTTAATTAATTGAACATAATATTGTATTGTCTTAGGTTTTCGCAATTGCTACACATTGAAATTAAACTATTTTTAACGGAAGTATCGCGTGTTTTATTTATTTTGTTGAAAGGAAAGTCTTTCCTGCGACCACGGACGCTGCAAAGCGTTCGAAACGTGAGGTTTAACAAAATAAATAAAACACACGATACTTCCGTTAAAAATAGTTTAATTTCAATGAACATAATATTCTGGGGAATATATCTTTTCAAACTTCTTCTTCTTTCTTTCTATTAAAGCGAAGTCCCGATCGATGGGCATTATTGAATGTCCTGAAGCAAATTTATATAGTGGACTGTATTTAGGATAAATTAACGTGAGAAAATATATAAGGAATTTGGATTGACCATCATGTGCAGTAGCGGCTTCCTTTCCAATGGTGACTGGGCCCAGTTCTTCAGCGGCGTTGCTTCTTCTTGATTTTCACAGTAAATTTGCGGTACACGATGGGTTTGGTGCGGATTAGGAGGGCTTAGAGGCACTAACATATTAAGTATAATAGTCTTCATAACTATATAGCCGAGTGCTATAGAGGTTGGCGCGGCGCGGTGCGGTTATGTGAGTGCTCGCGGTGCGCTTTGGCGAGCGACTAGCGACCAGCGGACGAATCCGCAGAAGCGAATATGCAACTCACTGTCGGTGAGCGAGTATGATTCAATTGAACCATGAATGAATGGTTGAACGATGACTTTGGCGTCAACAACTCCTTTCGCGCAGAGTTGATCCAAGTAAGTGAACATATACCTATTTTTATTCTGACTATAACAGTTGTCACTATATAGATCTAACTGCTGTTGTGTCGGGTTTTTTTGTACAGTAATGTAATGATCTAGAGCAGTTATAACCTCATTAGGCCCTTTATGGGCGTAATTTTCAGTAAAAAGAAACATTGTAGCAGTATTACTACATAAATTGTGGACTCCGAAATTATGCAACCGTAACTGCCTCAAATAATACTCGCCTGTGATATTCGTCACAGGGAAAGGTAATTTTTTTTGGGAAATCGAAACATAACGACAAAGAATTTGATGGCTTTTCCTTTTCGATCTTCGTAATAGATTTTAAAAATACCTCGGCCTTTCTTAAGTGCAGATCGTGATCAGTTTCAAGTTGTTTTACTTTATCTTTATTTTTGGTTAATTGAGCTGAAGTAATATCAACTTTGTATTTTTCGCACACCGTACATATATCTTTTCGAGGCTGTCCGAAACGTATATTGAAGTCTTGATTGAATATGGTTCGAAACTTTTCATAAGGTATTAGATATTCAGGAAAGTCACGACTGAATTTTCGATGCAGTTTGGCTATAGTCAAGTGAGAATCCAAAAACTTTCTGTGCTTACTAGAGGCTCTAGAATAATGGGATTGTGGTAAATTTTCTATGAAAGTATGAACTTTCGTCACAGATTCCTCATCAAATTTTGGTTGACCTTGGCGCCCTCTACGATCACAGATATCTTTTTCTTCATGTTGTACCTTACATACTAACCTATCTCTTTTAATTCCGTGTATAGCTAAAAATACTTTTTGGCAGACCATGATGGACCTCTTTGGTAAATTAATGAGATATTCGAATAATCTCTTGTTCTTGCCCTAGGAGTAAAATTATTTCCCTTATCTCGTGGTCGAAATCTTATAGGATTGACTTCTTCTAAACACCCCAGTAGATATATGTTTTGCTCAGTATGACTTTCGAGATTAATAAACTTATTAAATGTTATATCAATTTCTTTTTTAGTCAATTTATCCTTACACTTACAGCGACAATCTGGAAGATCTTTACAAAAAATATGTTTTCTAAGATTTTGTTTGATTTTTTTGGTTCCTTTCCACTGCTCTTTTCTTGAAACTCTTTTTTTTACCAATACGACCTAAACTAGAAGATTCGACTTCACTTTCTACAGCTTCAAATAAACCAGACTGATGGTTTAATATCAAAGACGATTCCTCATCATCGTGAACTTCAAATCATACTCAAATAAACCAATTATTCAAATCATACTCAAATAAACCACTCTCTTCGTTCAATTTCATGCGTTTTGCTGTGATGCCAGTTTAGTGGGCCTGCTGGCCGCTAATACTTCAGGTTCGTCCGGAGCCGATGTTTAGACACTGGGTACGATGGAGACTAATACACAGGAATTTAAAACCGTCCACCATTTAATGCTCACTACTTTATTATATTTTTTCTATAGACTAGACAAACAGAGTATACAGCAGCTATTTGTTTTTCATGAACAAGGCTATGGGCCTGCGACCATACAGTATAGTCAAACCTTTTACACTATGAATGTATAATATAATAATAAATATAATATAATATAATAATCTTAACAGCCAGAAATTGAGGGTAGGTTCGAAAAATCTGAATTTTGTAAATTATCGCGTGGTAAAGACGGTTGTCTATTGTTTTCAATACCTTGTGGTGTCTGAAGACTCTTGCGGGAAACAGGTAAATGAACATCAGCAATAATAGTGATGGATGTCTTTTTCCTAGAATTATTTGGCGCCCATTCATCTTCAGAAGATGGGGAATAATCACCAGCAGCATTGTCAGTGTCAGAGTCAGTCAGACTGCTTTGTTGCATTAATCTGTAAGAATAAAATATAATACGTTAGTCTACATAAACTTAAACATGCATTTGAAAACACGAATTATGTAGGTAGTTCAACAAAACACTTACTTCCTCAGTTTGTCATCATCCATTTTCAATTCGTAGATATTCACTGGAACCACGTTAGTTAAAATACGAGTAGCTACATAATAATGATTAAATTAATCACAACTCACAACAAATTATCATAAAACCGAACGAATAAAAGTTATAGAAACAGGTTATGACTTGAATGGCATTTAATAGGCTGTGTTGCTATATGTGACATAGTTCAACAAATCTTAGGACTTAGTGATTTATTCCAAAAATTATGTTTGACTTAGTGATTTCTTGGACATAGAGCTTTTATGAAATGGAAATACCTTAAATTCATTTTTTCTGCAAAACGAAAATATACACTTGACAAGAGAATCAAATAAACCATTCTGTAGAGAAAAAAAAAACAATTAAGGTGGTGTTGCTAGCTCAAAAATGTAAAAAGTAGGCTTAGTGATTTCATGAATTGGTTCACCCATTTAAGAGACGTTTTGTGTGCATATGACTAAGTACATACACAATAGACGTATTAAACAGAAATTGAACTTAGACTGTGTTTCCATCTCAATATAATCAACAGTTATCCTGTTTATTGAATTTTCATCCAATAACTAAATGCATTGTTTTTATACAACGCCATACAATTACTTGATGTAGTGGTTAGCGTAGCCTATGAATGCTCGCACAACATTAATTATCACCTGCACTATGCCATCTCCAAAGCTAACGCAGTAACATCTTTCGAACTTGCTGGTAACCTCACTCGCTTGCAGGAACATAATAATCGTCCAGGTAGTTGTTATTTGTCAAAGTCAAAATCTTTTTTTTTCGTAAAAATGGCTACATTTGTTTGGAATCGTCACAATTTTTTTCCCTACCGTGCAGTTCATGACTAGGTGAGCACTGATAAAAATACTGCCAAAAAACTCAGGCATCCCTCTTTTGGTATCCAAACAAATTTACATAATTTATTAATTACATTATAATTGGATCGACTCAATCCCAGGCATTTTTATCATTAATATAGTCAGATACTTTATAATATGCCCTGCTACACAATTTGGCTTTAATAGTAGTTTTAAACTTGTTTATTGACAATTCTCTTATATTGCTGGGAAGTTTGTTATAGAACCGTATACATTGCCCCATAAAAGAATTACTTATTTTGTGGAGACGGCTTGCATGTAACATATGATTATGCTTATATCTAGTATTTATGTTATGAGTATCACTCTTTTTACAAAATGAGAGTGTCTGATTTCAGTGAGGTGTAAGTACTTTACCAGACAAATAGTATGAAGTACCTATATCATTTATAAATCAAACATATAAACTAATTAAAAAATCTAATGCTTAACTAGAGTAAATATTGTAATGCAATCTCATTTATATTATACCTTATTATGAATGCTGAAGAATTTTTTTTACTGAACCGATTTTGATGAATTTTGATATATAGATAGCAAAAACACCGAGGAAAGTGTTGAGACGAAGCAGCGAGCAAAAGCAACACAGTTTAATAGACCAACCACAACACGTAAGCGTAGTCGGCTTTTTTGATAAAGAAACAGGAGGAAACTTGTTCAGTACAAATACTTATATATCTACTTTTGTTTTATCTCGAAAATTGTTCGACAACAGCTACCACTACAGGCATTTACCCAGTCAGAGATTATTCAGGCTCTGTTAATGGCAAACCGGTTGTTAAATGTTGAGGCAATACATCGAGCAATCTTTGAGCTAAAATTAAAAATTGACGGAGAAGTTGGTTGTGTTCGCGTGTCGCCTCAAATCTTTGTGACTGTAGTCGCAATTGTTCCAATTCCCGCTCATGCAATAACCTTTCACGCTCCTGCTCCAACCTAATGAAGGCGACGCTGTTCGACGGCAAACCCTCCCGCGCCGGGGCAAGGCAAGCCGCGTCGTATTCGGCTGCGACCCTTCGGGCTGACTGATTTCGACCAGTTGCGTAGACGTCAGGGCAGGTGGGACTGGTGGTGATTGTGGCAGTAGACTTGTGGCTAACCGTCACATAACAAATATAACAAAATATATATATTGTAAGTTGAAACGGACTGCGAACGCCTTTTATATATATGTAAAACAATATAGCATATTGCCCGCGCCGCGCGCTTATTTTTGTTGTTGCCGTTGCAGCGGCCGCGGTGCGCATAGGCGCGGACGTCGGCCACAGCCTGCTACATACTCTAAAGCCGATCGCATGTCGCTTGCGCACATAACACTGTTTTCATTTTACGTTGTTGCAAGTTGATCTGCTTAATATTTCTTCTTAACTGTGCTCATCTACTAACCTTCTGTATTTTTGTCCGTTTGTCCGTTACGAATAAGCGACCGGTATTCACGCAATCGTCGGCCGCCATTACCGATTGCTCTACACGTTTCCCAACGCAATATAAGCACACGGTTTCACGCACTTTTTCGCCTTATCTCCAAATTTAGCGTGGTACCAACAATTTGGAAATCTGCGGTAATTTGAATGTGATAAATTTGTGGATCTAGAACGGCTTCGATGACGCTCGGCTGCTGGTCTACGATAGCTCTATCTCGACATCCGGTTAATAGTACTTGTCAGGGCAGCCACTTGTTTTGTTGGTTCAGCTATCTGTAGGTTCACATCACTACACCTATCAGGCAATGTTGTTGTGGCTGCTGATGTTGATGCCACTTGTATGTTGGGCGAGACGACGTCGTGGACACGATCTGCTAGTACTGCTAACTCCTTCAGCGTAGCCTTCGGTTGAAACGCTATTATCGTCTGAGTACCTGACGGAAGGCGGCTTGTACAAATTGCGCGCAAAAATTCCTCCGGTACTCCGGGTCCAGCCAAATTCTGCAGGTGGCGCAGGAACCGCGATGGTTTTCTGTCGCCAAGCTCCTCACCAATGAGCAGCTGCTTCACCATCTTCTCGCGCGACGCCGATGATCGTTTTATGAGCTCCATCTTGAGCTTCTGATATTTATCAGTTGCCGGTGGGGCGGTGATGATGTCCTCCCCCTCTGCTGCAAACTTCGGCTGCAGTTCCCTAATTGCGTAGTAGAATTTTGTTACGTCAGAAGTAACGTTGGCGAGCTGGAACTGCCCTTCAAGCTGCGCAAACCATAACGCCGGTTTTTCGGGGTAAAATGGAGGTACCCTCACACCGACGCGAAAAGTTTCAACATTTTGTCTTCCTTATTGGCACTACTGAAACTCATCCTTCGTAATCACGTCGGGGTCACCAGTAAAGCGAAGCGAGTACTGAATCCTGCTCCGGTTTGGATGTTAGGCGGTGAAAGCAAAATCAGCAAATTTACAGCACCACAGTTTATTAATGCGCACTGGTATAGTGCATGTAGTAAGCACAAGTTCACCCAAGAAAAATACAGAAGGTTAAGAGATGAGAACAGTTAAGAAGAAATATTAAGCAGATCAACTTGTAACAACGTAAAATGAAAACATTGTTATGTGCGCAGGCGACATGCGATCGGGTTTAGAATATGTAGCCTACGAATAAATAATAAGTCAGGAACTCTTATCTCAGGTCCGTCCTGCTGAAGAGTCGAGAAGCAAATGACCGCACCTAGTGTGGGTCATCTCACAACCTCCTCACGGTGGCTGGGGAGTCAGTTCCGAGGTATGTATCTCTCTACTGAGGTGTCTATCGCAGTATGTGAATACATACCGGGCGTTGTGTTGGCCGTATAGGCCGAGATGCGCTCTATGTTTCTAGTTCACTGGAATCATCGCGGCTTATGTTGTTGTTCGCGAGTAACTCACGAGCGTAAGGGCGTCCGTCCGGCGGCCGAGTATGTAGAGGCGCCAGATTGCGTATATGACGCAAATCCGACGCGTCCGCGCGCTCGAACAGGTTTACAGTGAGTCGGCGTATAAATGCGTCCGTGCGTAGATCCCTCTCTATAGTGGCGTTCTTTACATAGCGCAGGGCGCCTGTAATCTGCCTGAGGGAGATGTGCTGTTGCTGTTGGATTCTCTCAGCGTTTCCTTTGCTCAGTAGGACGTACCAAGCTGGCGCTGCGTATGTTAAACGTGGCCGTAGGTAGGTCTTGTATATGCTGAGTTTTGTATTCAGCGGAAGCTTCGAGGAGAGCACCGGTCGCAGTAAAGCGCGCGATGATCGGGTCCTAGCGATGACTTTGTTCGCGTGTTTTTTCATAGTGAGCCGCCGGTCGATTTCGACGCCTAGGTAGGTCGCCGATTCGCGCCAAGCTGCTCACCGTGGCGATACAGGGTGGAATGCTTCTTTACGGAAAGATTCACTAGCATTGCTTGTGTTTTTCGCACGTTCACCGAGAGCCTTCATTTGTCAAGCCACTCGGGGAGCAGATTTAGTACGCGTTGCATTTTCAACACTGCGAATCTAGCATTTTTGTTGTATGTTAGATATGCTGCGTCGTCGGCGTACAGTGCTAACGTGGATTCGTCTGACTTCGGAATGTCATCGGTGTAACGCGCGTACAATGCTGGGGAGAGGCAACTCCCTTGCGGTACGCCGGCTAAGATTTTTCTAGTCGTCGAGGAATCTCTCTCTACTGATACGTGAAAACTTCTATCACTCAGGAAGGAGGCTACTATTCGGACTAGACGTTGGGAAGCGCTGGACGTCGCTAGTTTGTACAGCAGACCGTCGTGCCAAACTCTGTCGGAACGCTTTCTCCATATCAAGAAATACTGCGACTGTGCTTCCCCTCTGGTTCAAACCCTGTGTCATCATGTGCAGTACTCTCAATAATTGAAGTGTCGTCGAATGTTCCGCTCTGAAACCATACTGCTCGTCGCGGGGGGTGATGTGCGGGGCGAGGTGTTTCAGTAGGAGGCGTTCGTACACTTTCGACTGTGTAGATAGCAGTGTAATGGGCCGATAACTCTCCGGTTTCAACACTTAATTACCGGGTTTAGGCAGCAATATAACGCGTCCGTCTCTGTATATAGATGGGAAGTGTCCGGTGCGATTTATACCGTTGTAAAGTCGCGTTAGCGCCGCGACGGCGCGCGGCGGTAACCGACGTAGGGCTTCGTTGGTTATTCTATCTGCACCGGGCGCCTTCCGTAGTTTAGCGCGTTGTATTGCACGCTGCACTGCGCCCGGGGTGAAAACAATTTGATCGTCATCGGCCGCTATCGACGTAGAAAAATAGCCTCGTAGGTACTGTTGCACCATTTCGACGTGAGCTGTATTTTCTGTTTCGTTAAGGCGGAATTGGCGTTCTAAGTGGTCGGCGAATATTTCAGCGCGGTCTGCTGCGTGATAACGCAAAGTACCATCGTCTGCCAGTAGTGGTCGTACTGGAGGTAGAGTTCTCGTCAGCTGCCTGCACAGTCTGTGGATGCTTCCAGTCATCACTGACATCCTCTACGTGCCGCTGCCAACTCTCCTCTCGATGGGTTTCTAGCTCGTCCTTTATTTTGGTCGTAAGGCGATGAAGTTCGGCCTTTAACACAGGACACCGCGTCCTCTGCCACAACTTGCGTAGTCGACGTTTGTCTGTTATCTTACGCTTGATGGCGTCGGGGAATGGCGAGTATTGTTGTCGCTTCTTAGTCTCGGTGGAGGACTCGTTGAAGGCCGTTTGGATAGTCTCCGTTATATGCACCGCTAGCCGCTCCACATCATCCGGAGTTGAGATGGGAAACGACGCCGCGAGCTTGGGAGTCTACTTTCTCGGTGTACTGGGCCCAGTTGATAAGACGCTTGGGGATTGGTGGGGAGACCGAAAGTGGAGTCTCTGGAATCGTTACGAGTACCGGTAGATGGTCCGAGAACATGCTCTCCAGTACAACCTCTTGCGTGGGTTGACAGTGAAAATTCTTGTGAACTATAATATCCAGGACATCGAGTACCGCCGCATCACTATACGGATAACGCGTCGGGACCTCGGGGCCCTGCACGGTATAGCCCTAGCGCTCGGCGTCGTCAAACAACCGACGTCCGTTCGGGCAAATGTGCGTGGCGCACCATGCTGTATGTTTGCAGTTAAAGTCGCCAGCCAGAAGGACAGGTGTATTAGTCTCCGTATCGACTAGGCGGGTTATCTCCGCGGGGTCCAACTTCCCAATCGAGGGTATGTAGGCTGCGTAAAAGGTGCATGGATTGCCTACCCGCGTGGATGTCAATTCCAAGAGCATAAAGCTTGGCCCCTTTGTGGACAGACTCGGTCTCGATTGTCATAATCGGTTGATGGACTAAGCGGCGTCTGACTAACACTGCCAACCCACGGTAAGCTATTCCATGGGGAGAACGTTCGTCTTTCCGATAGATGTGGTAGTTCGGGATTCTCAGCGTAATGGACTCCTTCAGGTGAGTCTCAGACACCAAACAGACGTCAATATCCTGCTCCTTGAGTAGCGCTTTCAGCAGAGCAACCTTTTGGTATAGGCCGTCTGCATTCCAGTGCAAAACTCTAAGAGCCCCCATGTTGCAGTCTTAGTTGGATGAGCTGAGCCATTCATCCTAGTAGCACTGACAGGGTGTTCTGTCCTGTCCGTACGGCCTTCAATACGTCCTCCATGATGATAAGAGTGACGTCTAAAACAGCAATCGCGTTGTCGTCGATCGCTCCAGCGATAGGTGCCGGTATATGCGATGTAACAACCGCCGTTTGCCTCGCCTGACGACCTACTTGTTGCGTAGGGGCGCCCGCTTTTTTTAATTCACTTTTTCGGAGTGCTGAAGTGGTTGCAGTCTGGGTCCTTTCGGCCGGTTTTTGCGCCTGTACGGCTTGCGCAGCCTTCCGGAACTTCTTCCTACGCCTCTTCTTCTTGAGAGAGGCGCCTCTTAAAGAAGTCGTTTCTGTCTGTTTCTCGACTGTAACGGCCTTCTTTGTCTGTTTTGAGGCACCGGCGGTGATTGCAACTGTCCCTGCTTTCTTGTTTCGTAATTCGCGGCGAAACACTGCACATCTGGGATTGTTGGCCGTGTGCGCCTCTCCACAGTTGGCACACGTCGGCGGCTCTTCTCTGGGGCGCGGACAGTCACTAGCTGCGTGCTCTTCTCCGCAGCGCACACACGCTTGCTTGCGGTGGCACATATGCGATGAATGTCTGAAGCGCTGACAGCGGTGGCACTGGGCTGGCCCCTGCCTGCCTCGCCACGCCTCTATCTTGACTCCAGGCATGCACAACAGCTCGGTGACGTCATAAATCCGTGGGATCTTATCAGCGGTCTTCTTCAGTTGGGCGAAGAAGATGCATCCGGGTCTACCTTGTCGCGCACGGATGGGTCGCACGTACTCGGGTACGAAGTTCAGTTCCGCTAGGGCTTCTGAAATCAGTGTCAGACGGTAGCCCTCGTATCGCTACCTTAGCGCTGGTTTCAGCCGGCAACGAATACGAGAACCAGCTGAGCTTCTGGGTCTTCTCGAGATCGTAGAGGTACCTCTGTACAGCACGGTACTCCTCTTCAGACACTCCTCTGCCAAAGGGTCTCGCGTTCGGGCTATGGTCCAGCTTAGACTTCAAGGCTGTGAAGTGCGTTGTCCAATCCGGTAGGGTCTCAACGATGAGCGGTGGGTAGCGCGGGTTCGCTTTCGGCGGCGCAACGCCGATGGTACTTGCGACGCACCGGACGTTGATGTTGACGCCTGCGCTGGCACCGTGTCAGCAAACGACACTGTCGGCACTACGTCGCTCCTTGTCCGCGGGGGAGGAGAAGGAGGAGGGGGGGGGGGGGGGTTGGCACTACGTCACTTGACGGCGGGTGGGGGGGGGGGGAGGAGGAAGCAGTACGTCGCGGCGTCGACAGATGCGCGGGTTGACCGCACCGGTAGGGTCACGTGTTCCTGTTGCAGCCCATGCCTATGATCACGTTGCTAGTCCACGCCTACACGGCTTCTCCTGACCGTGCGCCGTCCACGGGCACTTCATCGGTGTTGCTCTCATTAGTCTGCCCTGTCGGTTGGGCAGTGGAAGGGCCGGCTTCCTGTTCATCGTCCATAGTTTCAGGGTCTGTAAATGCATAGACATATAAGTAACGAAATTATAAGAAATCGAATGCCTATTCTTACATTCATCACGCTTACGAGGCACACTCATTAAATGTATGTTACCTACCCTGCTCTTCAAACAGACTTATAGACATACATCTTCAAACGTTCAGACTTTCATTCTCCTAATAAAAGTCGACTGTTCCAACGATCGTTTCTATGTATATGTCGTTTCTATGTATGTATGTATGGTTTACTTCAGAGTCCTGATTGCTCTGATTTCTTCGCAGTAACTCGCTGGCTCGGCTTCTGCATATTACATATATAACAAAAACAAAATCTATTAATCAACTGTTTATTGCTACGCACTTAATATATAATATAATAAACTTTAATTTATTTAACTATCAATTATGACGGTCGAAATACCGGTTTTAACACAGTTAAAGATGTTATAGGCAGAAATTTGTATTTTCCATTAGTTCTTCTAGCAGCTTTTAGAATCGTTGAACTTCGGTTTTATTAAAAGCTGTAACCCTGTTGATGCTGGTAGCTTCCAGCTTCCGTACAGAAATATTATTCCTGTTAACAAATCCTTCAAGCCAAAGTCGTCTAGCCAATTTTGAAGACGTGCCCAATTATGTTTCAGGGTAAGTATATCCGCGTATTCAAATGCCGCTCTTTTTTTTTTTTTTTGGTTTGCTTTTTCAAAATTGGTTCAAAATTGGTTTGCAACCGTAGAAGACATTAGCTATTCTATCTTGATTGTATCCGCCAATTCTCTTTCCATCTCAGGCGCGAAGACAGTATTACGGCCGAGACGAAGTTCCTTAGCTGATTTTTTTTTTGTGTACATACACCACCTCTTTTGAAGACTAGAAAATGGAATGTTTATGATCTTTGTGGCTTTCCTCGTTCAATAATTCTGTTCGTCCATAATATAAGTATATATTTATCTATGCTTCTATTACATCTTCTGTATACGTAGTATATTAAACATATGATCATAATGCTTGTCATCACCACAGCTGCTATCGCAAAGTAGTTGAGTTTGTTTTCTATGTTAGACATGTTGGTATTAGCTTCAGCACTGACTGTGGGCTTACGAGTATTCACTTGAGAAGCTTGATAATTACCCACTTCAGAGGTTTCCTTTGGGATATGAAATGATGGTATATAGAGTTGTTACACGAATGAATTACAAAGCTGCAATAATTATTTATTTTTTTACCAAAATTATATCGACTCGTATTTATTTATTTTTTTACGTAACGATTGGTGCGCGATTCCACTACGTTAGGATTAGCGATTCCGCTCCCCTTATCGCTGGATTAAGAATTGGTATTCGAAAATGTAACTTTATTGCCTTTTTCAGGCGGTCGTATGCTCGTTTCCTCTTTGTTAGTGTCTCGAGAGTTGTTCGAACCTTCATTATTTAAAACGTATGCCGGTTTTAGTCTCCTTCATATGGTGGCTGTAAGGATCTTTGAACTGCATCTGACCTAACAAAGATATGTCATGCTTCTTTTAGGTCGTCATGTATAAAAATCGGTTACTTTTTCATATTTACTGAATTGAATTTGGTATAATAAATCCTCTCCGCCATTATATCCTTCTATTTTCCAATGAAAGCGGTCAATAACTGACCAACGGGAGTTGTAAAGACTTCAAGGCATCGTCATGTTCCCACTTATTTTGCATCTGGTCTACATCTATAGAATCGACAGTTCGTATAAATGCCTTAAAATGAATATTCTGTTTCTTCATCATCCAAGCTTGCTGCAGTTTTCAGTAGAGGAAGTCAAGAAGGCTGATGTGTTAATGTCCTGCATACGCTTAATGCCCAACCCACTATGACGGACGGGGAGCGACGCTTGCGACCATTGAGCCTCGTCAAAGTGTACATTGAGAACGGTCTCCAACGTAACCTTCATTTCGTCATCCAACTCGGAAGTCTCAGTGGGAAAGAGCCACGTTGTAGAGGTCCTCATGGTGTATACCAACCTTGCAACAGATAGACAACCGCGCAACAAAATTAATGCTACATGTGCCGGTAAATGCTGCAGATGCTGGTGTGCCTGAGCAAGCATTTCTCTCTTATTGCGTAGGGCCACCGGAATAACGTCCTCGAATATTGGAGTGCCCAGGAGTGTAAAAGCAACCGAGCGGAGAGCCGAAACCAAGCTGGCGTGGGCGCAGTATCTGGTCTCCCACAGCCCGGAACCGAAGCTTTGCCACCACTCGACGCAAAACACTGCCCACCGCTATCGGCCTTATACCGCCATCTTTTTTGCTGAGAGCGCAAAGGGACGCCCCATATAGAAAATAACAATTTTCGTCACACAACTTGACCTTGAGGAAAAAACAGCACAATTGAGCTAAAGACGCCAACAACCCCGGTCCATTATCGCCAGCAGACACTGAGGTGAGCTCTTTAAGATGTTGCGGGCGCAGACCGTCAAAACCCGCTGCAGAACTGGCATGGAAAGAACCTATTCAATTCAATTACAATCGTACAATTGTGTCTGAACATAACTAATTACAATTTAAATAATAATGTCACAATATCGGAATCAATAATAAAATATTAGCAATACGTAAGTCAAATGTGTAATTTTCCTTACCTAGAACATGGGATCCTTTAAACGAAGCGTGAAGAAGCACCTTGCGAGCCAGCATGGTAGATTCAACTGACAGGACACTGTAGTCCTTTGTCAGTTGCTGCTGCGATTTGGGCTCCTCTTTTCGCTTACAACCGGCGAAGAGGAGCCAATATAAAAAACGAATGGCGACGACGAAGAGATCGTCGAATATTTGGAGACTGTTTTTCTCTCGAAGGGTTTACAGTAGCAGTGCTTATTGGGCCTATAGATTGTATCCATATAAAAAATCTATCTCCGGGTAAGTTTAGAAAGGAGAATGACCAAATATGTGTGGGAGTTCGGCCCACTTGCGTCGGTCATGCGTCTTGACCAAACCATCGGCAAAACATAGGACGTATATTGTAGATGACTCAAAAAAAATATTATTTTCATACGAATAGGGATTATCGAGTATTTTTAAATCAAATTAGGCATTTTGAGGTTATGTTTTGCGAGTGTAAAACTACATGGTATATTAATATAGTACGGTAAACTATAAGGCACCTTGAATGGAAGTATAAAGATCCCAGCTAGATAAAGTAACAATGTACAAATTATAAAAAATACATATAATTTTAGGGAAACACCATAAAAAGACATGTTTAAGAAATTAAGTACCATATGAACTGGAATCCATCTAACTATTGTTAACTGTAAATGCCCAGGGGTTGAATACATAATCTTTACTTGATTTGAAGATAAATTAAACCATCTACTTATAGTTTTAACCATATAATTAAAGTAGAGACTTAATACTACATTTACACATGTTATAGAGTTTTTACATATTTAAGATGCATGCTCTAAGTATATAAACTCGACTATGTATCCATAAAGGTGATTACAAGCCATAAACGCACATATGATAGTTATGTATCGCACAAGGATCACATAGTTAGCTTAAGTTGAACAATAGAAAATAATATTAAGAAATACTTAGTCACGGACTTCAATTAATTAATTCTCCACACTTATGGAATTAAACTAATCGCTTAATACTCAAAGTACACTATTACAATTACTGTATACTCGAAACACGTGTAAGTAGATCTGTACTGTTCGCTGCTTCAAATCAGACTGCTCCGACGAAGCCTCCGTCGGGTTTTATAGCCTCTCTCCTACCTTGCACAACGCGGCAAACGAGCAGTCTAGCGACGACCGCGCCGGAAACGGCGCACACCGGAACTATAACACTCCATTTCTGATATTCTGGTAATAACTCTGTATAATTGAGATCTCATAATCATTATGTCAACATCCCACATTCAAGGCATACTTGTTGATGTCCAACTTCAGTTGAAGGTTTGACTTCAAATGTTACTTAAGCTCATATTAACGTATATAAGGTGTTTTTTTTTATATGCCCGAACTTCAACGGGAGAAAGAATATCGTTTATTTGTTACGATAGACAAGAAACTTCGTGTCCCGGCATCGTTAAAAAAGTTTGGGAAATCAAATAAATAAAGTGCCTACTTGGTTCATGGTGCATAATGATTGCCCCGCCGTTATAATTCAGTTTGACGGGGTATCAACCCCGACCGATCGTCAGTCTAATCGAACACGCCATTGACGCAGCACCGACCACAGCCTGTCTCGAATTACTGTCGTAAAGCTCAGTTAAGAGAGGTAGGACGCGTCAAAGCAGCCCGTCTGGAGAAGTACCTTCACCTCACAGAAAACTGCAGCCAAAGAACAACTATTCCTGTGAGTGAGTAAGATTACGAGTGAGCTCCTGAAGAGTTTCTGTATCAGTAGCGGGGGTGGCAACGCGCAAACGATACTTTCTGTGTTGCAAGCGTTTATAGGCTACGGTAACCACTTTACATCAGGTCGACCGTACGCCTCCCAACGTAATATACAAAAAAAAATACCTATGACAGCTGTAAGTATGCCAGCTAAGAATGTTTTTTATATAGGTAGGTAGGGCGCATCAAAGCAGTCCGACAGGGGAGGTACCTCCATCTCACAGAAAACCGCAGCAAAATAACAACTTACTGGAGAGTTGTTGATTTAATGTGAGTGAGTGATGTTACCAGAAAGCAGTGAGAGGAGTTGTTGTGTGAGCAACGGGGGTGGCAACCCGCGTGCGATAAACCTTAGTGCGAGCGTTCATAGGCTATACGGTAACCACTTTACATCAAGTGGGCCGTATGTTTATTTGTCTCCCGACGTAGTAAAAAAAACGATGTGCCTGATCCAAAGCAGTCAGGCCACATTGTTAGGTATGCATTGAATATTTTTTTACAAAATGCTTCGTAATTAATATTGCTTTTCGTTCAATCACATTGATGAAACAGCTGATTGCTTCATACGAGGTAACAAACATCCATCACTAAGTCTGATTAGTTTACACTTAGATACATTTTCAATGCATTAGGTAGTTATTTCATGAGTGGTTTGTTTACTTAGAATATTATTGTAAGTTTGTTTATGGGAACGATAAAAAAATTGATGTCTATTGTTGGTAATTGTGTACGAGGTTCGATATAGGAAAAGGTACACTTACACCACTAAGGTGGCAAACAAGCTTAGGCCCTTCCTGATTATAAGCATTTATCGTTCACATTCGGTGAGTACCTACTTAGTTAACGCCGGTAGAGTAGCGCTGAGCTACCTATCTAGTTAAATAAAAATGGAAATTTAGAACACTTACCGGATATAACAGCTGATCCACTTTTCTTAAAAAAGGTCACAAACTTTCCATCACACTTTCACACAGGCTTTGGTCTGTGTGTGTTAAGTATTTAGTGTTTGTTACGATAACATTATAGACTAGATAGACGTGGTTTGATATTGAAAAATAAAAAGCTATCGGATAACGTTTGTTACATTAACTTGGCGTGTTTAAAAGTTCATCAGTTTATTTACAAGTTATTTACACATTACAATCACGACACTAAATACAAAATTGTTGCACAAGCCCACCCTGGCGTTCTATACAAAGGTATGCACGTTTGCGTACATGTCTCTGAACCTTACGTAACGTGTATCTTTCACGATTCACTTGAATAAATGCACGTTCAATACGCCTTTTTAATTCTTCTACACTTTCAATATCATGCCCAGTTTGTCCATACACTAAATCTTTCACACGACCCCATAAAAAAATCTATCGGCGTTATATCAGGGAAACGGGGAGCCCATTGGACTGGCCCTCCTCTTCGTATCCACCTCATGGCGTACGTAACGTCCAGATACTCGCGAACACGCAAGGCGTAATGGGCTGGTGCTCCATCGTGCTGGAAGTATAAACCCCTTAGATGTTCAAGTGGAACATTTTCCATCATACTGTCCACTTGTGTTTGCAGTAGGTGAAGATAGGTATCCGCATTCAGTCTCTCTAAAAAAACTGATCCTAACACTGTCACCGAGTATACCCGCTCACACGTTTACACTAAATCTGCGCTGGAAATGATCTGGCCGCACTACACGAGGATTAACATCGGTCCAGTAATGCGCATTATGTATGTTAAACATACCAATGCGTGTGAAGGTTGACTCGTCTGTCCACAAAATGTTGCGGTGGTCCGCACGAAGCCAATGGCAGAAGTCAACGCGAGGCGCATGATCTTGTGGCATGAGTTCTTGTACCCTAGTGAAGTGGTATGGATGTAGCCCTTCATCATTGAGTAACTGCCACACGTAACTGTTGCTCACATTGAAAACGGCAGCTCCGTCTCTTGTGCTCGCCATTGGATGACGATTAAAAAAATCCAGCACGTTCTCTTCGAACTGGGCAGGATACCGACCTCTACCCAGGTCCACCGGGGGCAAAAGGTTAAAATGCCCATTTTCTCGTAATCTGTATACTGCGCCGAGAATGGTGTGATGGCTCACTCGTATTCCGAACCGTTGATCGTACAAGTTTACCGCTTGTGCAGTGATGTTATAGCACTCGCGATAACAAAGTACCATTTCGAGATACTCCTGATTAGAGTAACGACGTCCAGGCATGATTACGGTCACGCGTACTAGTGTAATGCGCGACACTGGGAAACACACTGATAGACAGTGCCGCGCGTGCGTCATCTACACAGCGCAGTGGCTACGTAGATGGCTGCGCGGATGGATGCGCGGTCGGCGTTTTTACAAAGGGCCGCTCAGTGCGCCTGCGTGTACCTGCGTACCGTATATACCGCATGGCATGCTTGTATTTTCCTAGCTGATTGGTTTCATACAACAGAAAGCAATTTTTTAAAGACGGATTTATTTTTTCTATGAAAGAATTTGTAACACGTGGGGCATAAAATATATTTACTATCATATTCAGCATACATAATACTATTTCCCATTTCAATTTGGGCATATTATTTAAGAACACCATATATATAATTCCCGGCATAAGATGCTACCGTCTGTGATCTGTAACAATTAAAAATCGTTGTTTAGTTGATAAATATAATAATCTAAAAACATAAGTCATGTATGTACAGTCTTACTATCCCAGTTATTATAATATACCGCTGTATTTTATTAACAATCAATGGTGCAGCTTCTAATATGGGCGAGTGTAGATATGTGTTCACTTATCTACACTCTACACTTCACTTATTCATATACTTAATAAAAGGTTACCAATATATGTATGAACTTAACAATACGTAACACTTACCGGACTGAGCACCATTCGAGGAATGTACTAGTTGTTGGTATGATCAATGGATGGATACTTATAATATTTCCACACGTTGATTTCACATGTACGGAAATTAAACAAAACAAAATAATATATTAAGGAAAATGAAATAGAATAGATTAAAGATTTGACTCTTGTCTATGGACACGTCGCTGTATAGGGATGCGATTGGAAATCGATATCAATGGGTTAAGAAAATCGATTCAATCGGCATTGAAATATACAATTATTTGTACGCATCAAACATAACAATAGTACACAGTTTTTCACTATATCTGGCATAGATCTCAATACCTACTGTATTTTGAATTAAACAATTTTTAACGGAAGTATCGCGTGTTTTATTTATTTTGTTGAACCTGACGTTTCGAACGCTTTGCAGCGTTCGTGGTCGCAGGAAGACTCAGGTTCAACAAAATAAATAAAACAGGCGATACTTCCGTTAAAAATTGATTATTTCAATGTGTAACAATCGCGTACTGTGTTATTGTTTGTATACAGTGCTACCATGAAATAAAATGGAATGTACCGTTATCCCTTTCCTTTTTATTCTGATCTCACGTAAATACAATAATGTTGCAAGTTGTTTGTTTGTGGTGACATGACATAAAGTGTCTTCTGAGAACTACGTAATACTTACGTCTTATTAATAAATTGAAAGTAAAAAAACGATCGATTAAATAATTACGAATAATCTAACACTTTGACATAGTTTGAACGGGACTTACACAAAGGCCTGTATCTTACTACTAATGGGACTAACACGACTCCTGTCTATCTATAACTTTACACCAAATCCTTTTCGGGGTAGGCAGAGAGAACCAAGCGCCACATGACTCGATCCTTACAGTCCTTACATACCTCACTCGCTTCTTTAGCCGAATAATATATGTTAAATCGATTATGTTATGATTAACAACTTTTGTTAAAGAAATATTCGAGTAGTGGTGTTGTTCATGCATCATGATTGTTTATAAACATTTTTATATGAAGGTTAGCTATTAAAATGAATAGAAGCTTTTCATATTTACTTTATAAGCAATGAATTATTAAGGTTCTTAATTACAAGCGATTATTTAGTTTTAGATTTTATAATCGATTACTTAAACATTGCAACCCTAAACTCAATCATGATTTACCTGTCATTCTCCATTTGTAGTCATAAGCGGAAACGCAAATAACTTTTAATACTCAACTTTTAAACCCCTATTCCAATAGGACTGAAAAAAATACGAGAACATTTTCAATTTGGCAAAGGTTTTTTAGAGTATAAATGGTGAAGACGCAAGGTGGGCCCACTTTTGGTCATTCTCCTTTTTTAGTCTCTATAAAATTGTTCATATAATATACAATAAATAATTTGTTTCCTATCTCAGGTGGTGATCATGCCGAAATATACAGAAATCGGAAGGGCTATTTTTCTATCAACACTCAGTGCATATGCTCAGCCAATCTACACTTCCAAGATGTAGTGGCCCATTGGCATGGTTCGGTTTATGATGCAAACATCTGGGACAACTGTGCACAAAAAAGAAACTTTGTACAAGTACACTACTTTTAATCCTGGTGCCATACATTAGCTCTGTGCTTTCCAAAGTGGTCTAATATCGACCCCATGTCATCCATTCCAGTTTGGCTCTAGTGATTATCCTCTTTTCGGGATGTGTACAATGACAAGTTATTGGTTGGAGATAGTGGTTACACTCAGACCAGATATATAATGACACCACTGCCATTATATCAGGAGTCCCAAATACACACATCAAAAGTGTCTAGGGATCAACATATATTTTTGCAATAACTTTTCTCCTGATTGATATTAATTAAAATTTTCTTTAAGGATTCATCAAATAAAGTGTTTTCGTTTGTCTACAGTAACGATAAACCAAGTCACCTTTGCATTAATAAAGAAATTTGCCATTTTCATAATAAAGGGATTTTTGACATTTGAACCACTAACATTAAAGTTCGAAAAAAAGACTGAAATAACAGTTTTCTTTAAAATTTTATTGGGTAACTTAAACAATTAATAATCCGTGTTTCTACCGCGAACACTAACAACACGTGGGAATGATAGAAGCTGGTTCCCGGCAACGTACTGTGGCTTTAGCTCTGAATACAAGTCAGAGTGTTATCAGTCGACTTTGGACACGTTACCGAAGCACTGGTACCGTGGCTGAGCGCCATGGAGGACGGTATCGCTGCACCACACGGAGACAAGACCGATACATTCAAATCACAACTCGAAGAGCTCCAACAATAACCGCCATGATGTTAGCCGTGACGCTTCATCACTCTTCAGGGAACTTAATTAGCGACCAAACAGTCAGAAACCGCTTGCATGAAGTGAACCTTCATTCCCGAAGACCGCTAAGGGTACCACCTATAGCAATGCACAATCGTAGGATTCGATATCAATGGGCTCTTGAACACAGAAATTGGGCAGAAGAACAATGGCGTTTCGTGTGCTTTTCTGATGAGTCTCGTTTTGGTATGAGACCGGATACAAGACGTATACGACACTGGAGAACCCCTGGACGCCAACAGCGATTAAAATCCTGCCAGGAAGTCCATCCTTATAGTGGTGGAACCATCATGGTATGGGCGGGTATTTGGATCGGCGGAAGAACTGAGTTGATTTGGATCAGAGGCAACCTCAACGCTCAAATTTATGATGAGACGATTGTATCAGACGTCATCGTTCCTCTACAAGTGCAAATCGGTCCCTTATTTCAGTTAATGCATGATAATGCACGACCGCACACCGCAAGAGTTGTAAGACAGACTCTCGCCGCAGCTAACATCAATGTCATGCCCTGGCCTGCTCAGTCGCCAGACTTGAACCCGATTGAGCATGCATGGGATATGCTACAGAGAAGAGCTCTGCCGAATATGGAGGGTATCCAGTCGCAAGAAGACCTTTTTTTGTTGTTGCAACGAACATGGGCGGCCATTCCACAGCGTGATTTGGATGAACTCATTTTGAGTATGCCAAACCGATGTTCTTGTGTTGTTAGTGTTCGCGGTAGAAACACGGATTATTAATTGTTTAAGTTATCCAATAAAATTTTAAAGAAAACTGTTATTTCAGTCTTTTTTTCGAACTTTAATGTTAGTGGTTCAAATGTCAAAAATCCCTTTATTATGAAAATGGCAAATTTCTTTATTAATGCAAAGGTGACTTGGTTTATCGTTACTGTAGACAAACGAAAACACTTTATTTGATGAATCCTTAAAGAAAATTTTAATTAATATCAATCAGGAGAAAAGTTATTGCAAAAATATATGTTGATCCCTAGACACTTTTGATGTGTGTAAGATCACGCAATGTAATATAACGAGCTTTTGGGATTTGGCAGAGAAGATTCCCTATTTTGTGAAAGGGTATTAATGTTAGATTACGAAGAATACCAGGAACTAATATATTTTTCTATAATAAGCCAGCGTATAGCTCACCACATTTGAAACAATTACCATACCCTATCCTATAGCAATAGAAAGAGCTATAAAATGTCACTGTATGATATATCTCCACAATCTTCATTTTTTCATTGGCAGAATGCACTTCAAGCATGCATGGTAGGCCTTGGCCTTATATGGTGACCTACATCACATATTTTAATAATTTGTTTATCATACATGTTTTTTTTTATACAACGTCGGGAGGCATACGGCCCACCGATGTAACGCCGTTACCGTAGCCTATTAGCGCTTGTAATGTATTATTTCATATCACTCACGCGATGCCTCCTCTGCTGCTTACACAGCAACTCCTTAGGAGCTTTACTGGTGACCTCATTCACACGCAGGAACACAACAACCCTCTAGGGAGTTATTATTTAGCTGTGGTTTTCTGTGAGGTGGAGGTACTTCCCCAGACTGACTGCTTTGATGCGCCCCACCTCTCTTAAGACTACCTCTCGTAATATTGTATATCCGAAATTAAAACAAGCAGTAACACTTTTTTCAATTCCTGGAATTATTGTTGCAGTTAGTGGCGGCTGGTGGGTTATCGAACTGGTGGTGCATTTTACTTGCTAACTAAGTATTAAGATCAGAAATTGCAACAAAACAACAATTTACATAAAATATGTTATTTTTTTTTATTATTTTTTATATATTAAATCAATGCGACGACATTTTTCTGAAGCGAAATGTTCAGTTACCTTTTTATTAAAATCGGGTATTGTTTGTATACATTTTTTTTCAATACTGAGCACAGAAACTGCATTTAGCCGATCCTGAGACATGGTGTTTAGAAGAAAAGTATTGATTCTTTCGACACTGAACGAAAAACATCGCTCGCTCTCTACCGAAGTCATTGGTATAGTGCACAGAATTCGCAGTAGTTTCATTGACTCTGAAAATGATTCAGTGAGGTTATTATTATAAAACAATTGTAAAATTACAATGCACTATTTGCGTTGATGAAATTGTCGCGGTTGTATATTGCGGAAAGTTCGTTTTGCAATTTGCATTTGTCCAAAGCGGTGTAAGTGGAAACTGTGATCTTGAAATCTTTATAGGGAAAAGTAGTGGCTGCTTTCAAATGGTTGCAAAAATTTAATCTGTCTTTCACTTGAGTAATAATTATTCCGCACATTTATTTTGCTATGACAGAGCTAGACGATTTAAACCTTTTTGAGGTGATTCTTCAAGTTAATCTATGGTGTTACGTGCATTCAGTATACTGATTTCAAAATCATTAATACAGTTTTTATATGAACCAAATCAATATTCCTTTTTTGCATTTGTTTGAATATGTGGCAGAATAGATTGAAAAAAATTCAAGCCAATATGAAAAAGTACTGTCGTTCAAATATCTTTGAAGCATATAAGACTGATTTGTAGAATTGGTATCATTTTCCGTTTCTACAATGGTGGTCAAGCATTCTTTTAAAGCCTCCTTGTAGCTATGTACTGAGTCAACCGACCGCGAATTAAAGTTCCATCTGGTTTGCGGAACAGCTGGAATCTTCTTTGATACAATAGTTTTCAAAATCTCTGTACGCTTCGGTGATCGTGAAAAAACCTTTGGACAAGCTTGAAGATTAGCAAAAAAAATCCGTACGGTTTTGTTATGACTTACACTTTTTTCTATTATTAAATTTAATTAATGGACGTAACAATGAACGAATGAAGCATTTGGATAAGACGGTTTTTACTTTAGCCTGTATTCCACTAACAGCTCATTACGGAGTTATTTGAAGTGCCCGTAATTCTGTTATAATAAAAGAACTAAGTCCTTCAGCAGTATGGGATTGCGGCGTGAGATATTTCCAAATCCGGTCGTGAACCTGTCCGTTTTCTTCGTATTTTAAAATCATTACTATCTGCATAGTGGTCGATACATGGGTAGTTTCATCACCTTGAACTGCTACGTATTAACATTTTTTATAATATCCGACAATTAATTGTGGTATAGGTACACATAAAATCGAGTCTAAAATATCGTTCTGAATTATTTTTGGACGTACCTTTGAAGACTGTACACGATGTGAGATGTTTCTTCATGACTGTATCCACCTCTGATACAAAGGCCACGAAACACCCCAGCATTACTAGACTCAATTGTTTCATCGTGACCGCTTAATGACTGGGGGTAGTTCTATGAAAATTTCTCCTTTTAAAGGGCAATATTTATTTACATTAATTTCTATATAACTTGCGGCAAAATAAGACCAACCTGACTCGCGTTGATTGAATTCAACTAGTTTATTTTGAAAAGTATCGACTGTTTGTGTAAAGTTCATTCAAATCTGTATTTTTATATACAAGTACATACTTTGTATTAAAAGATTTGTGTTCTTGCTCATCTGATTTTGGTAACAGAAAAAAAACATAGAACTCAAAGTTTATTTTAATACAATCATATTTTTTAATGATAATGTGATAATTTTAGGAATATCATTTTCATTGTCACCTAAAAATGCCTCAGGTGTGGGGTATTCAATTCTGGGTGACGGGTTCAAGTATAAGTATATTTGTAAATGCTGTGGCAATTATTTCAATATTTTCAAATTCAGTTTTCAATAGGGAGTTCGATTTGTGCAAATTCGTTCTTGTATGAAATCTATATTTATTTTTCGGTATTTCAACTTTACATTTCTGCCATTTTATAAATTCATTATCGCGTTGCTGCATAGTAGGATCCTCTGTAAGAAAAAAACCATACGGTTAATGAGAAATTTATTTAAATAAAACGTTAATATTAAAATACAATGTTTAATATTCCTTATACTACGATTAGTATACATAAATAAAAACGGTTAAGTTTAAGAACATCATCAAACAGGTATTGAGGACCTACTATCTTGATTTGACTGTACTTTGCTGTGTAAAACATCATCGAATATATTACTAACATGATATGACTATACTAGTGTACATGTCGGGAGCTCCAGGAACCGGTGAGCGTGCACGAAAAGAGTTATGACTGTTACAGAAGCGAGTGCTCTGCAAGAGTAAGTGTGAAGCTTCCTAATTAGAATTGTCACAATCACCATATCCCATTCTTCCACCTTTTGACCTAGACCTCGAAGTGCACCTAACTGTTGACGTGCTTGTGAAACCAACTGTCTTAAATTATGCGATGTACCCTTTGTAATTGGCGGCAAATCCAGAAGGATATTTAAATGATGAGTGATAAGAATACATTTGTTATCATACCTATTTTTTAACAATTTTAATGCCTGGTCGTATGATTCATTAACTAATGGTAAACCTTCTATTCACATTAAAGCTTCAGCCTTTTAAGTATTTTCGCAAATAGAATAGTTTTTGCACTGGCGCTAGACCATTATCACTGCCTATCACTGCTAGAAACATATCAATGAACGACTTATATTGCACAATATCCTTGCCATCGAATCCAGTAATTTCCAGTTGAGGCAGTTTTCGAGACATTACGACACTCCGATCCATTGTTTTGTCTGGCAGTTGATTAGGCTCCTTGTCAGATGACGTGGGTGTGCGTGTTGATCTCAAAACCTCTTGCAGTTCGCTAATAGTATCGAAGCATTGTTCTTCCACCTCATCACTTTCCAAGCTTTCATCATCACAGGAATCTTGTAGTAATAACGTCAGTCTCGTGAGCGCACTCACCGATGACACGCACGCGCTAGCGACGTATTAACTGGCGGTTAACTCGCGAGTTGTAATAAAATGACAAACTTATTAAAGTACAATGTATGTAACATCGTCATCGATGAAATGCTATCGTACATACAAAATAAAGTGTGGATAGTAGATGAAGAAACACTAGTGCGTATCTGTACTGCAACATTTACAAGTGAGGATATCAAGAACTCTAAAACACTGTTGTTCGAGTCTATGCCTACCGACGTAAGAAAAATATTACGAAAAAATAAAGGAAAGGAAGAACGAGATGTGGCCGATATTATAAATCTTTTTAAATCTACGGAGCCCGACATTATTCCAACATTCGTGGCGAGACAGTTGCACAAACTACCACCGTTATTGTTAGAACATTTGGATTGTTCGAAGTTACTAAAGGACATGATGACAATGAAGGCTGAAATCGAAAATATGAAATCGATGTATGCTACTTTGGATATGGTGAAGGAGCTGAAAATGGAAGTTATGCGGTTAAAAAATGACTCCTTGCCCCCGACATCGGCATTCAAAGTTAATACTAAGCGCGGCGCTTGGATAGATAGTGGCCCAATTGGACTATCTCATGATTATAATACCTCGAATAATAATTAATTTGAAGAAAATGAATCATTACCGCAATATAGAGAAGTGACGGTAGAAAATAATATTCAAACCGATGGAAGGCAACGATCGAGGGTAAGCGCGCCAGGCGAGCGAAGGAGGCGGTGATACCGGTAGCGGGACAGGAGGGGTACAGTCGCCCGTCTGTCTGAGAGAGAGCGTTCGGATCGGCCGCGAGGCCGACCGAACGGCAGACGGTCAAACAAGCCCGTAGTCACAGGTAGCGGATCAGCTGTTAGTCACTGATAAAGCGAGCTTTACTTACGCATCGGACCATTCGCAGCGTACCCGACAAACGGTGACCAATGAAAAAGTAAACAACGACGCATGGCACAAAGTATCATATCGTAAACAAAATATGAAATATCGTTTCTCGGGTAAGACGGGTGTAGCTAGAGACCAAGAGTGCACGTTTAAGGCCGCAGAAAGGAAAATTCCTATATTTATAACGAATGTGCATATGTCTACAACAGAAAGCGACATAATAAATTATATTTACAAGAAACAGAAGCACAATTTCGAGATAGAACTAGATTTGCAAAAAGTCTGAGAATCCGCCAACTTACTAACTCACGTCAAATTCAAATGACAGTTATGACGTTTGACAATGTAACAACAAGTTCGACATTGACATTTATTTTACAGCGTTCATACCAATAAAAAAAAACATACATACAGAAATTTTAAAAGTTGCCAGAAAATCTATTAAATACATGGTGGCAACAGTTGCCACCACCTTAAAAAGGTTTAAAAGGAACACCGGTTTTATATATGAGATTGAGGGGTATGGAGGTCACGTTGATTTTCCAATTGAAGATGAGGTTTTGCTTGATGTCGCTGAGGTTTCTAACTCTGACTCTCATATAAAGTAGTCGGAAATTTACAGTCAATTTAGATGCCCACAAACAAGATGAGTCTTAGGGGTAGCAATACGGCAATTTCGTTTCCCTCAAATCACTGAGGTCTATTGTTAGCACTAAACTGACTATCTCAGTGCATTGAAGGAAGCAAAACCATCATGTCGCCATCCCTAATACTCACCCTGATGATGGTCATTTCAACCTACTGAAAGTAGCCTGCATTTCCGACTATGATGTCTGAGTAATCCATATAAAATATTAATGCTTAAGTTTTATGTTGTGATAACGTATAAGTAAATGTTTTTTATGTCTACTTGATCTCATTTTTGATAATTTCACAATAAAAACATAAGTTTATTTTATGTTTACTTATCGTTATAGTATTATGGTCTTACTTAGGACAAAATAAAAAACAAAAAATATTACTGAATTCATAGTTTTATTCAAATAAATGGATCTGTATTGATAAATTAAATCAAAGCTACTGTCAAGAAAAAAAGATTTTAACGAAAACGATCCAGATCCATATTTTTCTAAATATCATAAGAAATACAGAAAACATTCATATTTAATGAGATCCATATAAAACTTCTCAAATTTACGCAAATGTTTACAAAAAATATATATGTTTGAAGTTTGACATCTCAAAACAAGGTAAGTGTGGAGCCTTTTTGTGAAACCACGTTTAATTCTCTTTTAAAAGAATCTAGAAGGAATTTTAATGAGCCAGTCTTATTTTCTTTATCTATTCTCCTGGTAGTCTTTAGTATATACATACGAGTACATATCATCACGCCTGTCTCCCATTGGGGTAAGCAGAGACTGAATTCGACGAGCTCACCGAGCTCGTAAATTGTTATCGCCCATAATAAATATATTATGTTTATTTACACACAACTCACACTCTCCATACACACATTTTTAGATTCCACATCGCATATTACCTTAGCAACAAGATCATCAATATCTTTTGTTGCTATGAGACCAAAAGATTTGAGTACAGCGGCTTTCAATTGAAATTTTCATGTCTTTTCGAAGCGCATGTATTTCGCTTTTTAGCTTTAGATGGCAAAACATAAAAAGATCTATATCTTTTCAATGTAGAGAACGATAACTTTCCTCCTTCTTGGGTATATTTCGGAAGTAGTTTACGAAGGGTTCCAAGTAAATAACGTCTCTGCTTTTTCTGTTTGTTTTATGTTTTTGTCTGATTTTTACCTGCTGTAATTCTACTAACATCGTCCCTTTCATAAAAATCTTAAAATTACTTAAGTAATATCTGACCTCTTTTTTTCTGCATTGTATGATGAATTTTTCCTTTTAAGCCCAAATAGGTGGCCATTTTTGTTTTCATATTGTATCTATTTAAAGTATCACTATTTTTGAAAATGTGTTTAAAGCACTTTTTTCTTTTGTGTCCTTACTTTTATAACTTTGTTTAATAGTTTCTGCAAGCACATGGTGCTGCAGCAATGTTTTCTTAACTCGTTCCTTATCATCAGGCTGGATGTGAAATAAATTCTCATGTATACGAGTATATGCATTAGTTTTTGATAAAGGTGTAATTTTTTCTGTTTTCTTTTGATGAGTTGTAGTTTAACTTTTCTTCTAGGTCACTAATCAAATTGTCTTTAATATTAATTAATTTCAATAACTCATATTTTTTGTCTCGTCTTTTAAGTGGTCTTCTTAGATTCCTCAAATATTTTTAATTTTTTCTTGTTGTAATTTTAGTTCTTTGTTCTCTTTTTTAGTTTATACCAATAGCCTTCCATATACATGGACATAGCACGTTATACATGGCACATATATGAAACTATACATAGCTTCTACTGCTCTATTCATACATTGCTGGTGACACTCCAGTCTTACACAATGACTACAGTTGTTAAGCAGCAATGCATAGCAATCAGCGAGTCGCAGCTACGTATTTGATTTTATAAGCTGTCAAGAACAAAGATAGTTACGGAGTAGCAACGTGTTGTTAATTTTTTGTTTTATTCTTCATGATAAAAAATATATATAGTTTTCGAATGTATAAACTATATATGAAATACTAGCGGGCGCCCGCGACTTCGTCCGCGTAGGCTTCATTTCAGTAGTCAGAAGTGAAGCATAAGATTTTGGTTAATCTCATGAAGGTAAGACTGAAGATAAAATATTTAATTAACTTAGTTATTTTGATCACAATTGTAAATATAATCTCTCCCGAAAAATATTATGTACTACCTCATTTAATTATTTCTCATTTTACTTACTTATTTTTATGTATCTTGAACCAAAACCTTGGGCCTTTCATATAAACATATCCGACATTTCCTCTTCATGTAAATGTTTATCCCGGTATACCCGGCATCTGAGTTCGCTGTCTACTATTGTTTTAGTCGGGGTGTATTAGTTCCGACACCTGTGATTGGGCTGCGGTAATTGTAATTTATCGAGTCATTTTTATTCTGAACACTAAATATTCAGACACTAACATATACTTACGTGATTGTGTGGATAACAAAAGATTCTTCTTCATGTAAGCGTTTATTTAACTTGCATCCTAAGCCACGGTTTCGGAGCCCGGCGTCCGCTTATCACTTAATACCTGTGATTTGGTTGCGGAGCGGGTTCTAATGACCATTTGTTGTGGGTTCTGATGATCACGTGCAGGTGAGGTTGGTTTTGGCTCTCAATAATAATATGACGGTGAGTAAATATATATAAAGTTATATTTTTCTATTTATCCAGTTTCTAACTACACCTTTCGTTTTTATATGTATATGTCGCAAGTTTTTCATAAAATTACGTTTTTGATAAAAAACCGGAAGATGACACATTTTAAACTCAATTTCATCATAAACCTGTAATATCCAGATTTTTGATCAAAAACCTGAACTAGTTTGGGTTTACGATATAATTTCCGTTCCGCCTGCGCTTGTGCGCGCCCTGCCCTTTCCCCGCTTCTTCAGTCACAAAACACAACTCAGACGGGCAACCCGCGTTAATTTTTGCGACAAATAATTACGTAAAATATAATTAAGTAAATAAATCTCATTATTATTGTGCTAGTGTTTACTACAATTGGTATCTACAGGAAACCAAGTGGATAAGCAATCTGTATGTAAAGAAGATTTTGAAAGAGCGTTTACTACTTTGTTTAAAGGCCGAAAAAATAAAGAGAAACCATTGTGGACACGGAAGAGAATAGAAGAAGCTATTGAAATATATAAATCTAGAGCTTCATCATCAGACGGACGAGGTCTACAAAACAAAGACTACTATGGATAAAAATATGATGTTTTGGAGGTAGGCACTAAAAAATTTTTGATCTTAAGACGAAAAACCGCAACCTGTACCCGCTGTACTGTGGCGGCGTCATCCAGCCCGGTGATCCGGAACTCCGCGCACTTCACCGGTCTGGATACCTCCACGACGCCGGACAAGGCAGACGTCAACTTGGCTGCCAGGGCGTTTGCCTTCTCATGGCTGGAGGAGCCGGTGACCTCGATGAGCCTTGCTCCGGTCGCAGACTTGCTAATCCGGAGCGAGCCGATCCCCAGCTCCCCCAGATTGACCTCCTGCTCGGCCTTTAGTAGGGCCGAGGCATACGTTGCTCCCCCAGTGGCTGCCTCCGGCCGTAACTTTAAAATTACGACCGTGGAGCCGGGGAGCACCACTCTAGCCTTACGGCCCTCCTCCCTGCCTGCGGGAGCAGGAGGTGCTGACGCCCTGGTAGGCGGCGCGGGTGCCGCGGGTGCCGCGGGAGCAGCGGGTACCGCGGTTTACCGCGGCCCGCGACGGACCACATCGGTCCACGACGGCTCCGCCGACGGGGCCGCCGCGGCCGGTTTACCCTTTGATGTGGACGGGCCGAAGCTCGTCCACGACTCCTCCCGGGCACCACTGCGGGCGGGACCCGTTTTGGCGGCCGACCTCGCCTGAGGACGCACCTCGAGCTCGGCTGGCGCCTTCCGCAGCTTAGGTGCCGGCCGTCGCGCGCCCTCGATGGCCGCTCTCGCGGCTTTCGCCACCGCGGAGCTGTCGCCCGCTAATGGCGGACGGGTGACAGTCGGAGGAGGCAGGCGCGACTCTAACTCGGCGAGCCGCCCATCCACCAAATTGCCGACGAGTTGGACGATGTTCCGCTCCAGAGACTGTACATCGCCCGAGCTCATCGGCCCCTGCGTCCTCCTTTCTTTGCGGAGCTCCTCGAGCTCCCGGCGATGCGCCTTGACCTCTTCCCTCAGGGAGGCCACCTCCCGTTGCAGCCGAGCGTTGTCGGCTCGGAGGCGGTGGGTCTCCTCCGCCTCCGTGCGCACCACCAGGGCCTTCAGGATCTCCCGGATCCCGCCCGCAGCGTTCGCGATCTTTGCGGCGTTCCCCCCCTTGAGGCTCGCCGATTTCCCTGTGTGGTCGAGGATGACGCCGAGCATCTTCTCGCCCCTAACCATCAGGTCATCGGCTCTCCCCGCCGTTGGACCCGCCGGTTTCCCCTCAGGGCTTTTCCCTTCGGGGCTTTGGTTTTCCGCCTCGGGGCTCACCCCCTCGACGCTTCCGGCCACTGCCGTGCTGCTCTTCTGGCCTCTGAGGGCCCGCCTCTCAAGGAGCGCCTGGATGGCCGCCTCCTTGGCCTCCTCCGTTCGCTCCTTGAGCTGACGGCGGGCCCTGGCCAGACTGGGGGCATAGCCGACCCCCTTCCCGCGTCTGGCCGTGGTCAGCTTCGCCCTTTCATCGGGCGTGTCCGTCTCTGAGCCGGAAAACAAACGCTTCCGGCCCAGCTCCGACTCTGAGAGGGTGGTGACCGACATAGTGTCCGTCTCCTCCCCTCCCCCACACCGTCTCTCTATTGCCACCGTCTGTAGCTCTTCCGGGAGGCCACTCTCCCCGGGACCCTCCCGGGGTCCCCCCTTCCGGTAGCACCGGCAGGTCGCGGCACAGATCGTCTCACCGCAAGACTCGCGCCTCTCTCTCTGCTCTATTTTTCGCCTCCATTGCGTTAATATTAGTTCGCACCGAATCGCCCACAAGTACCGTACTTCCAGATTTAGTCACCACCCACCGGCCACTGCGTTACCGCGCACCAGGTGGAATGGGTCCAGGGCAGACGACGAGGACGTACTGGAATAGACTTGGGGCCTGCCCCAAAGGTTCGCTGCCCTACTGCGAGTCAGTTATTTCCCACAACTCAAAATTTTGAAAAGAAAATTTGAGAGTGGTTTATCGGAGGCTCGGATAGTGTTGAACTCTAATAATGAGTTGATCAGACAGGCAAGCTCCAGCGATCGGCCGGGTTTTTTTTCTTTTTTTTTTTTCCCAAGTCGCAAGAGAAAAATCGATTTTCAAACTGCTCTCGTGCAGGTATTGCCCTTCTTTATTTTCGATTTTTCTCTTTTTTTTTTGGCTCTGTGATCAATGAAATATTGATGCAGCAGTGTGCCTCACACGCTCCGACAGCAGACGGCACACAGAAAAGCGCAAAAGAAGCGAAGAATTTGCTAAAATTTGGAAAAACGCCGAAAAAACGGCGAAAAATATGGGTTTTTATTAAATAATGTCCAAAAGGTAGGTGCTTTTTTAAAAAAAAATTCAGGGATGTACGAGGTGTAAGGCGACTCAAAATACAGGAACACCCAGGGGGTCTACTCTCTTTCGCCAAAACGAAATTTCGCAAACGAACGAAAATTAAACGAAGTTTCGTTTGCAACTCTACTCTATTTCATTTTCGTTTACACACACGAAGTTCGGATCTATAGACAATTTTCGTGAACGAATGATATAGATAGGTCTTTTTTCGTGTCCCCTGCCGTTCATTCTTTACTTAAAATTTGTTAAAATATTTCGCATTATTTTAAAATTTTACATGTTACATGCAGTTTATTAATTATTTTTTATAGTATTGCCGTAGATACCTTAATTAAACATTACATATATGTATAAATTCTATTTTTGACGTATTTTACCAGAGGTTCTATAAAACACCTATTGTTATCCGACTAATTGAAGAAGTACTTTTTCATGTACTGGGTCGGATTATAATTCAAGACAACCTAAAATCTCCGTATATTTACTTGCGGAATTGACAGCTAAAGTTTTTGTTTGCATTCTTTGAATAGTTTGAATTTCTTTGATTAGTTTAAACACATATGTTTTTCAAGTGTTGTGTTATCAAGTGTTTTTTTTATTGCATACGACATAAAGATTCCGTAAGAAAGTTTCGAGTCGTAGTCTCCATTCTGGGTCTCCACAAGTTGCTTGTTTTCGATTCAAAAACTTTGTAAGTATAATTGTGCATTGTATTCATGTTTTTATTAAACACAAGCCTTATTTAAGTACTAAAAACTCTAATTTTTTATCACTTACTTATATTTTCTGCTTCTTTTCAGTTTAAAATGGCTCCACATACGGGTTCAGCAACTTCAGACCAAATTAATACACTCCTCGATTTCTTGGATGGTCATAGAGACTTAGCTCGCGGGAGATTGAGGAGTCGAAGGGAAAGTCCAAGCTAAGAGGCTGTGGGAAGAAATATGCAACACACTCAATTCTATGGGTGGTTGCACTAAGAATGTTCAGCAGTGGCAAAAAGTAAGTTTTACCTTTTTAGTACCTTCACTTTACAGAATACTGCTGCCATGTATTTATTGTATGGTCCAAAACTCAGAGAATATGTACATAATAGCAAGGTTGACAATCACAAGCAATGCTTTTTGTATTACAAGCATCTACACTTATGGTATTTAATTAGATCTGGCGGGCCATGTGCATGTTTGCCATCCGAGGTAGTGTAAAAAATAGGTATTTAAGAACAATTCAGAATTTTAATATTAATCAGACTAATAGGTAAAAAATCTGCTTTATTTTCAGAGTCTTGAACCACTCCCATCGACCAGCCCATCTCTTTTGGATGATCCGACCTCCGAGCCAACAAATTTTCCACAGCCTAATAGAATGGACTTTCTCGACCGAGTTGTGGAGTTTGCTGAACCCAGCCAAGAGGGCAGTCAGCCCATACAGCTCTCTGAATCTGCGAGTCAACCGATGTTACAAGAACCCTCAAATTCTAGACGTTGTAAGTGTTAATTACTGTTTTAACTAACTAACATTGTTGTATTATTTGTTAGTAGCTTAATTTGGCAGTGTAATTAGATAAAAATAATATACCTACTTGGTTTGAAAAATGTTTAGTAAATTTAGATGGAAAATATAACTATTTAGATCTGTGCTTGCCAAAGTGCTCTCTATGGACCCCATGGGGTACCCCATTGTAACAAGTAAGGGTCCATCAGATACATTCATTTTTTAGTTAGGCAGGGGATTTAAGAGAGCAGAAAATATGTATGGAAACCTCTGATTCAGAGCAATTTATTGAACCCATAAGTGTCTTAGGCATTTATTGTCAGTGTATTTAAATTGGAATGTTCTTTTACAGCCTCACAAGCTACATGTCGTAGGAATCAATCTGCTGCTGGCTCTGTCAGAAGCCAGATTGTTTCAACTTGAAGAGGAGCACTTAGAAAGAGAGGCAACGAGGAACATTGAACTCGCAGGCATCAGGGCTGCCCTGCAGGAGCTGTGTGGGCTTATTAGAGAATATTTAAATAGATAAATTGATATGTTTGTGTATTAGTTAGTAAGTTAAATAAAATTTTATATATATACATGTAGGTATTAAAACAAAAATCAATTAATCTTATTGAATTTTATTTCACATATTTATTACACCCTATTAGTATCTAAAATTTGAACTAGCCTAGCTCTTGCTCTTCGGCCTGCCTGTAAGGCTTGAGAGGCCGACGTGGCAGAGACACAGGCAGGATCCTGAACCTGCCTGTTTCTCTCACCCTCGAGTTGCTCTTCTGTCAACTCGGGAACATCAATACCAGCAGCCCTTATACATAAATTATGTAGAACACAGCAGGCTATAATAATTTTACCCGCTGTTTCAGGGCAGTAGTGAAGTTCCCGAGCTGCCAAAAGACATCTCCAGTGACCTTTCAATATACCAAATGTGCGTTCTATAGTGGAACGTGCACGTTTTTGGAGAGAATTATATCTTCCTTCAGGGGAGTCCTCAGCAGCATTATCTATAGGGGTCATCATATGCTCCCGTAGAGCATAACCTGAATCACCTAAAAATTAAAAACATATTAATGTGAATTTCATTACTTATTTCAAATTTTTTTTCAAGCTTGCTCATATTATTATACTACAACAAAATCAGTAATTTAAACATACCCAACAGACATACTGTTTCATTACTGAGTCCCTCCATATGACTTCTGATATCACATTCTCTCCAAATAAATGCATCATGTGGCGCTCCACCATATGAAGCATCCACATTGGTAATATAGCAGTCGCTGTCACAAATCTGAAAATAATGCAATTCAATGTGTCATAGGTACACAAAAAGCAATTAAGTCAATCATACAACACTACATGCTGCAAGAAATGTTTGTTATAATACTCACAACTTGAGTGTTAATAGAATGAAAATTCTTTCTATTAAAATACTGTTCCTCGTGCTGCGAAGGTCTAACAATTGCAATATGAGTGCAATCAATGCATCCTATAACACCAGGAAGCCCATATTTCTCATAAAATCTGCAACAATAATAATACTCACTTAGGACATGTATCTACATTAATTGGATTAAATACATAATATAACTTAGCCTAATATTATACTCACCGCCTCTTAATAACATTCCTTTCATTTCTATTTTGTGGGAATTTTATGTATTTCCTTATTATATGCGGTGCATTGAGTGCACTTGTGACCTCCCGCAGACAACGAGAAACAGTCTGTTGAGCCATGGGCTCATCCATATTTTGCCCCACAGACCCTTGGTATCTACCTCGGGCATAAAAGTTTAAGGCTGTGAGGATCTGAAAAACATGAAGGAATGAGCATAATGTAATGTAAATTACATATTAAAAAGTAAGATATTTATTAAAAGTGCTCCGTACCTTAATCCTCGGCTCGATTCCATGACGTCTTGTCTTAGGAGGTAGCAAGGGCACTATTTCCTGACACAACTCCTCAAATAATTCCCGGCTCAGTCTGTAATTTCCTACAAATTCTAAGTCGGGAATTTCACTGATATTAAGTATGTTGCGCAGGCGGCGCCGGTTCCTTCTACGCTCCAAACGTTCTTCACGCATAGCAGCCTCGATTAAAATAATCCTTCCAGTCATTTTGTTAGTATTTTTCTAATATTCACCACTTCCGAAAAACAAAAGGTAACACTTTTGGTTTCGTCGTTTTGAGGTTAAAATTCCGAACAATTATCTGTCAAACTCGAATTTTCGTTTCGAACTTTCGTGAATTAGAGTAGGTTTAGAAGATTTAGCTGTCAAATAATTTTCGTTCGAACGAAACTTCGGAACGAAATAGAACCGTAGTAGGAAATTCACGAAATTTCGTACGAAATTTCGTTTTTCGTTGAATAAGAGTAGGCCCCCAGGTGAGTAATTATATTGTTATACCGGTCAATCTCTGTCTGATCTCTGAAACAGCTGGACCGATTTTAACCGGACTTTCACTGGCAGATACCTGATGTAATAAGGAGTAACTTAGGCTACTATTATTTTAGAATTTTTGTTTATATTTATTAATATAAATAAATAATAAAAAAATAACTTCCGCGCGGACGAAGTAGTAGGCACAGCTAGTTATTAATAAAAGCTAATTCCAGATCAAGTATAGAAAGACTAACCAATACTTGCCTTGGCCTGATTTCCCGCTGCGGCATCGTAACCGTCTCGATTTCGCACCCCACAAAACGTATCAGCTCTTGCTTAAGGGGAATTTGCAGGTTCCGCCGCGATTCCACTTCAATGGAGTATCAGTTGTAAATAAAAACTCTGTTTGTTATTTGGGTTTACTGTTAGACAAAGGTTTTAATTATATTAAACACATAAAGCAGGTTGGAGAAAAAGCCAAAAAGAACTTGTAATATATGCAACCTATTTTTATTGTCTTTCTATACACTATGAAATATCAATTGTCAAAATATTTTGACGAGCTCGGTGGTGAAACGTGCTTACGCTACTTTGACACCAACGCTCGTGGGTTCGATTCCCACACAATACATACATTTGCGTGCATGAACATGTCTGTTTGGCTTGGTCTGGGTATTTTCTATGTATAATAAGTCTAGTACACAAGCTTCGCTTGCTTTGGGGCTAGGTGGCGCTGAGTAATTTGTCCGATAATATTTATTTATTTATAGGTAGTAAAAATTAATTTGTAAATTCAATCTTGTAATTTGATCTCGTGAATCTCCGGTTACTTACTTAACCTAAAAAATATTATTTGAATAACTCCAGCCCCTCCTGGGGACAACGCCGACCGGCATCTTATACCTCTATAATAATAATAATATACTCGTAATAATAAATCTTTATTTTTCTCTCCACAGGTCATTAAACTAGTAGGTATATGAGCTTATTACAAAATAATTCAAATAAAACTGACCTACGTGTGAAGAGAACTGGTGCCATGCTAGGTAGATTTGAACCTGCCTGTATTACGGGTCGCCAGGCTCTCTCCATGATAACATGCTTTAGATAGCTAATTAATTTACAATAACTATGCAATATTATTCGAACAAAATACTGTACTATTATGTGCGTGTGTGTGTGTTGGTGTATGTGATTTGCTTTAAAGATTTTTATCATAAATATTATATTATATATAATATTTTTATGTAAATCGTATATAACTGTGCACCGAGCACTACCAGTGCTGGCAGGCGTATTACCAATTGACTTAGAAATTCAACGCCGGGCTTCAATGCCTCACCTCTAAAAATATACTCCCTGACTTTTTAATTTTTATTTAGTTTTTGAAACTTTACTGTTTGATTGGCAAGAAAGATGGGAAACTTCTGCTAAAGGACGCCATTTATATCTGTTCTTTCAATCAGTGCGAGATAGATTAAGTAAAGAGTGGGTAGAAGTCCATCATCCCGATACGCAATTTTTAACTGGACATGGAAACTTTAGAGCTAAGCTCTTTTCGTTTAGACTTGTGTCATCGCCTTTATGTGAGTGTTCTATGACAAATCATGAATTCGAGCAAACAGCACATCACATTCTCTGGGAGTGTGATCTCTGGCGTCGGGAGCGGGAAGATATGTTAAATTCCTTGCATACCACATCCGGGATAGTATACTATTTTGATTTGGTGGCAACAAGGGATATTTACCGGGCGTTTAGGCGGTTCTGTAATCAATATTATTGGAATTGATGTGTTAGCTAACATCTCACAATTTGGGTCCTAATAGTGTTAGATATATGATAAACCGTGGTGCACAGCAGTTGAGCTTCTCTTGACTAGTCATCTCTTTGAGGTTTTTTAATGCATTATTTGTCATATTTCTGTCTCTCACTTTACCAAGAGGGGAAGTCAATTCGAAAACTTCCTACTCTTATAAATTTCTTCTGATTAAATTTGTTGTGAGTTCCAAGGCAGCTGTAGTTTAACCCACGGGACAGCAATGGACTTCACTGTTCATTGCGTTTTTGGTGGTCGCCGCTGTTAATTCTGGCTACACAGTAGATACAGTGGTGGGAATGAGTGGTGGGCCTGTCTTAGGTAAGATAGGCCCACCATAAAAATGTACATATAAACTGAAAAACAAGATACTAAGTACTCTAAAATAAATTTAATTTATTGTAGATTTGTCGTTTAGACTTAGTCTTTTTTTTCCAATGTATATTTTTAGCATATGTAGTGAAGACGGACATCAACATATCTTTGTATGACTGCTTTGGTCAAATCATAAATATGACTAAACTGATCCTTTGTGTGTACGTCAATTTGGGTAAATATGTTTTCATTCAAAAGAGACTTCAGTACTTCTACTTTTTGAGCATGATCTTGCCGCCGCTGAGTTTACTATGTCTTATAATATTTTCTGTTTCGGTAGTTATCACAAATACATCCTTTGATGCATAGCATAAGCTACCCATGCCCTTTAAATTGACTAGTTTATGAAACCACACCTTTTGAGTGATAAAACCACTTTGCAAAATAGGCAAATTTTTAAGAGGCAAGCAATTTCCCGAAAATTTGTAACTTAATTCCAAATGGGATAAGATTTTTTTGTAAGCTGATTTAAATTGACGATCATTTGGATTGTTGTTGAAACCACCCAAACTTCTTATTTTTCCAAAAAAATTTATCAACGTGGTCTTGACTAAATTTGTACATCGTCAGGTATAGCATTGTTTTAGTCTCTACGAGTGTAGTATATAAGCACTCCATGCTATTTATATATGCATGGAGTACTACACAGTCCAACGACACCTCTATTGGCTTAGCATTTGTGCAATGGTACTTTCTTGTATTCAAATCGCGTGGTTCTTTATTCACTCTTATCGTTTTTTTGTATGTAACTTTTGTACTCAGTGAAAAGTAAGTACTTCTTTGCGTACGCACATAAAAACATTACTTCTGTGGCAGTTTTGTGATCCAATAGTTTTTTAAGTCCAAAGCCCTTTCATTTCTAGAGTTCAAAATATCAAACACATCATTGATTAGTTTCATAAATTTCCCAGTTGAATCCGATTGTGCAAAACTTACAATTTGTAGTTTTTTATCACAAAAGTCAATAGCCTTGGCAACACTGTTATTGTTACTTAACAGCTGCGTGGCCAACTTAACTTTCATTACTTCATTTCTGAAGTATATACGCCTTTGGGTTAATTTGTTGAGCAAATGTTTTCTTCTTGGAGGTTATGTAATTGTAATGAGGCTCCATTTTATAGTTGCATCACTTTCATCAAAGAATTCCTTTTTAGACTCCAGTAAGTTTCTGATTAACTTCACCATGTGGCACGCATCTAAGAAAACAGCAACCTTATAGTCACCGCTTGGGTGTTGAAATGTTGTATTCATGTTTTCGTGATTTTCAAGTTCACAGCCCAGTATTTTCATACAATTGATATTTGATCTGCATCCATCAAAGTCAACGATACAATTTATATCCCAGCTTCTTGGCATTTTTGTAAAGCGATGGTAATTATATTTGCTTTCATCGCTCCAGTTAAGCTTTGGATGAAAAAGTAGAGAATAGGCAAAGTCCAGCCTTGATGTAGCGAAACTACATGAAGTACAAAGGCCTGACTAGCTTTTTGGTCTGAATCATACATGCCAATTCCCATATCAACAAGACCTTTGTATTTAGCGCCAGTCCATATTATTTGTTGCCGTATAGACATTTCAACGGCAATTAAAGAACGAAAGAAGGTTGTGACGATTGCTTTGATTTATCGGCTAAACTTTTAAAAGCTTCATCGGTAAAGCCTGGTTCTGCATTCACGTTTTGATCCACCTAAATAATGTACTAGGATGTTGAATATTCTTCCCAAATATTGATATGCTGCAGTGGAGTAAAAATGCAATGTAAGGGCAAATTTTCGAAGTGCTGGCGGATATGTAGAAAAAGGTTTTCCCACATTAGCTGATAGTATTTTCATAATACATTCATCTATGTTCTCAGTTACCCTTTCTATATTATTACTAAGAGAATCGTCAATTAGTCGTTTCTTTCTTAAGTCCTGGATTATTTCTTTTAATGATGAGTTAGCTTTTTTAAGTCTCTTATTTTGGTTTTTTTAAATTCCTTATTTATCTGTCTTTCAAATGCGACTTTTGGTGAAATTTATTGAGCTCTTTCGTAAAATGCGATATTTTTGTTGTGTTGAAAAGAGAATTCAATCCTGATAGTGATGATAATGCAGATTTCTGAGCTGGGCTATTGATTATTGTTTGTGATCATAGAAATGGTTTTTGTTCTGTAGCACTTAACTCCTGAAAAAGATATCAATTAAAGTGTGTACAATTTAAAGCCAAAAAATAATATTTGGAGAATTTAACATGTGATTCGTTTAGTTGTTCAGGTGATTCTGATTCTTTTAGACTTCTTTTTCTTGATTGACTCGGTCCGGAATCATCAGCCAGCTAAAATATAACCATTAACTAACTATTAATTCGACAACAAAATCAACTGGAACTATAATTAATATTTGAGTATAAGCGCTGTATAACATTACTACCACTATTTTGTTAAGGAGTCCAGGTATAAGTAAAACACCGACTTTTATGCGACCATTTCGCAACTCACTACTTACCTCAATTTGCGGAACAGCTTTCTTTTACGCCTGAATCCTTTGGTGGTGTAATATATACTCGTTGAGGCCCGCGTGGCTGAATTCCGCCATGCGCGTTACGGCGCCAAGTATATAACGGGTCTCAAGGCGTCAAGAAAATGATTTGAGCAAATAACGCTTAATTCATTTGGTTTGTAAAATTCTTCAAATCTTTCTCTTGCTACCAACTCGCGCCAATCTTCTCTAATTATTATTTATTATTATTATTATTATTTATTTATTCAGGCAACTTTTGGCCCATACATTATTAAATGATCTCGTTTACAGGAAAGCTAAAATTCGTTTATTTACATTTTGACAGAGTACTTATGTACACTTGATATGGAACAGCTACGAGTAATATTATTTTCGAAAATGTTCGCCCTCGCCCTACTAATAAATTAAATAAAATGTGGTCAGTAAAAAATATTGTCCTACTTTAAAATGAAACAAAAAGAGCGACTCTATAGTTTTTTATTCTGACTGTGTTCTTGACGCGTCTTTCTTGTCTCTTACTGACGCGCGTGAGTGAAAGAAATGGGAATAATTATTAACCGGTCATTGCTTTTAATGAAATTAAATTGTTTTACTATATTTACACTTTTTGGCGTGTTATCTATCATGGATTAAATTAACTTACCGGTGATAGGTCATACCATCTTTTTTTTGCGTCGTTAGGGTATTATTTCAGCACTTTTTTATAACACACTTTGGCATGGTTACGGCGTTGCTATCAACAAACGACTAAAGCGCAAGTGTACTTAGGGTCCGTTCACACAGACCGGCTCGGAGAGCATCGGATGCGCTCGCAGCCGGTTGGATGCACTCGCAGCCGGTCGGATGCTTTTGGAGCCGGGTGGCCGGTCGGATGCTTTTGGAGCCGGGTGGCCGGTCGGATGCTTTTGGAGCCGGGTGGATACACTATGTATACAAAGGCAGTACCAGTATTCCACGCAGTCCAAGTTTTGTTTTGGTGTTAACGTGTGCTTTTCGGAACATGGATTTAGATAGCTCCGATGAAGAAATATTGTTAGCAAGATTTTTTGAAGCAGAACAAAACAAACGAAAGCGCAAGCGGAGACAAATATGGGCAAAAAATATTTGGAAAAATGGATTAATTCATGGTGAGTCTCACACCATTTTCGAGGAATTGAAGAATGATAGCGTTAAATTTTATGAGCATTGTCGTATGGAATATTGGCAATTTTTGAAATTGACAGATTTGTTAAGCGTACATATAACAAAAAAGACTACAAATTATCGTTGCGCCATTACAGCCGAAGAAAGATTAACGGTAGCTTTAAGGTAAATAAAAAACAATTATTTTATAATAATCATCATATTTAGATAACAAAATCACAGCCGTTCGTGTATTAAGCATTGTTAATGTATGTTGCTGTTATTGTCGTGATTGATTAAAATGTCAAATATTAGACAGTAAAAGAAACAGTTATTAAAGTAAACATTGCTTAACATTCAATGGTTAAAGTTAAAGATTACATCTAATTAAATAGCTGAATCTAATTAAATAGTACAGATTTGTGTTTCAATATTATTATTATTGTTTGTGTTTATTAATTATTTTGTATTTTGAGTGCTGGTATTGTACCCGTAAGTAGTCTGATCTGGATAGTTTTGAGAAATATAGGTTTCGTTTGACAACTGTCGGTAAGTAGATTGATTAGAGGATGATAACTGTTGATAAGTAGATTGGTTAGTGGATGGCGGTGAATTTATTGGCAAAGAACAATTCAAATTTGCACCATTTTCATACAGGCTTTTCTGAAGTTATCTCGCAGTTTCTTCCAACGATTCATGCAGTGCTTAACTGGAAAAAATAGAAATGAAAAAATTAAAAACGTTACCCTCCTTTGGTCTATTGGGTAAATGGGCATGCAATCAGTGGACTGTTTTTTTCAATTTATACTTAATTTTGGTACGGCAACCTTATATTTAGATTTTTTTGTTTGTTTTGTTTTTACAGATTCCTCATTACTGATTGCAGTTTCAAAAACTTGTCATTTAATTTCCGAATGGGAATTTCTACAGTTCATTCAATAATTCATGAGGCAATCAGAGCAATTTGTGATGTTTTGATGCCCATAGTTATGCAGATACCAGATGAAGAAATGTGGGAAAAATTCTCTCGTGATTTCTTTAATATTTGGAATTTTCCTGTTTAGGCGCTATAGACGGAAAGCATGTCAGTATACAGGCACCAGATAATAGTGGAACCTTATACTATAATTATAAAAGCTTTTTCAGTACAGTGTTACTCGTCGACGCAACGCGACGCGGTCGACGCGAAATACAGTTTTTTTAATTCTTGATGTCGGATCATATGGTAAAAATAGCGACGGCGGAATTTTACAGAATACAAAATTTGGAGCTGCCCCCAAATAAACCCCTACCTAATACCACAGAAAGCTTACCACATGTTTTCATAGGAGATGAAGCATTTCCTTTGAGTAATAATATATTGCGGCCGTATCCGAGAGAAAAAACGAGATCAGAATTATCAAAAAAGTATTTAATCTGCGTTTAAGCAGGGCAAGAAAAGTCTTAGAATGTGCATTTGGAATGCTATTTTGAGATTTATCAATAACGAATGAAAATTCAACCGAAGTACCGTGACTTACCTAATTATATTAGCAAACAACATGTTTACATAATTTTTTAATAGAAAATCGGACGCCAGGACAAGAGAATCTACTTCACAGCAATATGAAATTATTAACAGCGATAACAGACAATAATAATGAAAATAGTTCTAATATCGACGCAGGTATAGCCACAAGGAATAAATTTAAGGATTATTTTTCAGCATTTTTCTTTTGGCCTCTTTTCTATACTTTTATTCTTCCTCTCCTCCCACTGTTTCCTTATAATTTCTTGTTCAGCTGCTGAATAAACAGATATAATTCCGTTTTGTCTTCTCAGCATTTTTAAGTTTTGTAAAATATTTACCAGATGGAGACTATGTCTGCATGGGTACCTCTGTCTCACCTATTTGTACCGACAACTTGTATTTATATAGCTGTGCTCCAGTTTGAAGGGTGAGATATGGCAGAGAAATTACTGGGTACTGTGACGAAACAGCCTTAGGTCACAAGATTGGCAGCGCGCGAGTAACATCCCCGTGGTGAGATTAATTAATATGTTCCGATTCACACAAAAATCGCTCACCATGTCCGACGTATTTGAGTAGAACTCTGGGTTTGTTACTTGATTATTTTTAGAACTGGATCCCAGGCAGGTGGTACTTGCCAACCTCGCAAAAGTAAAAAAGTTTTTTTTTCTACCTTGTCTAATTGGATTATAAGAATTAAGCGCCTTAATTTTCCACCAATTTAAATCCTGAATAACCTCATTCTCTAAAGGCATTGTTGATTCATATTTCCATTATTTACTTTTAAATAGAAGTACTTGCATCTTTCTAACCGTTTTGCGTTTCAAACCAAGAAATTTACAACTTTGAGTTTTTAATTGACTTTTTTCCTTATTATAACAAAACCTAAGGATTGTAACAGATGTAAGCTTTTAGAAACATTAGAGTCACAATTGTCTTTTGTATCACAAGTGAACAAGAAATCATCTAAATAATTAATACATATTATACCTTGTTCCCTTAAATAGGACATAACAGGTCTGAGCAATTTTGTGATGACATATGGGCAACAGCTGAGACCAAAAACCAAAACTTGAAATTTAAAGATTTTTCCTTCAAAACAAAATGTAAGGTACTTGCGACTAGTCGGATGTATGCTTAATAAAAAGTATGCATCCTTCAAATCAATCGAAGCCAGATAAGATTTTTTATTCATTAAATTGATTGCGGTTCTAATATCTTCCATTTTAAAATGGAACGATTTAACGTTTGTTGAATGATTTTAGGTTAAAATAATTCTAAAAGAACCATCTGGTTTTGGGACAAAGAAAATTTTAGAAAGATATTGTTCCTTAACATAATTACAAGCTTTTACTGCTCCTATATTTAAGAGTTATTGTATATAATTGGATATTTTGATTTTTTTCAGATTCATTAAAATTATTGTTAGTAGGAGGATTTACTTGAAAAGGCTTTGAAAGAAGGGGACTTTTATATCCTGATTTGACCCATTGTAATACAGTTTTGTTTTTAATTATCATCTCCCAATTTTTATAAAAAGATGATATACGACCAGCAAAGCCTACCTCTAATCTCTTTTTCTCAGTGATTGGGCTGGGCGCCTCCCTCGACTCGCTCGGTAATTGGCCCACTGGTAAGCTACGAGTAGTTGAGACTGAGCTGGATATGGACGAGCTAGTGCTGGAGCTGTAGCTGGAGGACGGGCTGGTACTGCAGAGTGACACCTCCTTTGTGATATACCACCTTTTGTTCCGTTGATGCCCGCCTCGCTCCAATGTTGGTTGTTGGTTTGAAGTGGACGGGCCCCAATAGTTTAAACTTTAAAGGTTACTTTAGGTCTCTGGATGATTTTTTTAAATGTTTTGTTTTCTTAGTTAGGTACGTTGGGAAGTTGGTTAGAAAACAGAAAATCTGTTATTAGAGTCTCTTCTAACGCATCTTTCAATTCTTTATTTAAACCGGGAACGATCACATTTCTTCTGGTTTCACTCTCTTTGTTGTGTAAGTCACACAATAGCCTAATGCAGTTACTTATATCTACCACATTTTGATCATTGATTTTTATTAATGAAGAAAGGTTTATTACTAAACCAATTTGGTTTTGTTTTTCGCTCAGCTTTTCACTTGCTTTAGCACTTGAATTAAGGATTGCGACCACCTCCGGGTTTAATTTGGGTGCATCAACACATAAATTTGATATTCTAGGTATTTTTTCAATTATTTTCTTTTTTTTTTGATAATAGATTTTTCCAAACATCTGCTAATTTTTGGTTTAATTCAAACTTAAATTCTCTTGCTTCCGGCTCACCAATTAACTTGAGGAAATCTGGCTCATTTTCCTTATTACTATATACTATTTAAGTGACTCATACGCTTTCTCCTTCTCTCTGTTACCACCTCACTATCTTCATCGCTAGATGAATATAAACCCCCTTTCTTTTCGGTACTGAAAAAATATTTTTAATGTAAAGTATCTTACTTCAACATCATTTCGTGATTTTCTATGAAACATGATGTTTTTATGTGTAAATTGAGATGAATGTTTATGTATGGACCCTCGTTCCATCGTACAACACATTATTTTCATCTAGTGTACCCCCTCGTGGTACCTCAGGATTTAAATCTGTACTTGCGCGAGTACATATTGCATTAAAAGCATAAAGCAAAGTTATTTACTGACGAGAGTTGATGTATGGACCCTCGTTCTATCACACAATCCAAATATATAATCTCGTATACCCCCTCATGGTATCTCAAGATTGGATAATGTTTTTCGCATCATGCAAAATAAAATGAGAGGTTATAATACATAACACGTGTTGATGTACAGACCTGCGTTCTGTTCTATCGTCCAACACAAAAAACATTTGATGTGAAAATAATTTGAATAATATGTATAATAAATTGAATCAACAATATTTTTTCACAATGACGCAGTTATCTACTATGAAGATTTTCCGCCATATTAAAAACTGAATAAATACCTTCATCTTCGTCCTCCAAAAGGTTTAGTATATTTTTTATAAATTATCTTTTTCTAGACATTGCTTGACCATACAATTGGCTTAATTTAATCAGAATTAGCAATAAAAAAAATTAAAATGCTTCGTGTATTTTGGCACGAAAAAACACAGTGTCAATTGGGGAGATTGGGTTGCTAGTGCAGGTAAATTATGTTGCCAGTAAAAATCACTGGTCTTTAAAGCTTCGTGTGGATTGGAACGTCAAGGCTGGTTTTATCGTCACGCCGCTAGATGCGCCGCTGGGCACCACGCTGATAACAGCACGTGCTTGAACAGCGGTGCACTATAAAACGAGATTAGTACCGCGCGTTCCACTGCTGTGAGAGTGTAACGCTACAAGGTTACTGAAAGACTTAACATCTTTCTCCGATTTACGAGAAAGTAGTTATAAATTTTATAAATATTTTCGCCTATCAACAAGAAGTTTCGACGAGTTACTCTGCAAATTAGAAATTTCTTTACGCCGATACAGCTTACATTGCATCCCCATCACTCCAATGGAAAAATTGGCGATCACTCTAAGGTAAGTGATAAAAGAGTAAATGTTGAATAAGTCTTATTTCAATCACAGTCTTATTTTAATCACAGTCTTATTTTAATCTGTCTTAATTTAATCACCGACTTATTTTAATCGTAGTTTTAATTAGTAATCAACTTAATCACTAACTGTTTTCTAGAGCTAAGAAATCCGTAACATACAGTGCAAAGTTTTTTTTTCTACAACAGAAATTTTATTTACTTATGACCAAATTACTACCGAAGTTCACTCACTGGCCCTATGACGTGACATTAATGAGATATTTAAGGAACGTAAAAGTCGTCCTAACGCGAAATAATGCATGACTTACCGATTATCTTTGAGAAATAAAATACACTGTACTTGTATGTCATGGATTTCTTAGCTCTCTGCTAAACTTAACTTAAATTTTTACTCATCCTCATTATCAGTCTCATTCCTAAGATTCATTGATTCAACTATCGAGCTGTACGCAGCACATAAATGAGCAGAATTTGAGTTATTATCGTCTAAAGATGTTCCCTCTTCTAAATTGTCCCTGACGTATCATATGGATAAGGGTTATGCTACACGAGCGGTTCCCCCGTCACGGTTCAACCGCCATCGCGGGTCAACCGACTAGAATATTTTTTTACCACTAACGTAGCAAAGAAGGATAGGACCTGTCTGATGGTATATATGTATATATATAACTAGCTGTGCCCTTCGTCTACGTCCGCGCGGAATCGTTTTTTAAAATTATTTATTTATATTAATAAAAATAAATAAATTTCTAAAATAAAGCCTAAGTTACTCCTTATTACATCATCTGTCTGCCAGTGAAAGTCCCGTCAAAATCTTCAGTTACAGAGATTAGCCGGAACAAACGACAGATGGACAGACAGACAGACAGACAAAAATTGTAAAAATATTCATTTTGGTATATGTACCGTGAATATATCCATATGCATTGAGTAAAAAGCGGTTATTTTAATATTACAAACAGACACTCCAATTTTATTTATCTGTATAGAAGATTATTATTATATTATTACATATTATATTATTATATATACATAAAAAAATGCGTAGTTATTTTATGTCACAAAGAATACGTATTCTGTGAAAATAATAAAAATAAAATTAAACTATTTTTAACGGAAGTATCGCGTGTTTTATTTATTTTGTTGAAACCTGACGTTTCGAACGCTTTGCAGCGTCCGTGGTCGCAGGAAAGACTAAGGTGGTATTTGTCTTACATTAGTTATTCAATTATTACATCTACCGAAATGGATGGATTAATTATATATGTTCCGATTCACACAAAAATCGCTCACAGTGTCCGAACATTTTTTAGTAGATCTTTGGATTTGTGACTTGATTATTTTTAGGACTGGATCCCAAGCAGGTGGTACTTGCCAACCATCTTCTCTATTGAAATTGGGGTGTTTTCTTATTTCAATAGCCTCGCGCAACATTCTCGGCATGTAGCGATTCTCCTTGGCGAGGATTTGTGGTTTATCGAACCGGATGTAATGGTTTGGTTGGTCCAGTGTATGTGAACATACACTGGACCAACCAAACCATTACATTTATCTGTATTTATATATATATATATATATATATAACCGGATGTAATGGTTTATTTCTAACCTATTTTCTAGTTACTTCCAATCAAACTTCCATAATGACTCTGCAAGTAGTACATTATCTATGCCTACTCCTCTTATTGCAGACAGCCCTAATTCCAATACGATTTGTGATATTGAAATTGATTCTGACTCACTATATAAAGCACTAAAATCACTTGACGCGTCCAAAGGTGCTGGGCCTGATAATATTGATGCCAAATTTATTAAAGATCTTTTTAAAAGGTAATGGACCTTGACGGCCTTGTACCCTTAATATGGAAACGAGCTTTTATCACCCGTGTTCACAAAAACGGTGCCAAAAATAATATTAGAAATTATAGGCCGATATCAAAATTGTGTATTTTCATGAAAATTTTTGAAAAAATTATACATGCTGAAATATATCAAGTAGTTTCCTCTACATTTATCGATGAACAGCATGGGTTTTCAAAAAATTGGTCGACTACATTTAATCTTTTAGCTTTCACAGACTATGTTTCATTTCATATGTATGCTGGGGGCCAAGTTGTTGCTGTTTTTACGGAATATACTCGTAGTAAGGCATTTGATCGTATAGATCATATCATATTGTTACCAAAACTTTTTCTTGCTGGAATCCATGGTAATCTGTTTCGATGGTTCATATCTTACACTGAAAATCGCTCTCAAGCTGTGGTAGTCAATGGTTTCTCTTCTGCATGGCAAAAAATACCGTCTGGTGTACCACAGGGGTCCCTATTAGGGCCGTTACTTTTTAATATTTTTATAAATGATATTGAGATCTGTTTACAAAATTCTAAATTTTTGCTTTATGCTGATGATATGAAGATTTTTAAAAGAATCAATAATGTTACGGACTGTCAACTTCTTCAAGATGACTTACACCGGTTTGATGAGTACTGCAGATTGAATAAACTTGAACTAAAAGTTAATAAATGTTATTCAATATTTTTCACAAGAAAGACTTCACCGACACTGTTCAAGTACTGTTTAAAGGGCCATGAATTGCTAAAGGTAGAAGAGATACGTGACTTGGGTATAATACATGATTCTAAATTATTATATGATAAGCATATCGATTATATAACGAAAAAAGCCTCTAAGGCAGCGGTAAGCAACAGGCGGACTGCGGTCCGTTTGCGGACCGCGAAAGGTCGAATCTCGGACCGCGAAATATTGTAATGTATTGTAACAAATATCAATTAATACAATTAATTAAAATAATATGTTTAAGCCACATAGGAGCTAACTTAGTACTTAGGTATTCTATTTTATGTTGCCTAATTAACTTGTTTTATAAGTCCGTATAACAGGTATGGTTTGATTAGTTTCCTATCTAGCCTGTGTGTGTGTTTGTGCAAACAATATTTTTAAATCTTTGTTACGCACACGAAAGATCCATAAATTAATAAACTACGTACCATTTTTACAGCACCCCGCGTGCTCACGTGCACGCGTGTTTTGTTGAAACAAGCGGGCGCGAGTATCGAAATCGGGGGTGCGGGCGTGTGGGCGGGGGAAAGAAGACTGCCAGTCGCTCAGTCGCAGCGCAAACCGTGAACGCGGGACAACCGTTCTTTTGTTTCTAGATTCGTCGCGTTTTCGTTCGTTTGATAAAAAAGCTTTTAGTAACTGTACAGTCGGCGGCCAACATACGTGGATGCAACCATCAACTGTACAGAATAGAATAGCTAGCCTGCCTAGCTGCACTCCCTACCTCTCTGTCCACACCTCTATCTCTCTTCTACTAGGCCCTAACGTCCCTACCACCCTGTCCTAACCATACATGTGATGGTAAGAACAGGTAGTTACTCGTACCAGCGTTAAGGTGTATCGCTGTGTGTACACGTACACAGACAAATGTAGCCTACTGTACTCCTAACTCTTCCCTACTTCACCCTATTGTCTCTACCTCCCTATCCTAAGACAAATGTAGCCTACTGTACTCCTAACTCTTCCCTACTTCACCCTATTGTCTCTACCTTCCTATCCTAACCATACATGAAACGGCTAACCCGGTAGTGTGCAACGTTAGAGTGTAACGTTGTATATCAGTACGTATATAAATATGTACAGGATATCTGTTACTAGAGACCTACAGTAACAGACGGAACTTGGGTAGGGATCAGGTGTGTGTACGTCGTGCAATGTACACAGGAAATGGTTTTCTCACTGCCGGTCGAGCAGACTCACAAGACCGATCGTACTGACGGCTAAGGGTGTCTTGGCCACAGTGAGAGGATGTTGAAACTCGGGAGAGTCTTCCGTCCAGAGTGGTACTGGACAGGTATAGCCCCCTCCGGCTCTTCCAACGGCTTGTTGGGTACTTCTGGTGGTCCGGCTCTTCCGACGGCTTGTTGGGTACTTCTGGTGTTGCTTGAGTCAAACACGGCTTCTGGATAATGACTGAATTTATTTACAAAAAACATGTTCTTAAATACTAATGTTAATTACTATACACTAATGTAACTATTAACTAGTGTGCCGTGCGTGTGATTTGTCGACACAGTGATTTTGCAGTCAACTCATTGCTCGTGGTCGAAGTTCATTTTTTGTTGCGCTGACGCGACGTTTTCGCCCGGCCTCTATACGCAAGGCAGGTCGGTTGTATGTTCGTTCTGAACATTCTGGCGCCTCTCAGAATGCCTATGCAGCTGGTACAGTTCAATTGTCTCCCGTGGTCTGGTTCTATCTCTTCCAGGTTGTTGCCTCAGGTTCCGTGTTGGTTTACTGTCCAATTGCTCGGTTGTAATATCCGGCTGTAGTTGGCTGGCGTTCGATCGGCAGGACTCTTGACTGCGATGAGGTTGCATTTCCATTTCCTCCCGGGTCGATGGGCAGTCCACACCTCTCTGTCTGGTGTTGGCACGACGTTGTATTCTCGCCCTTGTGCGCCGTATTAGCTGTGGAACGTACAAAACTGTTAGTATTATCACTATAAACATGATTACTGACGATATGATGCTTGTCATGTATGTATGGCTGCTGATTTTTTTCCAGTGTGTGTGATCTAAGTCCGTCTGTAAGATCTGTTCTTTTTCTAGTAAATGTTGAAGAATGTCTTTTGAACTGTCTACTACTTCTTCTTTAGTTATGTTTAAAACGTTGTTAGTTGGAGCGTATGTAGATATTGAAAAATCAATACGTTTTGTGTAAGCTGCTACTATCTGTACTGATACTATTCTCTTGGCTGCTAGAATATTGCTGGGTGTTTTGATGATGCAGTTGTCGGAAATCCGTATGACTCCAATGTCACGAAACTGTACTTCTTCTCTTTGACCATCACAGATTATTGATGTGGTAACCTGATCTTTAACAATGTAGAGCCAGGTATTCGGCATATATAGCTGTTTCCATAGCATGCCGTTTGAAATCTCAAAATTTTTGGTGTGGCATTTTGTTTGAGTCACGTTTTTAAATAACTGATCAACAATGCAATTTTCGCTTAATTGCATGTTCTTCACCGCCATCGGAAAGCAAATAAAATGATCAAATCTCTGCAAACAACTGTTAAACTCTTCGTGATTAATGTCGAAGTACAATTCTTTATTATAGTCTAGACCTATATAGTTCTTTGTAACTTCTATCGTCTGAAATGTCTTGTCCTGATTTTTCTGCGGAATAGGGGTAACGTGCATTAAGGTGTATTTGGCTTCATCCTGAATTGGAAAGTATGCGTACACTTGTATATGTGTGTCGTTTTCAGCTAATCTTGTCTCCAATAATAGTTGTTTAACAATCTTTAGGTTTGATGGTAATTTTTTGTTTACTGATGCTATTACGTCACTGACATTTTTTGGTGTCAGCACGCTGTACACTGTAGCTTTGGTTAAATAAATATCTAACAGTCCGCTATAATAATCTTTAATTTCTGTAATGTAATTGATTGCTAATTGATAAGTTTGCAATATTTCTATATTTACGGCATTATGATCTACTGCAGCATACCAATGAGAATTATAGTACATGTAGTCAATTACTTGGTTTAACTTAGTTTGAAATCTGTCTAATTTTTGTCTTATTAATTCTTCTGTCTTGTTTACATGTGAGATTGTAGATATCATGAATTTGGTTTGATGACTCGCAGCATCTATCAACTTTTGCTGGTTTTGATTGAGTGTGTCTATGTCCCGATATTCCTCATCATTTACACCGAATACCGACGTCAGCAGTTGTCCTAATATTCCTCTTTTCTTCCTGGTTTGATTTACTTCTGTTAAATACTCTTTGGTTCTTTCAAATTTTACTACCTCTTCTGCTAAATGGTGATATAACTGCTTACAGTTGGTCTCTTTTAATGAGGCTTCAGCTTTCCTGCATAGTTGATTAAACTGTTCTGTTACGGTTTTTATTTTATTAAAGTCATCTTCAAGATGTTGCCTTTCAAAACTTGTTTCTATCCTCAATATTCCTCGGTCAATGCTTGTTGTCCCTATTTGCTCTACATAAAACCCAGCTCGTACACTTTTCATTGTATAAGATGAAGCTGATGTACCATGCCCTAGAAGCAACATTATGGAAAATATGTACCATGGCCAGTATCTGACGTAGGCTTTATTAGGTGTTCTTTCATGGTTTCTTTTAATGGTAGCTACGTTTGTATGCACAGTGTTGGTAACTTGTTCCCTGCTACCATCTGTATTCGATGTTATCGGAAGTGGAATAAGTGTGTGTATTGACCTTTTGTGAGTTGCCCCTGATGACTTTTCAAGAGTTACCACTCTCGTTAGATCATCGTTGCCTGTATGTATCTCTTTTACCTTTGCAAGTGGCCATTTGTTAGGACTGATATTCTCGTCTTTAATAATAACTAAAGTTCCAACCTTTAAATTACCATGATTAGTTTTCCACTTATATCTTTGTTGTAATTGTTGTAGATAGTCTTTTGTCCAGCTGTTCCAGAAATCTTTCTTTATCTTCTGAATCTGTTTCCATCTGTTTACGTGATCAGTATTAATGTTTGATATCGGGTCTGGTATCCCTACTGCTTCTCGCCCTATGAGAAAATGACTTGGGGTGAGTACCACGTTATCATTTATATCCTCGCTCAGTGCGCATAACGGCCTAGAATTAAGACATGCTTCTGTTTGGTGTAGAAATGTTGTCATTTCTTCATATGTCAACGTTTGCTCTCCTATCACTCGTCTCAGGTGATGTTTCATTGACTTTACTCCTGCTTCCCAAATTCCACCGAAATGTGGGGATGATGGAGGAATAAAGTGCCATTGGACTCCTATATTGGTTATGGTATTTTGGAATTGGTCTGATTGAGTTATTTCCAATATTTCTTGATACAGGAAATTGGCAGCTCCGACAAAGTTGGTTGCATTGTCGCTATACATGTGTGCTACTGGACCTCTGCGTGCCATACATAAATCTTCGCAATGCTGCTATGAACGATTCTGTTGTCAGATCCCCCACTAGCTCTAAGTGTATCGCTTTTGTAGATAAACATACAAAAATTGCTATGTACCCTTTGTACGATTTATGCCCTCTGCCTTTCATTGCTCTTACTTGAATTGGACCGGCATAATCGACCCCTGTATTACTAAATGGGAATGACATTGTCACTCTTGCTTCTGGTAAGGCCCCCATTTTCTGTACTGCCGTGGTAGCTCTGTGTCTTATGCATCTTACACAACTTCTAACGTAACCTTTTACTGCTCGTTTTCCTCCAAGTACCCAATACTTCTGCCGTATGTATGCCAAGGTCAAATTGTTTCCTCCATGTAATGTTATAACATGAGCGTCATGAATAATGATTGATGTAACGTGATGGCCATGGGGTATTAAAATTGGGTGTTTCTGGTCGTATGGGAGTTTTGAGTTTTGTAATCTTCCTCCAACCCTCAATAACCCATCTGCATCGATAAATGGATCTAAGGTTGAAAATGTTGACCCTTTTCTTAACTGTGTCCCGTTTTTAACTGCTTTGTATTCTTCTACGAATACTTCTTGTTGAACCAACAGGAGAACACGTTTAGTGGTTTTTGACATTTCCTCGTATCTTAGGGGACCACTATTAGCTTGCACAAACCGATAGCAATAAGAGAGTATACGTATCATTCGTTGGAAACTTGAAAACCTATGCCATATTTCGAGAATTGCTTGTGACTTGATATTCACGTGGTAACAACGTTTAATCTCTTCACATATTTCTGGTATTGTTTTTGTTATGGGAATTTCCTTCTCTTTTAGCCATTCTGGACCATTCCACCACAAAGAAAATTCTTTAAGTTTATTTGGACCAATTCCTCTTGAAATTACGTCAGCTGGATTCTGATTAGATATCACGTGATTCCACTGCCCTTGAGGTAGTAATTTCTGTATTTCCGATACTCTGTTAGCTATGAAAGTCTTCCACCGTTCAGCTTCTCCTTTTATCCATCCTAGGGTTATCATTGAATCTGTCCAACAGTAAACATTCACATTTGGAAATTCCATAGTATCTATCACCTTTTTCATCAACTGCGCCAGTAATAGCGCTGCACATAACTCTAATTTTGGTAGTGTTGTTTTTAGTTTTTTGGGGGCTACTTTTGATTTAGCTTGTAATAGTGTGACATGATGTTCGTTATTGTTATCTCGTATTTTACAGTATACGACTGCACCGTATGCTTTTTCGGATGCATCGCTAAAGCCATGTAATTCCACTGTCACGTTTGAAGTAACTTTACACCATCGTGGAATGCTAATCTTTTCTATGGCACTTAATTGTTCTTGTATCGACCCATTTATTTTTGGTGTCGTCATCTACTGGCTGATCCCAGTCTGATCCATTGATCCACAGCTCCTGAATGATTAACTTCATGTTTATGATGACAGGTGCCAACCACCCTAGTGGATCAAATAGTTTTGCTACCTCTGACATAATGAATCGCTTTGTTGGGGTCTTGTTGTGATTGACATTAATATGAAACCCGAAGTTATCTTCTGTTGGTAGCCATAAAACTCCGAGTGACTTTCTAGTTTCATCTAATGGTATTCGCATGGCGTTGTTATCTTTGTTTTCTTCCGGTATGTTTGCTAATAGCTCTGTAGTGTTTGAGGACCACTTCCTAAGGTTAAAATTTCCTGCTCGTAACATGTTTATCAGCTCAATCTGTAACTTTTTTGCTGAGTCAACAGTATCTTCTCCAGATAGAACATCATCCACATAAAAATCTTTTAAGGTCACTCTACTAGCCGTAGGATAGTTCGTCTGCTCATCCATTGCCAGCTGTTGGAGCGTTCTGATGGCCAAAAATGGTGCCGACGCAGTTCCATAGGTGACTGTGGTTAGCTCATATTCATCGATTGGTTGCTGTGGGGAACTCCTCCAAAGAATACGTTGGTATTTTAAGTCCTCTTCATTTACATGTATGAATCTATACATTTTTTCTATATCTGCCATGAACACTATTTTATGTTTACGCCACCGCAATAGAATTGCTGCTAGGTCTTGTTGAAGTCTTGGACCTGTGAACATATTGTCGTTGAGACTTAAACTCTTACTGGACTTGCTTGATGCGTCGAATACCACTCTTAACTTCGTAGTTAGTGATTCTTCTTTAACTACGGGCTGATGTGGTATGTAGTACTTGCCTTGATGATATTCTGCTCGAGTCACTTTCCTCATGTGACCCATTTCTAGATATTCGTTAAGAAATTTCTTGTAGTTCATTTCTAATTCGTTATTTTTTACAAATTTACGCTCTAGTTGCAGAAGCCTTGCCGCCGCTTTTTGTCGTGAAATACCATACTCTAGCTTAGGATCCTTGAATGGAAGTCTTACAACATATGACCCATCTGGATTTCTCACTGTTGTTTCTTGGTAATACTTTTCACAGGTCTGATCCTCCTGTGATGACTGATATCTTTCGGGAACTTCTTCTAATTCCCAAAACTTGTGCAATCGTTGTATTTCTGTCGACCGTGTTACCATGCTAACAATTTTTATGTTACCGATATTATCGTCATTACTCATTCCAGACAAAATCCAACCCAACTCCGTGTCCTGGGCAACAATTCCATCCTGAGTTTTGTATAGTCCATTTTGTAACAACTGACAATATTCTTGGGCCCCCAGTATGATATCTATTGGCCCTTTTTTGTAATAGGTTGGATCAGCAATTAATTTGTTCTGTAGCTCGCTCGGATCTATTTGTGCAATGTTTCTCTTTGGCAATGCTCCGGTTAATTTCGGTAGTACGATCAACATGACCTCTAACTTATAGTTACTAGTAAATCTTGGTTGTATTACGACATTGATGGCGTTAGTGGACTTTTTCGACTTCTCGTCAGCAATACACTTCGGTGTGTATCCTGTTGCGAGGATAACCTAGTAACTGGGCTACCTCTTCTGTACAAAACGATGCTTCCGAGCCTTGATCGCACAATGCTCTTAGTAGTTGTGGCGTTCCGTCTCTATCATTCACCTTTACAAGCGCTGTAGCTAACAATGTAGTTTTAGGGCAGTCACCATTAGCTGTAGTAGACACGTCTAGCGCAACAGCTGATATTTTTGCCGACGATGACGACGAATCATCATACTTCACCTCACTTGTTCTTTCCTTTCTATACCGTGTCGCAAACTGGTGCAGCAAACTATGATGTCCAGATACTCCACAGAAACCACATACACCCGTACTATGACATTTTATCGTTGCTGGGTGCATTAAGCAATTTCTACACGTCTTCTTTTCAATTACTGCTTTATTGCGTTCTTCGGCAGATAATGCTCTGAACATAGAACATTGATACACCACGTGTTCATCTTTAAGGCAAAACCAACAATTGCCTTTGCCCAACTGTTTCTGTCCTAACTGGGGTTTATGTAGTGGTACGTAAGTTGTACGGTCTAATTTATGAGAACTGTACAGTGTTTCTAAACATTTAAATCTTTTCTCCAAAAATAACATCATGTCAGAAAAATGCTGGAGTTTGTTTGGTTCCTGTACCTGTTGTTCATATCTTTCATTTGTCTCTGAGTCCCATGCTCTACTCAATATCTGAGTTAACATCGGACCCCAAGTAGACACGTCAATATTCTGACATTTTAGTGCCTCTAAATTCTCATTGATTGTATCGTGCAGACTTCTTAAATTTTCAGCATTACCTCTAACGACCTGTCGTAGATTTAATATATTGTCGACGTACCTGGATACAATAATTCTCTCATTTTTGTATCTTTTTACTAACAGTGTCCATGCTGTTGAGTAATTAGCATCGCATACCGTCAAATGCCTAACCAGCTTGGCGGCGTCTCCTTGCACGTGCGTTTTTAAGTATTGCATTTTTTCCGTGGCCGTTAGTGACTGGTCTTCATGTATTATCTTCAAATATAAGTCATAAAAGGAATCCCATGACTCATAGCTACCGGTGAAGATAGGAATTATAATTTTCGGCAAATTCGCTGATGCTCTGCTGTGGTTCACGTCTGATGGTCTTTTTTCAGTGATGTGAGCTAACAGCTGTTCAGTACCTAACTCAAACTCTATTTGTGTACTTTCAAACATATGCTCTTCAAAGTAGGTATGTTCCAATGTATTCTCCTCTACCAATATTTGTAGATGTGTTTCTTCTATTTCCTGCCACAGCTTCTGTAGCGCCGATAGCAATGACTCCAAATACCAAACTGGTTTATTGAGTGACATCTTTGCAAGCTGTAACTTTTTCTGTAACTGACTAATGCGATATAACTGAATAAATATTTTGGGTGAATTGGTCTCATTGTCTTTTTCTGGTTCTATGTCTTTTGGTACATAAAGTTTATGTACCTGTTGTATCTTCTCCTCGCATTTAAGAAGGTATTCCATGGCTTGTGTGTATATATTTTTTATGGTTTCGTAGTAGTTACCGGTTATGTATGTGTGTTCGAACAACACCTCCTGGTCTTCTAGACGTCTATGATTGTTACTTGTTCTTGTAAATACATCTGTTAACCGGGATCTCCTTTCCGCAATGTACTTCAATGTTTTCCGTGTGGCTGAATCTTTTTTAATATTAGTCAATAATTGACTAATTTCATTGTAATTGGCTTCCTGGCTTTTGATTAACTCGTTAATTTCTTGTATCTCCATCTTGTCGCTGTTTTCGCTCTTCACCCCTAACCTATTCTAACCTTAATACGTCTGTACAGAGTACACCTGTAACCTCGCTTTTTATTGTGCGACTTCTCAACCGGCTGGTGAGACCCGCTTCTGGGAGGCCAGCGGCCGATCCGCAACGAGACTTCTCTAACAGGGCACACCGTACAATGTCTTTCAAATAGCTGACACACTGGCGCTGTGTAGCAAGCCCCAGTGCTTAACTATATGAACTGTCAGTCTGTTCTTGTCAATGCCTTATGGGGTAAGAGGACCGCGTGGTAAACACAACACAATAGCTCGAAGGACCAAATGTACAGTCGGCGGCCAACATACGTGGATGCAACCATCAACTGTACAGAATAGAATAGCTAGCCTGCCTAGCTGCACTCCCTACCTCTCTGTCCACACCTCTATCTCTCTTCTACTAGGCCCTAACGTCCCTACCACCCTGTCCTAACCATACATGTGATGGTAAGAACAGGTAGTTACTCGTACCAGCGTTAAGGTGTATCGCTGTGTGTACACGTACACAGACAAATGTAGCCTACTGTACTCCTAACTCTTCCCTACTTCACCCTATTGTCTCTACCTCCCTATCCTAAGACAAATGTAGCCTACTGTACTCCTAACTCTTCCCTACTTCACCCTATTGTCTCTACCTTCCTATCCTAACCATACATGAAACGGCTAACCCGGTAGTGTGCAACGTTGTATATCAGTACGTATATAAATATGTACAGGATATCTGTTACTAGAGACCTACAGTAACAGACGGAACTTGGGTAGGGATCAGGTGTGTGTACGTCGTGCAATGTACACAGGAAATGGTTTTCTCACTGCCAGTCGAGCAGACTCACAAGACCGATCGTACTGACGGCTAAGGGTGTCTTGGCCACAGTGAGAGGATGTTGAAACTCGGGAGAGTCTTCCGTCCAGAGTGGTACTGGACAGGTATAGCCCCCTCCGGCTCTTCCAACGGCTTGTTGGGTACTTCTGGTGGTCCGGCTCTTCCGACGGCTTGTTGGGTACTTCTGGTGTTGCTTGAGTCAAACACGGCTTCTGGATAATGACTGAATTTATTTACAAAAAACATGTTCTTAAATACTAATGTTAATTACTATACACTAATGTAATTATTAACTAGTGTGCCGTGCGTGTGATTTGTCGACACAGTGATTTTGCAGTCAACTCATTGCTCGTGGTCGAAGTTCATTTTTTGTTGCGCTGACGCGACGTTTTCGCCCGGCCTCTATACGCAAGGCAGGTCGGTTGTATGTTCGTTCTGAACAGTAACTACTTTTAAATATGGATCCTAAAAAGCGAAAAGTGGACAGTGAAAATAGGAAGTTTCTGGCAGAATGGACTGAACAATATTGTTTTACGCTGCCCGATAGGCCTCAAGCGGTTCCAGTGTGCCTTATATGCAATAAAACTGTTGCTATTATTAAATCTGGCAATTTGAAGCGACATTACGAAACAACTCATCAGCAATTCCATAAAAAATTTCCTGTTGGCAGTGAGTCTCGTAAAGAAAAACTTCAGACTTATCTCAGTTCTTACGAAAAAAGCCCGAAATTACTAGTTCGTTGCATGAGCGAGCAAGAAAAATCTACAGAAGCAGCGTTACGTGTGTGCTGGACGCTTAATAAACACCAGAAACCATTTTCAGATTCTGAGGTAGTGAAGAAATGTATGTTGGAAGTAGCTACGGCACTTTTTGTAGAAAAGAAAGATGTTGTCGCTGCAATTTAAAGTATTCCATTGTCAGCGAGAAGTAATACAAGAAGAACGGAAATTTTAGCTGCTGATGTTAAAAACACTCTTCTTGAACTTCTGAAAAAGGCACCTTGCTACGCCATAGCACTTGATGAATCATGTGACATTGTTGATGATGAGCAAATGTCTATTTTCGTAAGATTTCTTGACATTGACTGTCAGATCTATAGGGAAGAGTTGCTAGCAATATTGCCGTTGAAGGGTAACACTCGAGGAGAAGATTTATTCAAGGTCATTGATGAATTTATTACTAAATCTAATATTAGTTATGATAAAATCGTGTCGCTTTCAACTGACGGGGCCCCAGCAATGATTGGCAAAGAAAAAGGTGTAGTAAAGAGAATCAGGGATAAAGATGCAGGTCTAATATCGTATCAGTGTATAATTCACCAGACAGCCCTTTGTGGAAAACTGAGTGCTACACTGAAAGAAGTGATGGACAGCTTGGTCAAGTTGATTAATTTCATGAGATCTCATTCTGCTCTTCAGCACCGACATTTCAAGGAGTTCCTTTCTGAATGTGATTCAGCATATTCTGACTTACTACAACACAACAATGTTCGTTGGCTAAGTAAAGGTCAAGTTATTGAACGTTTCTGGCTTATAAAAGATCAAGTAACCTCTTTCTTGCAAAACCTAGATACGCAGGGAGCCAGGAAGCACTTTGAGTTCATCACAAACAAGCGCAATATGCTGGTTGTGGCTTTTCTAAAAGATATTTTGAAGTATTTAAATGCGCTCAATACAGAATTACAAGGAACTGGAAAATTAATATGTGATTTGATACAAAGCGTGTCTGCTTTTCGGCGCAAGCTGGATATATTTGAAAAAGATATTGCAAGACAAGAATTTATTCATTTTCCGACAATTACTGAATATAAAATGGAGAACTCTGAAGATGACATTGCAGTGTTTGTAAAATTTCTGGAAAGTATTAGGAACGAATTTAATACAAGATTCCAAGACTTTGCGGAGGTAAGCAAGCTATCTCCGTTTCTTAAATCGCCATTTGAAGTTGACGCAGCGGGAGAATGGACAGATGTGGCTGCCAAGTTGTTTAATCTGTCGAAGCCTTCACTTCAAATGGAGATAATCGATTTGCAAAAAGATGTAGCTTTGCAAATGTATAAAACGGTATCCACTGAAGAATTTTGGGCCAAACATGTTCCAGAAAAATATAAAAATTGCAAGAAACTAGCTATCAATTTGACCACTATGTTTGGATCGACATACGTATGTGAAACATCTTTCTCAAAGATGAATTTTTTGAAAAATAAATATCGTTCGAGATTAACGGACGCCCACCTAGAGGACACACTTCGAATTTGCTGTTCCTCTCGAGAACCACAGTATAAAAAACTGGCTCAAGACTGTCGGTGTAATTTCTCACATTAATTTTATGTCTTGTATTTTATAATCCAGAATTTAATTTTAAAGCATAATAATAAATAGGACTTCATTATTATCAGTTGTTTTTTTCTGGACCTCGTTAAAATTTCTCACAGTATCCGGACCCCGCCTAAAACTACTTGCCGACCCCTGCTCTAAGGCATTAGGATTTGTTAAAAGGTCATGCTCTCAGTTTAGAAATATAAAGGTTTACAAAATATTGTATTGTGCCTTGGTGTGTAGTTCCTTCAGTACTGTTCACAGGTTTGGATCCCCTTTATAACATCTACATTGATAGGATAGAATCAGTTCAAAGAAAATTCATCAAGTTTTTACAATATAAAATTGAGGCATCGCATCGTAATTATAAATTACGATGCGATGTGCCATAGGTATCACATGCTTCCTTTGTATATAAGAAGACAAATTTCGGATATAGTATTCTTGATTAAAATAGCTCAAAATTTTATAGACTCACCTAAGTTATTACAAAATATTTATTTAAAGGTACCCAGACGAGCAGTGCATATTCCTGCGTTCCTTGCTGTACCATTCAGTGCAAGTAATTATAGGCAAAATACTTTTTTCATTAGACCTGCTAAACAAACTGGCTGATTATCCCGAGATTGATTTATTTAACTCCAAACCGGTTAAATGAAAAAATATTTTATCAAAAGCGTGGTTTAATGGTTCTAATCTGGTGATTTAAGAAGGTATTTATTTCATTTAAAGGAATTTCTACCTTTTATTGCTTTTCTTAAATTCTGCAAATTCTTTGTAATACTAAAATTCTCTAACAGACAAGCTATTTTGATACACATATGCGAGAATATGTAATTAGTCTATAGTTTTCTACTTAGTTTTGTTTTTTAGTTATTATTTCAGACTGTATATTCTTCGAATAAAATAAAAAATAAAATGAATAAATATCTACATTTTTAAATCTTATCATTCAACATTACTATGGTTTTTCTTTTCAGCTTTACCTCCAGTTGATTTGAAGTTTAAATATTAATACTGAAAAATACAGAACTAAAATCCCAGATCATGAATATCGATATAATACAAACTCGAATATACATAATCATACCTCCTTAATAAAATATATTGATTGTAATGAGTGTGAAATTAATAAAAAAAAACTTGGTGTTTTCCGCTTTTGGAAGGCCAACCAAGCCGATACGCTAGCCGCACCAAAACTATGAAGCACCAAAGTAACTCGAAGGACCAATATAAAGGGCTGCACTATGCCCAAAAACATGTAATTGTCAGACGATGTAAGGTGGGCGAAAATGTCAGACTGTCTTTGATGCACGTATTTATTGCACTGAAGTTAAAATGTAATATGCAACAGTATTGAAATTGTGCGTGTCAGCATAAATATTGAAACTAATAATGTACGACACTCATACACTAATTACTCTATAACTTCACGCCAAATCCCTTGCGGGGCAAGATATACTAACTCATCCACTTGTTCCGACACTTCATCATCAACCGTAATCCTTACATTAGTTCTGGATTCTTCTCTTTCAAATACCATTATCTTTGTTTTCTTCGCATTCAGTAGTAAGCCTTTCTCCATACATTCGTCTTTCATCGTTGTGACCAGTGATTGTAGTACACTAATTATATTCATTTAATTACGAAAGTTGTAAATAATTATTATTGGGCGCGAGTCATCGCGTGTGCAATACGTTGCTGCTTCGTTCATCATGTCATGCTGCCGCTCCGCATTTGCGAACCAGCTTCATGCAGACAGGGATTCCCCGATTCATTCCAGTTCAGTAGCGTTTCCGCGTCTGAGATAAAGTAGGTGATTCACACACACACGTGTCTCAATCACCTACTAGTGTAAGTCGCGAACAATAATGCCCGCGATCCACCTGTAGTGATTTCCTTCTTAATTCGCGCACACTCTGTTTTTTGCGTTTGATCTCTGATAGTGATTGCAAAAAACATGTAACGTGCAATACACAATATAAACATCCACAGGCTAATAGACTGAAAGAACATTTAATTAACAGAAAAAGTGTCCGAACAATGTTAAAAAACATTTTGGAGAATAAAATAGAAAAGATGTCACGTCAATAGCTCTACTTTCTTTAACCACGACTACGTCGGAATCAACCCTGCGAACACCGACCTCATTGACTAGGATAATGTTATATGAATCTGCTCAGCCACCTTCTGTCGCACCTACTTTAGCAGAACCTGCATTACAATATATACGAAGACGTAGACACTGTTTAAGCTCGAGCTATTTATGCCAGCGGCGTTCCTCTGTCACTGCTGGAATAAAAGCACTAGCAAGATGTTTATTATGCATTATAAACTTCTCCGACTCTCTTATACAGTTCCGTCTAGATATCGCTTAAGTCATCCACTTTTAGATGCAGAGTGTGCGCGAATTAAAAAGGAAATTGATAATAAATTGACAAAAGCTATAGCTCTGGGTTTAATATGTGACGAATGGTCAAACATTATTAGTAAAGGTATCATCAACTTTATTATCACAACGCCAACGCCATATATCCAAAAACACAGAGAGAAACGGCTGTGTTTTTAAGTGAGAAAATAATTAATACCATTAACGAAATTAGACCTGCTAAATTCGTGGCACTTATCTCAGATAATGCTACCAACATGAAAGCAGCTTGGAGGATTGTTACAACAATATTGCCTTTTATTGCTTGCATAGGATGTTTGAGCCATGGTTTAAACTTGGTTTACGAAGATATTTTTAAAATAGCCCGTTCTAATGATATTCTAAATTGTGTCGTTCAGGTTATTAAATATATAATGAGGACATACAAGCACATACTTGTATATGCTTAATGTATATAGTTGGTCCATGTTGTACTTGCGTTTTTCCAAAAAGATCAGGCTGAAAAATATGAAAGGAGAACCAATTTCCTTAAAATGTTTTCCAAAACACGATGGAGCAGGGCTTATATCACAATATTGTCATATATAGAAAATACAGAAGCTCTCGAATGTACTGCCATATCTCGTGAAGTCAGTTTCTTGCCATAAATAAAAAACATTATTTTGGATGGTAGTTTATGGATGAAAATGGAAGAAGGGGTGAAAGTTCTCAGACCAATAGCTATTCTTGTAACTGAACAGAACAGCGCATTGCTCTCAGATGTACCCAGTATTTTTAAAACACTTCTCCACGAAGTGACTCTGGAGTTAGAAACATCAGTGTTCTTAAGTGAACAGGAAAAGACTATAATAATATCGACCATCGAAAAACGAAAAGATTTTAGTGTACGGCCAATACACTATGCGCCTAACCAATTAGATCCTTGATATCTGGCGATGGCTTAAACGATGACGAGATCGCTCAGGTTTCTGAATACTTACGTCAAATTTCAACAACACTTGACATTGATGTGGGAAACGTACTTAAAACTATGGCAGAGTTCAAACTTAGAGAAATATTTTTTTGATGAAGCCAAAGCGATGTGGACTCCAGATTGTGGTGGAGAAAATTTGCTAATAATCAAGATGTATTGACTATAGTTATAACAATTTTAAGTATCCCTCCATCATTAGCTGCTTGCGAACTGTTATGCACCCTGTATGCCTGTATGCCGACAAAGCTCCCTGTACCTCAGATCACATATCCTGTATCATCATTACTCCCGATCGAAAGTTCAGTTCAGCTCCAATACGCCGCGCACATCCCAACTCCATCCGAATTATATTATAATTTCACAAGTTATATATAAATCAATTATTAATTATTTCTTAGTACAGTGTACTGACTTACTAGATCGAACCCTTATGCTAACACGCCCAGGATAGCAATCTAGATCATAAACTATATGTTAATTGTTCTAAACTGTTATTTCACTGTGTTAGTTATCTGTTATAAATTAAAAAAATATTAAACATATACAAGTGAATAAAAAACTTTTTTTAAAAAGAGTTGCCGAGATCCCTTCTTAACATTGGTGGCAAATAAAGGATTTTAAAAATCTGGGAAACGCCTCACTTATGTGATACTAAAGTGAAAGTGTGCGAGTGTTTATTTCCAATCTCTTAAAAACTGAATTCAATTCCAAATTCTTCTATTTTCATTGCATTTTATACTATTTTCCGAAGTTTTACTGAAAGTCACAAATAAAATAAAAGAATACAATAGAATATTCATTCTACGATCATCTCCAAATCCTGAAGTGTCCTACTGTACGAGTCCTGATGTATCCTGAAAAAGAAATTACTACATCATCGTGCTTCTGTGAGTGATAAATAATAAATTTAAATAGTGTTGTGATTACAAAAGTGAGCGACTTTAACTTCTATTAAAATATTTTGTTATTTATCTGCTTGTTTAAAAGTCAACTTACATTCCCTGTAATTCTTTTATCAACGATTGTTGTGTCATACTTAGCCAATGCGTTGCACCCGCTATTTGCACACACGGCAAAAACCATATGCCGTCTGTTACACCGTACTGGTTTAAAATCTTATAAGCACTTTAATTTTTGCATTTCTGGTACTTATTGAAATTGGTGAAAACACCAACAGATGAAACAGTTCCCAAGCTAGTATTATCCGAAATTCCGCTAGGTGTAATTTTAAAATTTATCAATCCGTTTGACGGTAGTAGGAGTAAATTAAATGTGTTTCTAAATAATTGTACTAACGCTATAGATTTGGGTTCAGCAAGCCAAGAACCCATAATTTTAAGATACTTCATCAGCCAAATAGAAGGCAACGCTGAAACCGCTTGCTTTATTAAAGAATTTCCAAATTGGACCACTTTAAAAGATTTTTTAAAGACATACATACACTTGATGGACAGTCTTAAAAATGATCAAGTCACAAACCCAGAGATCTACTAAAAAACGTTCGGACACTGAGCGATTTTTGTGTGAATCGGAATATATATAATTAATCCATCCATGTCGGTAGATGTAATAATTGAATGACTAATGTAAGACAAATATCACCTTAGTCATCCTGCGACCACGGACGCTGCAAAGCGTTTGAAACGTCAGGTTCAACAAAATAAATAAAACACGCGATACTTCCGTTAAAAAATGTTTAATACAATGCGTTTATTCTAGGGGTCAATCCTAAAATTTCATACATCCTTCGATGCAAAACTCAAAGAATCTGAACGAGGCCATTAACGTAGCTACCTCAGAAGAGAAATTACTTCAATTCGCGAATATAAAATATAGTAATGCCGAACCTTCCAAGCAGCACTTCTACAAAAAGCCAGAATATACTATACCCATTAACAGGCCTAGCACGTGATTTAAGCGTGAGTCCGGGCCCACTGAATTTACATTACAGACTCAAAACATACCCGGTCAAGTGTCGCTATTGCTAAGCGGCAAGACACACTATAGAACAATGTCGCAAACGCGAGTATAACAATCGCCGTTTTTCCGCTCATAATACGCCACGTTCTGTTAACTACCACGACCTTGAAGACCCAGGCGTTGATATGGTTGACACAGTCCAACTCTTTAGACGAAAATCAGGTCCAAGTAGATGTCGCTGGGGCCGCAAATTAAGGACAGACACCAAAGTCAATTCTAACACTATATCTCACATGTCCACTGAAGCCACTGTATCCGTTGTCTCCTCTGTATCCGTTAAGGCCACACAACCGGGTACCCAGTCCCAAACAAGAGGTCTAACATATTTTAGTAATTCCAAGCAATCTAACAAACAGGGTATCCAGCCTCAAACTCATAGATTGACCAATACTATTTTGGAAAAATCCACTAACAAACCGGGTAACCAGCCCCAAACTCATAGTGGTAATAATACAAGTCCGATATCGAAGTCTACTGTATTCATTGCAACACGTCCTAAAGCGCTGACTTCTGTAGATCCTACCCCTCAAAGTTCATATGCATCCGTTGTATCTGGAACGTCCCTTATATCCTCAGTATCCAAGGACCCGATTGTATCCGCTGTATCAGCAACTTCCAAACCTGTTGATCCTATTATACCCGATGCAACTCCGCCGTCTCGCCATCTGAAAACAGAAGCAACATATTAAAATACACCAAAACAATCATAGAATGTAAGCAGAAAGCAAATGCTCTCTACGATATCTGTTCAGAGTTTTCTGACATATTCTGTCTTCCGGGAGATAGACTAACCTATACAGATGCCATCGGGCACGACATTAGAACTACCTCTGACACCCCTATTTATACCAAGTCATATAGGTTTCCTGAAGACTATACAGATGCCATCGGACACGACATTAGAACTACCTCTGACATCTCTATTTATACCAAGTCATATAGGTTTCCTGAAGTTCACAAAGCCGAGGTACAAAAACAAATTGCAATACAACCCAAATCTTCCAGAAGTTAAGAGATTTCAATTTAAAATTATAACCAGACAAGTGTGAATTTCTTCTACGTGAAATCGTGTATCTTATTACTGAAAAGTGCGTAAAATCTAACCCTGAAAAAGTAAAAGCAGTTAATGAATTTCCTACTCCGCAAAATCTTAACGACATCAAATCCTTTCTCGGTCTAGTTTCTTACTACCGAAAATTTATTCCCGACTTCTCTAAAATAGCAAAACCTTTAACAAATCTCCTAAAGAAGGACATCCTATTTAAATGGGAAAATCAGCAACAATTGGCATTCGAAAATTTAAAACGTAACCTTGTTGTAAAATGTTGTAATATATTTAATAATAGAGCGAGATTGTGACCATAAGCTTGTTTATTTTGAAGTGACAACGTAAGTATATTTTAGTTTTCAGTACAAAGACAAAGAGCAGGTATAAACAAAAAGTTTCTACAACACCCTCCCCTTAATGAAAAATACAGTTAACTTACAAAACATAAAAGACACAAAAATAACAAATACCAACAAAAATATACCACTTCTAATAATAGTAGCTTACATTTTATGTAATGCCCATGCCTATGACACATCTATTGTGTGCTATGCGTCGCATAGGCTTAGTGAGCACATCTGCTGTCATACAATCTGAACGCATATATTTAACCTCTACTATGCCTTTAGATATCTTTTCCCTAATGAAATGGAACTTTGTCTATGTGTTTCGTTCTGTTGTAGTGGATCGGATTGAGCGCAATTTTCTGCACACTTTGGCGTTATCAGTGATGTCAAAAACTAACCTCCTAAGAAAAACGGCTTCCTTAGCTGCTTAGTGACATATATTCCAGCTCAGTCGAAGACAACGCGGCCGTTTGTTGCTTTTTGCATTCCCAACTGATAGGTCCGCCTGCCAGCGTAAAATAGTAACCGGTGTAAGACTTTCTATCACTAATGCAGTTCGCCCAATCAACATCTGAGTATCCACACAAATATTCACCTGTTTTCCTGTAAGTAATACAGTAGTCTATTGTACCTTTTAAATATTGTAAAACTCTTTTGCGGCCAGCCAATGTCTTTTGTCAAAACAATTATTAAATTGACTTAAATAGCTTGTGGCGTATGCTATGTCTGGCCTTGTATTTACTGCTAGGTACATAAGGCAACCAATTAAATTCTGGAACGGATATTCACACGATCCTTGCCCTTTTCCAGATTATTATTTTCTAAAGGCGTTGTCATAGCTTTGCAACTTTCCATGTTATAACGTTTCAAAAGTGATACGAAATGTCTGCACTGGACATTTGAGTAATTGAGCTGTGTGGTCAGACAGGGATAGTTCTAAAACGGTACCTTTGGCACCTCTTATATTATGCATGAAGTTATCCAGACATGTACCACTACTTAAACGAGTAGGTTCTTTGATTTCTAATTTAAGATTAAAGCTAGAGAGTAACTGTTCAAAACTGTTAGCTATACGAATGAATACGGAGTTTTTTTTAAATCTATCAATATTAAAATCTCCGCAAATTACAAGTTCTCTTTTTTTGTAACAAAATTTATCCAAGATTTCTTCTAAATGAGAAAAGAAGGTTTCGCGTGATATTATAAAACCTTCTGCACCTGGCTCGATAAATCCTGGTGGCTGTTGCATGTAAACTTCTCCCTCCAGTTCACCGTTTAGAAAGCAGTATCCACGTCTAAGTGCTGCACATGCAAATCCTTTTCTGCCGCTAATGCAATCAGCGTACGCAAAGATGAATTATGCATTACCGGCTAGAAGGTTTCATAATAGTCGATGCCTGCTGTCTGATTGAAACCTTAAGCAACAAGCCTTGCCTTGTATTTTAAAACTTGACCTTGAGCATCTTTTTTCAACTTGTATACCCACTTGCATTGAATAATCTTCTTGTCTCGTTTATCTACTAATATCCAACTCCTATTTTTAATTAGCGATCTGTACTCATCTTCCATCGCTAACTGCCAGTTTGCACTCTCTTCCAACTTCTTAGCTTCTGTGAAGCTTTGAGGTACATCAGAGTCACAAGTAACTGCATTACAAATAAAATTAGTATCAAAAGGTTTTGCTTTTCTATTCCTAAGCGGATATCTTTCTTCAGGAATAGCGACAGGTTGAAGAAGTGTATCTTCTGTATGAATGCTATCATTGTCGGCGGTATGAAGATCTGAAGTACTCTGAACTTGCTGCAACTCTGACTCCAGTTCATTGGCGCTAGTTTCAATTGTTTCTTCAGCATTTTCATTTGACCCCTTCGAACTATACTCTTGATTGTAAACCAAATCCAAAACAGTGTCAAAAGAAGCAGAAGGAATGGGTTCCTTATCACGAACCTTCAAATCAGAAAATGAATTTTCGAAGAAAACCACATCTCTTCCTGTTACTAACCTTCTTGGACAACTTGGTTCACGAAAATAGTAAGTCCTCTCGAACACTCCGTTCTGTTGAGGGCTATAAGGAACGGTTGTCAGGTGCTGGATGCCTTCTTTCTCCAGGTATTCAGAAAACTCCTTGTTGACGTACCGTTGTCTGACCGTAACGCTTTTATCTTTAAACCTGTTTCTCTCTCGACCATAGCTTTAAAAAGACAAAACTTATTCCTAACCTAATTTATAGAAGAAATAAAATATATAAATCTAAAACGGCTAAAATCATCAATAAAAGTCAAAACATATTTCCCCTGAAAATAATTTTCCGACATGGGACCGCAGAGATCAGAATGTATAAGTTCTAATTTGGAAGTTGTTTTTTTATGAGATAATATCTTGAAAGGTTTTCTAACCTGCTAACCTTCTACACACGCGATGCATGGATCTTTATCAACTCCTGTGTATTGTATGCCTAGGTTATCTCTTTTAAGTTTTCTAAACCTATACGACACAAGTGTAAGCGAAATACCGAATTTAAACTGTGGCCTTTGATACGGCACTGGTACAGCAGGCTTAAAATTCGTTGGCATAAAAACATTAGGTATTTGCTGTGTTGGAGGAAGGTGCGACACCTGTGGACGCGTGTTTGCATTATTCAAACTATTTCTTCTGGTATATATATCATGGGAGTTCTCTTCCTACATCACAACACTCAAGGCTTCCTTTAAGGTTAGGGTATCCTTGAATCTAATTATACGCACCATGGACTCAGGTAAATTATACAAGAATGTGTTCAAGGCCGTGTTATCGTAAATTGATATTTTACTCGTCCTAATATCAGGGTCCGGTAGCTGATTGACTTTTGAAATGAGTGCTAAGTGAACAGACTGTATTCGTTTGCAAAACTCTAGCTGCGATTCACCTGATTTTACTTTTAATAACTAATTTTTAAGGGCATGCTAAGTAACAATATCTTCGTGCTCACTTAATAAAGCAGCGGCAGGCCCAATTAATCTACTAGTAAGACTCTGCAGCACATATGTATTTTGTATTTCCCTACCACTGAATCTATCTATTATATACTGATATTTACGTAGGTATAGGTTTAGTGTACTTTTATCACCGTCATACATAGGCACTAATTTTAACATTTCGCTAGGAATCACTACTAACTGCTCCATTTTAATATACTAATTTATACTATGCACACTGTAATAATATATGTATATATAGAGTAACTAAAAGAGTGATAGATAACTCTATAATAGTTAAGTAATGTTATATTATTTTTACAATTTTATAATATGTATATGATTATAGAGTAAGTAATAGAGTGATAGAGAACTCTATATTAGTTAAATAACTTTAATTAGGTATATTATATTTACAATTACCCATTTATTTATTTACTTATACTGTACTGTATTTATGCGCTTTAAACAGAGACTTTCAAGTAACATATTTATTAATATATCCGAGCGTAGCTACCAGCATTTAACCTGATAATTAATTTTGAATCGTCTTTTATAACTTATTTGTATTATCAGTTTTGAGTGTGCTTTTCTTGCTTTTACCCTTGCCATTATAACATGATATTGGTTACTGACTTCTTACTTTATTATTTTGTGTAATTAAATTTGATTCCTTTTCACTTTTTTATATTCATCCCGCGTGAATTGTCTGATTCGTTGGCTCTATTTTCTATATCATGTGTTGTCTGTTTCTTCCTTTTACGCAGTTCCGAAGGATCTGCAATAGGCTGCGTAAGATTATCTTTTTTGTGTTTTTCAATGTCTCGGGTGATGTCAGAATTGCTGCTACGACTTCTTTTTTTATATTCACCCCGTGTAAAGTGTCTTGAGTCATTTGCTCTATTTTCTATATCAGGTTTTGTCGATTTCTTCCTTTTACGCAGTTCCAAAGGACCTGCAATTGGATGGGTAAGATTATCTTCTTTGTCTCTTTCAATGTCTCGGGTGATGTCAGAATTGATCGCTCTTTCACGTGAAATGAAACTAGTATTGACTAAGCTATTTTGCAATAGCTTTATTTATTCTTTTATTCTGCTTAGATTTAATCAGTTACGGTTGTTCTAGTCGTATGTATTCCCCTGAAATACCCTTTCTAGGTAGAACGCTGCATTTTTTACGAAAAATTTCTACAATAGGAGAAGATGTATAGTTCTTTATCTGTTGTCCTGAAATAGAATTTGTTTGTGGTAATCGTGAAACCGTAGTCGTTGTGAATTAGTGGGGCATAAGTGGCATTTGTTGCTGGACTCAGATTCGTTTTCTCTCAACTTATTTTGCAATTTGCTTAGCAAATTTGGAAACGACTTTAAGAGTTTTATGTTTAAAACCTTCAATTTTTTTACATTGTGTTAATACATCGCGCTAAAAATTTTTAAAGGTGCGTAAAACATATAGTGGTTGGAGTAAATTGATGGTTTTAGGAGAAAAGCAATTAAACGTAATGTCAAGCCGCTGACAAGTGCATAACACGGATTGGGAAAAATGCGAAGATAAATTGTCTCCTATTATCACTTTTCGACCTGGTTTGCTTTTGCATACGGTATTATAATAGTATTAAACCAGTGCTCAAAACATGTGGTATCGAACCAGCCACTTTTTAACCGGTTGTACCTAGTCCCTTCAGGTCCTCCCTCTAGCTATTGATCCCGTTGCATAAATGATCAGCTTTATACATGACGCAAACGGGCCGTAACTGCCCGTCAGTAGTGCCGGTAAACATCAAAGAAACAGACGTCTTTGAATTGTTGATTACCATTTCTGGGTATTTCCATCCTCTTTTAAACAATTATTTTTTATTGTCCGGATCATCGGTTAGGGTTATCTCATCATAATTAATGAGACAATCAGGAGATACTCCTTCATTAGGTTTCTCATGATAAGAAAAAAAGTCGTCTACTATACAGCTGGTGAGATTTTAGCGCTAGATATATTTGATGCTTCACGATTAGAAATGATCTGGTCTGTGCCTAGTAACTTTATCAAGAAAAGCAGGAAGATGAAAATCTTAAAGTGAGAAATTTTTATTTAGAATAATTTTCGTGGTACACTATAATATTGGTTTTAAAACACCTAAAGTGGATGTTTGTTCAAAATGTGTTGAGTTGTCAGAGAAAATTAAAAACGAGAAGGTGGAAAGTGAAAAAGTAACTCTCATGACGGCATTGCGAATTCATAAGATGAAAGCCAAATGCTTTTATATGTTTTTGCGCGAGTTTAATGACGAAACAATATTTTGTCAAAATATCTTGCATATTTCTTCGCATGCTCCACATTTCGTACAGACAGGTTGCGCGTGCTTCAAGATGACGGTTATGATATCGATTATCTGATTTCGTTAATTCAGGAACGTCCTATCAGTAGTTGATAATTGAAGCACCTGGCTCAAATGAGTGCTCCAATTATCAACACATTCAATCATCGATTCATACAATTCAATGCACAATCTTGTACTAAAACAATACAATAATTTCACAGATATAAGTAGTCGTATGATTGTTGCGTACCTACGCCGCGTCTTCTATATTTGTGCACGGAATTTGCAACTCATGATAGTTTAGTTTTAGAACTTATTTATTAAGATTGATACGATTATTCATTGTATTAGGCTTCATCAAAATACTCGTAAGTGCAATATAATTAGTCGAAATAAAAAACATGTTTATAATTTATTGTTTATTTTATAACTTTATATATATATATATAACCCTCGACAAATAGAAATGATGATATTTAACGCGTTTCGCAGTTCTTCTTCTCCTAAGAAATTTGAAGCTATTGACTGTTTTCTACATCTATTAATAAATCTTAAAACGTAAGCAACGGATCGCAGAAGCCGTAAATAATTAGGAAACCAATCAAATTTAATCAACTGCCTAACATCATCAATAACAGCTTCGAAACATCAGATTTAATTTCAGGTAGCACAACAAAATTCATTGGCTGAGAAGGCCACTTCGACGAAGGACGAACTTACGACTTAGCGGATTTAAAAAAATCTAGTTGGCAAAACTGCAACTGGGACCCAACAACTTCTTTGGCTCATCACTGCCTATGTTTAAATCAACTGACGATAACTGAGTATGCTCAGGGACCAACTGATGACTATTCGATTTTCATTTTTTAATGGCACCCAAGCCGAAGCAAATAAATCAGTAACATTCTTACGGATAGTTTGAACCTCATTTAAATCGTTATCTCCTGTAAATAGATCATCGACGTGAAAGTCACGCTGAATGCAGATAATTCTTTCCATAGGCAATTTCCCAAAAACGTGTCAAGTCTGCCTGAATATTCTTAATGTCATAATGATGTGTGCAAGAATTCAGTTCAGGGAAATTACCTTTAAGATCACTTACACAACTACACACTAAAACATACTGGTGGCATGACTACCAAAAATAGGACCTGAAATTACCCATCCTAATTTTGTTTCACATAATGTAGGTTTTTTTCATACCCAAATTTATTTTCTGTGTCCTAACAGACCCCAAAAGAGCTAGGGTCCGCTAACCAAATGTTAGTGGGAATTTGAAGACCAGAAATATTGACTTCAATACCTGGTACCTTACTCGTAATTGATGGTAAAAGGTAACAATAAAGTTTACAAGAAAAAGTATCACTTAATGACGTCATTTTAACATGACACGTTTTACCTACGTGTAATGCCGCGTTATTGATACCCAATATCGATCTATCTATATGATGTGTCGCCAATTTCAAACGACGACAAAGACTTTCAGTCATGAGACTTGTAGTGCTACCACTGTCTAATACAGCGCGGACTACATGTTGACGGTTATCATAATCGTAAAGTTTATTTAAAGCGGTAGGCAATAATACATCACATTGAGTTTTACTATAGTTATAAACATTTGCCAACAAGGCTAAATTATTATTATTGGCGACATAAGGTGAAGACGATGCCAAAGTTACACTCTCACATATATTACCATTATCATGACGTGCGTGCTGATTACTAGTTACATGAATAAGACTATTGTGTCGTCGTTTACAGATTTCACATCCAACCTTTTTACACCGGTTAGTAGAATGATCTGTTCTAAAACAATTAAAACAGACTCTATAAATGGGCAATAACTTTATTCGGTTTGCAACACTCAATCCCATAAATTGCGGACATCTGGCTAAATTGTAGTCACCCTTACACATAGGACAAGGCCTTTGAGTTGACTCTGTGCTACGAATTTGATTGGCGTTACCACCTTGCACAGAGACCATAGTTTACCAACAGATTTATTTCCTAAGTAGCTATGATTATTACCGCGTGATAACTCAAGTGTTTCGATCAAATCAGCACGATTGCGAATAAATTGTACGGATGCATCAAAGGTTATGGAACTACCTTTGTTCATATAACCCTTGAACTCCTCCCATTCGCGATAGGTCTTTTGGTCTAATTTATGCGTGATTATATTAATTAAAAGAGTATCCGATTGTTTGACAGGTTCACCTAACGATTGAAGCGCTCGCAGGTTTTTATTTACCTGATCAATCAAACGTTTAATGTTACGGACGACTCCTTGGTAATAGTTTCGGCATTAAATAAAGATGATATATGATTCTGTACCAATAAACGCTTATTGTCGAACCGATCACACAAAAGCTTCCATGCGTAATTACAAATACCACAGCAGTGGAACCTTCTAGAGACGATCGCAAATAGTGAAATTTGTTCACGTCATCTAATTTCGCTGTTGTTATGTATGAGACTGGTCAATGGGCGGAATCCGACCCGGTCGCGGCCATTAATCAAAATGGTATTAAATGAAAGAGAATAAATTTACGAAACATTGTGTATTGTTACTTTATTTGAAATCCATGGGAGAAAATACTCGTAGATGTTTCCTTAGAAAGTAGGTGATTGCTGGATACATTCCTTTAAATAATATATATAAGTTGTCGTTCTATTAATACCTAGTGCCTGCTTTGGCGTATGCACGGGCATCCCACGTAAAAAAAAAACAATAATTATAGGTGGGTACCCTCTCTCTCACTCATCAGGTTCCGTCTCGTTCGTTGCGCTGGCGCATTGTTTCATTAGTAACGTCCCAATCCTTCGTTGTGATCTGTGCGTTTATCGGTTTTCTTTTTTTTATCGCCTACCTAAGCACGTTTACTGGACCCTGATTATTTGCCGTTTATTTGGAATTTCGTTGACTTGGAAAGACGTAATAATTGTGTAGTGTGTGACAGATCTGTCTTACGTAGCCGAAAACACATACACCACTGTTTTTAGAAAGATATCGGAATCATGCAGTGTTATTGTTGCAAGAAATAACGCGAGGTAAGTTCTATATAAACATACTTTATCCGTTTTCAATTATTGACATCAATAAGTAAAGTCATACTATTCAACCGCCTTAGATTGTATACCGTTCTACTCACACAAAATATTTGGGTAGGTACCTATACAATATACTCACAATCAATGGGGTGCAAGTGGCTCACCATAGTGAAAAGTCGACTTTACTTGCACGTGGTGATTCCGGCCGAATAACAAACTAGGCTCTGGCTAAATAGAGGTAAGGTGATGGCCCGATTGGAGAAGTACTTCTATCTTACAGAATGCCGCAGCTAAAAAAACAGTTGCTGGGAGGGTTGTTGTGTTCCTAAGAGCGAGGTAGCTAGCAGCGGGGGTGCCATTACGTGAGCGGTATTCTATATTGCGAGTGTTTATAACTTCCGGTACCTATTTTGCATCAATGGTTTGTTTACTTGTATTCCACCTGTGTTACCACGTGGTATATACAAAATTAATGTATTTTTCGTGTTTCAAGGTGCACCATTGTATATGTTTCTAGTTTGTTTTGTGATTACAAATCAATAAAACGGTGTTATTTTAACATTATCAATATGTCGTCCTTGCTGGCAGAGATTTGATCGTGCCGTGAACAATCAGCATGTACAAGAGCAGCCAAATAAGCAAGTAAATCAAGGAATACACGTCAATGTTCAACGCTTAGTTACCATTCCAAGATATTTACGAGCATCGAATACTGCACGACACTGCTTATTTCGAAACTGCATAAATATTGTTACACGAAGTGTGCCATTATTTGCAAGATTTTACTTATTACAATCATATCATAATTTATATGTGCCCGATCTTGCTCGAGCTTGCTAGCACCATATACTCGTAATAATGAATGGTTGGGACATGCTTGCGAATGAGATTATTACTCATGAAAACTATAACAGTACCAACGTACTGGAAATACTAAATATGTACAAATGGGGATATGAGCATCGAAACCAAATGAATTTTGAAAACATTGAAGAGTTTGATGATGACGAACTGCATTTTTGGACATCCTTAACAAAAACTCAATTTAACAACATTTTGGAACAAACTCCATCTCTCCGTGTCAGTTCAAAACATCTTGCCACTGTTTTGGAGTTTTATTTGATAAAAATAAGAACTTAGCTAGAGCGCTTAGCCTCAAAATTCAATATGTCAAGAAGAACATTTGAGAGAAAGCTGCAAATAGCTAGAGAATGCTTAAGTGAAGATTTTATGCCGCGTCATTTGGGCTTGGATCACTTACCTAGAGAAGATGCACTGGCCAGGAACCTCTCAATCCCTAATAATTTTTTAGGTGGTAACCAGAATGAAACTGGAATTTTTATAATGGACGGAACATACTTGTAACACAGTGTTCTCGATTTTTGGGTGTAGAAAACATGTGGGAAATATTTTCATGTTGCCTGTTTAGACTCGACTGTGTTTATTTGTGTGGGAAAATAGTTTCTGCAGTAAATGTAACCGACATTCTAGATACTCATATTGCGTGTTTCTTTCCAGAAACGTCTTAACAATTCGGAAATTTAAAATCAATTGGCTGCCTTATTGAACTCTTTAGACGATGAGTCTGATGATGACACTATTCCCTTATGTATGTACTCGTATGTATGTGAATGATTTCTATTCCAAGGGCTTTCAACTGAAGCATTAGAAGCTTTATTGCTGGGCGAGTCACACATTTCGTCGATACAAGATGAAACCCAATTAATTTCACCTGTGTTACATAAAGGACTACCCTATGACAGCTTACCTAACCCAATTCAGGATTCTAAATTACCAAAACCTTCAACACAACATGATACCACACCTGAAGTCCAAGAGCCACTCTTTATACTCCTGAGGATCAAAATCTTACTGACCCCATACCATCTTTTATACCCAGCCTAATTCAATATTAAATTTTACCAGAAACTTCAACATCGCAATCTTATGATATCACATTTGAGGTCCCAGCAGCTAATCTTTATATACCAAATATTTCTGTGAATCAAACTCCTGCAAGCCAACAGCATCTTTTTGTAGAGATAAATTTAACCAGTTGCAAAATAAATCAAGAACTTGGTCTTTTACAGTTGAAAGCAATGGCCATGTTTTGAGAAAGAAATGCAGGTAAAGAAGCAGTATTCCAACAGAAGTCAACCTCTTGATTATTTCCCAGAAAACTTGATAGATATTATTCAAAATACAAACATATATCCAAATCACACTCATGTTAAATCTTGGTCTAATGTTATAACAGTAGCAATAAAAGCATACCTTGGTATGATGATACTCATGAGCATAAATCCCTTATCGGATATAACATTATTGGTCTACAGATGAATTTTTCAGAAATCCCGTGATAAGCAAAGTTATGACCCTACGAAGATTTCAAAAAATTACTCAAAATCTTCACAATTCTGACATTACCACTGAAGCTCCACGAAGCTCTCCAAACTATGATAAATTAGCAAAAATTAGACAGGCTGTATAAATTCTGAATGGCACATTTCAACAAAATTTAGAAACTTCTGCATCCAATTCTATAGATGAGAGCATGATATTCAAGGGCCGTAGCTATATTAAACAGTACTAAAGGACTAAATTTGTTTGTAACATTTGTTATGTTTTACTTTGTGCTGCTCCATGCTTCAAAAATTTTCATGCTAAATAATGAAATAAATAGTATTGTCTTAGGTTTTCGCGATTGTTACACATTGAAATTAAACTATTTTTAACGGATGTATCGTGTGTTTTATTTATTTTGTTGAACCTGACGTTTCGAACGCTTTGCAGCGTCCGTGGTCGCAGGGAAGACTAAGGTGATATTTGTCTTACATTAGTTATTCAATTATTACATCTACCGACATGGATGGATTAATTATATATGTTCCGATTCACACAAAAATCGTTTTTTTTTCGAACCTAACTTTTCGAACGCTTTGCAGCGATCACAGGTCAGGTTCAACAAAATAAATAAAACACGCGATACTTCCGTTAAAAATGTTTAATTTCAATAAAATTTATATTGAATTCGTATAAATGTGTTTAATTTGCTATATTCATGTAATAATCTATTAAAGCATTTACTACTCATTGTGTATGAAATATGTTTCCAACCAGTAGGAAAATAATTTCCCACATAATACCCAGATGTAATATTTATATGGGCAAGGGTAAATATTTACCCACAAGTGCGAGCGCGCACTGGAAGCGGCCCGCCCACGACCCGGCTGGCCAGATGCGGCCAAGAAAATCATGAATCTTATATAGAAACGCAGGTCGACGTTTAATTATAAATAAATATTGTCAGACAAATTACACAGCGCCACCTAGCCCCAAAGTAAGCGAAGCTTGTGTTATGGGTACTAGACAACTGATAAACATACGTAAATACATTTTTTTTGTAAATACATACTTATTATATATAGAAAATACCCAGACCAAGACATTATGAATATATGGATCATCCCGCGCAGGCTAGCATTTTTAATGTCGAATGTAATAACACCCAGCACCACTCATCACGCGTACGCTAAGTACTATCCCGCCTACGTACCGACCACCTGAATGAAGAAGAAATAGCGAATATTATATCTCTTTGTACTAATTAAGCGGACGTATTTTACCTTGATGGTGAGGCTTTAACATTCACAAATAAGATAAAGCATTCGATTCGAACCACGAACGAAATTCCTGTCCACACCAAAAATTATAGGTATCCGTTCATCCATCTCGTAAAGAAGTTAACGGTCAGATAAGTAAGATGTTGGAGCAAGGTATCATTCGTCCTTCAGATTCTGCCTGGAGCTCACCAATTTGGGTCGTACCAAAGAAAGCTGACGCCTCAGGTAAACAGAAATGGCGAATAGTAGTCGATTTTAGAAAACTGAATGAAAAAACTATTGGCGACAAATACCCCATCCCGAATATTACAGATGTCCTTGATAAGTTAGGGAAATATCAATATTTTACTACTTTAGACGTTGCATCAGGCTTTTACCAATGCGAAATGAACCCTAATGATATAGCGAAAACAGCATTCAATGTTGAGCATGGCCACTATGAATTTTTAAGGATGCCAATGGGATGCAATAATTCTCCATCAACTTTCCAAAGAGTGATGGACAATGTGCTCAGAGGCCTCCAGAATATCTGTTTAGTCTATTTTGACGATATAGTCGTTTTTAGCACATCACTCCAAGAGCACATAATTAACTTAGAAAAAGTATTTCAGAGACTTAGGGAATCGAACTTTAAAGTGCAAATGGACAAGTCCGAGTTTCTTAAGTTAGAAACGGCTTACTTAAGTCACATCATTAGTGGAAAAGGAATCAAACCGAACCCAGATAAAATCAGAGCTATACAGAACTACCCCGTACCAAAAACCCCGAAGGAAATCAAACAATTTTTAGGACTAGTCGGTTACTACCTAAAGTTTATTCCTGACTTTGGACGCGTAACAAAACCAATGACCGTTTGCTTAAAAAAAGGTAGAAAGATCACCCTCGACCCTGAATATTTGTACTGTTTCAATAAATGCAAGACCTTACTGACGAATGACCACGTACTACAGTATCCCGACTTCATTAGAGAATTCTTACTGACTACAGACGCATCTAATGTAGCGATCTGGGCAATTCTATCCCAAGGACCGGTTGGGTCAGATAAACCTGTCTCGTACGCTTCACGTACGCTTAACGAAAGTGAGCAAAACTATAGCACAATAGAGAAAGAACTTCTCGCTATAGTATGGGCCACAAAATATTTTAGGCCCTATCACTTTGGTCGTAAATTTAAAATCATAACCGACCATAATCCGCTACAGTGGGTTATGAGTATTAAAGAGCCCAATGCTCGGTTAACCTGATGGCGTCTTAAGTTGAGTGAATTTGACTATACTGTGGTTTGTAAAAAGCATAAGTATAACACCAACGCCGATTCCCTATCTCGTGTTGAAATATATAATGAAGAGATAAGCTCCATAATAGTTAACTCGACAGACCAACAACCATCCTTATCACAGCTCTCAAAAGCTACCGCCCATACCAACCAGGAAAACCCTATACTAGAAATTCCCATTACAGAGGAGCCATTTAATAAGTTTCATCGTCAAGTGCACTTAACTATAGTAAGCGACATTAAAAGAAGACCTACAGTATCGAAACCCTTCGAGTCCCATACACTTACTGCGATACAATTATCCCGAACAAATCTAGAGGAACTTAATTAACTAGTAATGGTTTGGTTGGTCCAGTGTCCATACACTGGACCAGCCAAACCATTACATCCGGTTCGATAAACCACAAATCCTCGCCAAGGAGAATCGCTACATGCCGAGAATGTTGCGCGAGGCTCTTGAAATAAGAAAACCCAATTTCAATACAGAAGATGGTTGGCAAGTACCACCTGCTTGGGATCCAGTCCTAAAAATAATCAAGTCCCAAACCCAAAGATCTAAAAAAATGTTCGGACACTGTGAGCGATTTTTGTGTGAATCGGAACATATATAATTAATCCATCCATGTCGGTAGATGTAATAATTGAATAACTAATGTAAGACAAATATCACCTTAGTCTTCCTGCGACCACGGACGCTGCAAAGCGTTCGAAACGTCAGATCAACAAAATAAATAAAATACGCGATACTTCCGTTAAAAATTGTTTAATTCAATGTGTAACAATCGCGAAAACCTAAGACAATACTGTGCATTGTATTATTATCTTGCTGCGAGACTTATTGAAGGCGCGGGACGTGAACAAAGAGAAACTAGGTAAGTATTAAGATATATTTCATCCAACTTATATAATTATTGAAAAAAATAAGTGTTATACCAAAATTTCTATAAAATATTACAGAGAAGTTCGTCGCAGGGCTGAACAAAGAAAATCTATATAAAATTGCTAGATCTGACAGAAACTGAATTTAAAAATAGGTTTCGTTTCAGTAAAGAAGCGTTTATTTTTTTGTGTGGGCTACTCCGTCAGCACGCAGGTTTAAAATCAAGCAAGAGAATTAGCTTAGAGCTTAAGGTAAAGTAACATTTTAGTGAACCTAAGTGGTGGACGTCGTTGTGGGAGACATATTTTCATCAGTAGACAACTTACGGTTGAATTAAGATGATCAACTCTAATTAACTTTGATGTACCTGCTACATACTATTTTAAGCTAGTAGCTTCAACCGCGTGGAGATCCGGAGCTCAACAATGGCATAAAAAGTAGGTAGCCTATGTTCTGCTTCAAAATATATTTTTCCGTAAAAGCCACATTAAAATCCGCTCAGTAATTACAGATATGTGTGCAACAGACGAAAAATTTTAAAACTGACGGTTTCTTTTTTATTACTTTTCTTTTGTCATCCCCTGCCCATTTTTCATACATATCTTCAACAATTATGTGTATAATTTTGCAATTTAGGTACATATTATTAATTATATAATTGGTATTATTTTACAGGTACTTTGTGCACTTTCTTTTTATGCCACTGGGTCCTATCAAAGACTGGTTGGGATAGGGAAACATTTAGGACAAACCACCGTTAGCAAATATATAAGAGAAGTGACTGATGCACTTGTCAGTACAGCAGTTATAGATCATTTCATAAAATTTCCTGAAACGAGAGCACAAAGAGATACAATAAAAAATAAGTAAGTGTTTTGCATTCATTAACGTTTTTACTTAGTCATTGCTGTTATAGTCTAACCTAGGCAATCATGAAAATGAACGAAATGTAATCTAAAAGCTGTTGCCCGCTACATCATCTTCACTTTGGTACGTTAACCAACTACCTCAATTCTGACCCTACATTTCAATCTATATCTGTGCCAATTTCCATCCAAATCCTAGCGGTTTAATTGTGAAAAGGTAGATGGTCTCCCTGGGGTGATAGGATGTGTTGACGGATGCCATTTTCACATTTTTACGCCCAAGAAAGAAATAGATCATTTATTTTACTGCAGAAAACATTTCTATTCATTAAATGTACAAATGGTAAGTATTACGCTTATTGGTTATAAATACTTAAACTTACATTTAAATGCAGTGGTTGTCAGCGGCTCCACATTTTGCTCCAAAGTCTATTGGTTTCAAATCCCAGGCGTATTTGTCTGATGAACACTTACAATTGTATAAATTTTGGGGCGTAAGTATTATCATCTTTAAGCCAAAACCAGCCTTGCCTGCACTTAGTGCATCCTGACTAACAAATGAGGCTCTGGCAAAAGAGAGGTAGGGTACACCGTAATATAAGCTGCCCGACTGCGGAAGTACTTGCCTCATAGGAGACCGCGGCCAAATAACAATTACTCTTTTATTTCCATTATTATTTATATTGGTTTTAGTAGGTTGCTATATATTTTTGAGTGAATAAAGTCATGGAAGGAAGAAGTTGCTATGTCAGTAGCGGGGCTTAACACACTGTTAGCAATATTTTATGTCGCAAGTGTCTGTACGATGCTCGTACTCGTAGTATAAATAATGATCCCCAGTCTTTCTATGTACATAATATTATAAATAGCATGTTTGCACATTATTTTTTATAGTGTGAATTTATCATCATAATGATGGTGATAAATTCACACTATACCAATTTGTCCACTGCTGGACATGGGCCTTCCCAAGAGTATATCATCGCATCTACTACTGATTTACTCTTATTTTTCATTTTCAGATATGTGATAGTGAATGCCGAATTTTAAATATCAACGCCAAGTTTGGTGGTGCCACTCACGATGCTTTTATTTGGGAGAATAGTTTAGCAAACAGTTATATGCAAGCTCTACATCGTTATTAGGTAAATATGTACAATCAATGTTTAACTTTGAGCTCTTATAATCGTAGCGCTGGAATTGAAAAAATAATATTGCGCGTGAACTAAAAGCAACTAGGTATTGTTAAAATTGAAACTACTTCTAACATATTTGCAGGTGACTCGGGTTATCCCCAGCGGCCTTGGCTAATGACCCCTATCGCAGACGCAGTTGAAGGAAGCCCAGAAGCAAAATACACAAATGTGCATGGAAAAGCGAGAGTTTCAATCGAGAACACTTTTGGACGCTTAAAAAATCGTTGGCGATGCTTATGTAAAGACCGCACACTTCATTATGCACCAAAGAAGTGTGCAAAAATAATGGCTTGCAGTGTATTGCATAATTTAGCCATCAATTTTAATGTGCCTGATCCACATGAACATCAAGTAACTGCACAAAGTACATTTTCTAGGGTTATTTTTCAAGAAAACGAAGTTGGAGATGATTTAGTAAGAGGAAGAACAATAAGAAGCATGTTAGTAGAGAGAATTAATAGACTTCACATATAATTATACTATACGTTTGGTAAATCCGTAAAGTATTTTAATTTAAAAATTGTATTTATTTTGGATACAACAAAAATATTTTACTTGTACCAAATAAAATACTCAGTATCGTGCATAAATTTTATTTTTTAATCTACTTATCTAACTATTCCCTTTCAAAGTACCTTTTAATAACACTCATAGCTTCTCTTAAGAATTCTAGCCATTGTGCTTGTAAATGTAGCTCTTGATCTCTCTGTCTTACCCTTTCTCTAATTTCGTATTCGTGCAATCGCAGTCTTTCTGTCTCCAATCACTCGTAAACCAAATCACGCTCTCTTGCATACTCCCTTGCATTCCTATCAGATTCTACAAATAATTGAGATAAGTCCTCTTTCTTTTTCTTTTTTGGCACTGAGGGTTTCCAGGACAACTCCTCAATTGTTACAGGAGATGGTGCACGAGACTCATTATCTTGGCGGTTACTGGAGGAGCCACAGTAGGTTGGTTGCTGCTTCCTAGAGTGTTCCAATCTTCCACTGTAAATTAAAACAAAGTTTTCATACATATACGCAAAAATAGATAAAATCAGAATCCATGTACTAGTTAAATAAACATTCACTAGTACATGGATTTGATGTAATAAAATTTTCGTAAAGTATCTTGCTGATTGTTCGGCGTGTGGATTATATGGTTTGACATTCTTATTTGATATGTATGTGCTTGTTGAGGGTAGTTCATGGGATCTCCAAGAAAGCGAAAATAGAGTTTTGCAACGCCGGCAACGCGTGAGTGATGCCCCTGGTGTTGCAAGTGTCCATGGGCTGTGATAGCTGCTTACCATTAGGCGGGTGAACTGTTCATTTGTCACTTTAGTTACGTAAACAAATAACAAAATTATAAAGGAATACAAAAATGTAAGTGGTTCATCACCATCTTGGGCTAAAGCCATCGTCACCTGCACCCTGCTGACTAATATGGCTCTGATAACTGGAGAAGTACCTCTACCTTACACAAGACCGTAGCCAATTTTCTGTCACCAAGTAGGAAGGAGTCGCCGCGTCGACAGCGTGGGTGTCAGAGATATTTATGCGCCACTATGTCGCGGTTACCGCTTCGCACCAACCGGGTCGAATACTTGTTTAGAAGTAAAAATATAATATGTTTGTGTTTTACCTGTGGCCTCCTCTGGCAGTGGGTATATTTGCAGCTTCTCTTCATCAATCTCTTCAGCAGGACGGGTGAGAGGCGTATGTGCTGTTTCTTCTTCATTCTAAAAAATATAATTTATTGTAAAACTTGTGACATTGCGCTCCTTTCCATTTAACCCTCTTCAAGTTTCATTTTTGTGACAAAAAATAACCCATGTCCTTACCCAGATACATCTACCCCTACAAAACCCATTACAATTAGATTAATGGTTTAGGCGTGAAACAAGCAAACGAACGGACAGAGTTTTTTGCATTTATAATTTCAGTATGGATTATACACTTGCAAAGTTTTAAATCGGTACGACAATTACAAGTAGACGAGCTCGGTGGCGCAGTCGTCAATGAAGCGACCTTAATACCCATGCTCGTGACTTCGATTCCCACACAAGGCAAACATTTATGTGCATGAACATGTCTGTTTGTCTTGGTCTGGATGTTTTAAGAGAGGTAGGGCACATCAAAGCAGTCCCGTCTGGGGAAATACTTCCAACTCACAGAATATTGCAGCCAAATAACAACTCCCTAGAGGGTTGTTGTAGTCCTGCGTGTGAGTGAGGTCACCAGTAAGCAATATGGCGTTGCTGTGTTAGCAGCAGAGGAGGTGTGTGATACGTAATCTATTACAAGCATTGATAGGCTACGGTAACCGCTTTACATGTTTGACTGCCTTCCGACGTTGTATAAAAAAGTTGATGTGTGTGGACTATGGCTGAAATAATATAAAAAATAATGGTATCAACAAAATAAATGCAAACCTGCTCAAAACCTGCCTCGCCAATCTCCATGCCTGCCTGCACACTAATTATCTGCATGACCCTGTTTTCGATGTCAGTCAAAGATAGTTGGAGTCCTGGCCCTCCACCAGTGCCACTAGCAGCTCTATTAATCTTCGCCCATTTCTTCTTTGTGTTATTTTTTAAATCGCTCCAAACCTCCACCATAACAATAACAATAACTTCTTCACACTCCGTCACAAAAACAAAAAAAAAACGCTGCTATGGTATGTGTGTATACAATAAAGCACGCGATTGATGCATACCTTGCGCCATTTCTCCTCTGTACGAGTGTCTCCTGTTCCTTCACTATTTAATTTTTCTATAATTTCTCTCCACTTCTTTTGTACAAAATGACGACCTCGAGGTCCACCGGAGGGCTTAGATAAATCTCCGTTTCTACAAATAAATTAAAGAAATTAAATTATACTAGATATCGAAGAAAAGTACACAAGTGAAATAAAATACATAACTAATAAACCATAAAATATTTTCTCCCTTACCTTTCCATAAACTCTACCATCATCATGTATTGTACGTGGCTTGTCCTCATTTTTGTGCGCTTTATTTAAAATTTATTATAATAGAAATGTTCGTAAACAAACTTCGCGGATGACACCAAACAAACCACATAAGGAATGTCAAGTACGGCGTTCAGAAATAAATACCAAATCCAGCCGTCTATGTTTAAAAATTTGAAGACATTAAAATATAAATTAAATACCTTTTTAAATGTTAACACAAATTCAAAGGAATTATTTACTTTTCAATGTTTTTGTGTATCAATACACTTAAATATTTGATAGAATTCACGAGATTTCAATTATAAGGACAACTTCATTTAATTTCAGAACGAATCGTTCAGTCACTACGCTCAATTTGTTCATTCCCCAGATCTGTCCCTGGTTACGTGGTATGACGTCATCGGCGACATTCTATCGAGTGTACAATACCTCGACGAAGGTGCTTTGTGCTACATACTAGCGTGATACCGCGTAATGGTATCGAGAACTCGATACGATTACGATACAACTTTAAAATATGTTCGTGCTTGCCCTACTGGACCACACGGATGCCGTAATAATTGCAAGTGGCGTATGATGATTCGTCGTCATCGTCGGCAAAAATATCAGCTGTTGCGCAAGACGTATCTACCACAGCTAATGGTGACTGTCCTAAAACTACATTCTTAGCTACAGCGCTTGTAAAGGTGAATGATAGAGACGGAACGCCACAACTACTTGTAGACTAGAGCCTAGAACTAGAGCCTTGTGCGATCAAGGCTCGGAAGCATCGTTTTGTACAGAAGAGGTAGCCCAGTTACTAGGATACCCTCGCAACAGGATACAAATCGAAGTAGTCGGTATTGCTGACGAGAAGTCGAAAAAGTCCACTAATGCCATCAATGTCGTAATACAACCAAGATTTACTAGTAACTATAAGTTAGAGGTCATGTTGATCGTACTACCGAAACTAACCGGAGCATTGCCAAAGAGAAACATTGCACAAATATATCCGAACGAGCTACAGAACAAATTAATTGCTGATCCAACCTATTACAAAAAAAGGCCAATAGATATCATACTGATATTCATAAGAAAATTGTCGGCTGTTTCAAAATGGACTATACAAAACTCAGGATAGAATTGTTGCCCAGAACACGGAGTTGGGTCGGATTTTGTCAGGAATGAGTAATGACGATAATATCGGTAATATAAAAATGGTTAGCATGGTAACACGGTCGACAGAAATACAACGATTGCACAAGTTATGGGAATTAGAAGAAGTTCCCGATAGATATCAGTCATCACAGGAGGATCAGACCTGTGAAAAGTATTACCAAGAAACAACAGTAAGAAATCCAGATGGGTCATATGTAGTAAGACTTTCATTCAAGGATCCTAATTTAGAGTATGGTATTTCACGACAAAAAGCGGCGGCAAGGCTTTTGCAACTAGAGCGTTTTGTAAAAAATTACGAATTGGAAATGAACTACAAGAAATTTCTTAACGAATAAATAACGAAAAAAAAAACGAAAATGGGTCACATGAGTAAAGCGACTCAAGCAGAGTATCATCAAGGCAAGTACTACATACCACATCAGCCCGTAGTTAAAGAAGAAATCACTAACTACGAAGTTAAGAGTGGTATTCGACGCGTCAAGCTAGTCCAGTAAGTGTTTAAGTCTCAACGACAATATGTTCACAGGTCCAAGACTTCAACAAGACCTAGCAGCAATTTTATTGCGGTGGCGTAAACATAAAATAGTGTTCATGGCAGATATAGAAAAAATGTATAGATTCATACATGTAAATGAAGAGGACTTAAAATACCAACGTATTCTTTGGAGGAGTTCCCCACAGCAAGCAATCGATGAATATGAGCTATACACAGTCACCTATGGAATTGCGTCGGCACCATTTTTGGCCATCAGAACGCTCCAACAGCTGGCAATGGATGAGCAGACGAACTAGCCTACAGCTAGTAGAGTGACCTTAAAAGATTTTTATGTGGATGATGTTTTATTCGGATAAGATACTATTAACTCAGTAAAAAAGTTACAGATTCAGCTGATAAACATGTTACGAGCAGGAGATTTTAACCTTAGGAAGTGGTCCTCAAACACACAGAGCTATTAGCGAACATACCAGAAGAAAACAAAGATAACAACGCCATGCGAATACCGTTAGATGAAACTAGAAAGTCACTCGGAGTTTTATGGCAACCAACAGAAGTTAATTTCGGATTTCATATTAATGTCAATCACAACAAGACCCCAACAAAGCGATCGTGTGTATTTGATCCACTAGGTAGGCTATGGTACCTGTCATCATAAACATGAAGTTAATTATTCAGGAGCTGCGGATCAATGGATCAGAGTGGGATCAGCCAGTAGATGACGACACCAAAAATAAATGGGTACAACGAGATACAAGAACAATTAAGTGCAATAGAAAAGATTAGCATTTCACGATGGTGTAAAGTTACTTCAAACGTGACAGTGGAATTACATGGCTTTAGCGATGCATCCCAGAAAGCATACGGTGCAGTCGTATACTGTAACGAGATAACATTAAAGAACATCATGTCACACTATTACAAGCTCAAAAGTAGCTCCAAAAAGCTAAAAACAACCCTACCAGAATTAGAGTTATGTGCAGCGCTATTACTGGCGCAGTTGATGAAAAAGTTGATAGATACTATGGAATTTCCAAATGTGAATGTTTACTGTTGGACAGATACAATGATAACCCTAGGATGGATAAAAGGAGAAGCTGACCGGTGGAAGACTTTCATAGCTAACAGAGTATCAGAAACACAGAAGTTACTACCTCAAGGGTAGTGGAATCACGTGATATCTAATCAGAACCCAGCTGACATAATTTCAAGAGGAATTGGTCCAAATAAACTTAAAGAATTTTCTTTGTGGTGGAATGGTCCAGAATGGCTAAAAGAGAAGGAATTTCCCATAACAAAAACAATACCAGAAATATGTGAAGGAATTAAACGTTGTTACCATGTGAATATCAAGTCATAATCAGTTCTCGAAATATGGCATAGGTTTTCAAGTTTCCAACGAATGATACGTGTACTCTCTTATTGCTATCGGTTTGTGCAAGCTAATAGTGGCCCCCTAAGATGCGAGAAAATATCGAAAACCATGTTCTCCTGTTGGTTCAATAAGAAGTATTCGTAGAAGAATACAAAGCAGTTAAAAACGGGACATGAAAAGGGTCAACATTTTCAACCTTAGATCCATTTATCGATGCAGATGGGTTATTGAGGGTTAGAGGAAGATTACAAAACTCCCATACGACCAGAAACACCCAATTTTGCTACCCCCATGGCCATCACGTTACATCAATCATTATTCATGACGTTCATGTTACAACATTACATGGAGGAAACAATTTGACTTTAGCATACATACGGCAGAAGTATTGGATACTTAAAGGAAAACGAGCAGTAGAAGGTTACGTTAGAAGTTGTGTAATATGCATAAGACACAGAGCTACCACAGCAGTATAGAAAATGGGGGCCTTTGGGGGTCATTCCCATTTAGTAATACAGGGGTCGATTATGCCGGTCCAATTCAAGTAAGAGCAATGAAAGGCAGGGGCACATAAATCATACAAAGGGTACATAGCAATTTTTGTATGTTTATCTACAAAAGCGATACACTTAGAGCTAGTGGGGGATCTGACAACAGAATCGTTCATAGCAGCATTGCGAAGATTTATGGCACGCAGAGGTCCAGTAGCACACATGTATAGCGACAATGCAACCAACTTTGTCGGAGCTGCCAATTTCCTGTATCAAGAAATATTGGAAATAACTCAATCAGACCAATTCCAAAATACCATAACCAATATAGGAGTCCAATGGCACTTTATTCCTCCATCATCCCCACATTTCGGTGGAATTTGGGAAGCAGGAGTAAAGTCAATGAAACATCACCTGAGACGAGTGATAGGAGAGCAAACGTTGACATATGAAGAAATGACAATATTTCTACACCAAACAGAAGCATGTCTCAATTCGAGGCCGTTATGCGCACTGAGGGAGGATATAAATGATAACGTGGTACTCACCCCAAGTCATTTTCTCATAGGGCGAGAAGCAGTAGGGATACCAGACCCGATATCAAACATTAATACTCATCACGTAAACAGATGGAAACAGATTCAAAAGATGAAGAAAGATTTCTGGAATAGCTGGACAAAACACTATCTACAACAATTACAACAAAGATATAAATGGAAAACTAATCATGGTAATTTAAAGGTTGGAACTTTAGTAATTATTAAAGACGAGAATATCAGACCTAACAAATGGCCACTTGCAAAGGTAAAAGAGATACATATAGGCAATGATGATTTAACGAGAGTAGTAACTGTTGAAAAGTCATCAGGGGCAACTCAAAAAATCGGCCAAGTGCGAGTCGGACTCGCGCACGAAGGGTTCCGTACCACTATAAAAACGGCAAAAAAATATCACGTTTGTCGTATGGGAGCTCCACTTAAATATTTGTTTTATTTTAATTTAATTATTTATTCTTAAAGTGAATATATAACTAAATATTCTGTGAATATTTCAAGCGTCTACCTGTTGCCGTTATCAATATCGAGCAAAAGGAGCAAAAAAAATCGGCTAAGTGCGAGTCGGACTCGCGCACGAAGGGTTCCGTACCACTATCTATAAAAACGGCAAAAATCACGTTTGTTGTATGGGAGCCCCCCTTAAATATTTGTTTTATTTTAATTTAATTATTAATTCTTAAAGTGAATATATAACTAAATATTCTGTGAATATTTCAAGTGTCTACCTGTTGCCGTTATCAATATCGAGCAAAAACGAGCAAAAAAATTACGTTTGTTGTATGGGAGCCCCCTTAAATATTTATGTTATTCTATGTTTTAGTATTTGTTGTTATAGCGGCAACAGAAATACATCATCTGTGAAAATTTCAACTGTCTAACTATCACGGTTCGTGCGATACAGCCTGGTGACAGACGGACGGACAGCGAAGTCTCAGTAAGAGGGTTCCGTTTTACCCTTTGGGTACGGAACCCTAAAAAGGTCAATCACACTTATTGCACTTCCGATAACATCGAATACAGAGCAAGGAACAAGTTACCAACACTGTACATACAAACGTAGCTACCATTAAAAAAAACCACGAAAGAACACCTAATAAAGCCTACGTCAGATACTGGCCATGGTACATCTTTTCCATAATGTTGCTTCTAGGGCATGGTACATCAGCGTCATCTTATACAATGAAAAGTGTACGAGCTGGATTTTATGTAGAGCAAATAGGGACAACAAGCATTGACCGAGGAATATTCAGAATAGAAAAGTTTTGAAAGGGAACATCTTGAAGATGACTAATAAAATAAAAACCGTAACAGAACAGTTTAATTAACTATGCAGGTACGCTTAAGCCTCATTATACGAGACCAACTGTAAGCAGTTATATCTTCATTTAGCAGAAGAGGAAGTAAAATTTGAAAGAACCAAAGAGTATTTAACAGAAGTAAATCAAACCAGGAAGAAAAGAGGAATATTAGGACAACTGTTGACGTCGGTGTTCGGTGTAAATAATGAGGTATATCTTTTTTTTTTTTAATTTTTTATTAGTTATTACAAGTCTCAGTTATATGATTTGGGATATCGGGACATAGACACACTCAAAACCAGCAAAAGTTGATGATGCTGCGAGTCATCAAACCAAATTCATGATCTCTACAATCGTATTGTCTTGTAATCGTAATCGTACATGATCTCACATGTAAACAAGACAGTAGAAATAATAAGACAGATTTCAAACTAAGTTAAACCAAGTAATTGACTACGTGTACTATAATTCTCATTGGTATGCTGCAGTAGATCATAATGCCGTAAATATAGAAATATTGCAAACTTATCAATTAGCAATCAATTACATTACAGAAATTAAAGACTATTATAGAGGACTGTTAGATATTTATTTAATCAAAGCTACAGTGTACAGCGTGCTGACACCAAAAAATGTCAGTGAGTAATAGCATCAGTAAACAAAAAATTACCATCAAACCTAAAGATTTTTAAACAACTATTATTGGAGACAAGATTAGCTGAAAACGACACGCATCTACAAGTGTACGCATACTTTCCAATTCAGGATGAAGCCAAATACACTTTAATGCACGTTACCCCTATTCCGCAGAAAAATCAGGACAAAACATTTCAGACGATAGACGTTACAAAGAACTATATAGGTCTAGACTATAATAAAGAATTGTACTTCGACATTAATCACGAAGAGTTGTAACAGTTGTTTGCAGAGATTTAATCATTTCATTTGCTTTCCGATGGCGGTGACGAACATGTAATTAAGCGAAGATTACATTATTTAAAAACGTGACTCAAACAAAATGCCACGCTAAAATTTTCGAGATTTCAAACGGCATACTATGGAAACAGCTATATATGCCGAATATACATTGGTAAAGATCAGGTTACCACATCAATAATCTGTGATGGTCAAAGAGAAGAAGTATCGTTTCGTGACTGGACAAGACAACAGACTTTACGGACGGACGGACACACACTAGAAAAAAATCAGCAGCCATACATACGAGTAAATGACAAGTATCATATCATCAGTAATCATGTTTATAGTGATAATACTAACAGTTTTGTACGTTCCACAGCTAATACGACGCACAAGGGCGAGAATACAACGTCGTGCCAACACCAGATAGAGAGGTGTTGACAGCCCATCGACCCGGGAGGAAATAGAGATGCAATTTCATCGCAGTCAAGAGTCGTGCCAATCGCCAGCCAACTACAGCCGGATATTACAACCGAGCAACTGGACAGTAAACCAACACGGAACCTGAGGCAACAACCTGAAAGAGATAGAACCAGACCACGGGAGACAATTGAACTGTACCAGCTGGATGGGCATTCTGAGAGGCGCCAGAATGTTCAGAACGAACATATAACCGACCTGCTTTGCATATAGAGGCAGGGCGAAAACGTCGCGTCAGCGCAACATAAAATGAACTTCGACCACGAGCAATGACCTGACTGGAAAATCACTGTGTCGACAAATCACACGCACGACACACTAGTTAATAGTTACATTAGTGTATAGTAATTAACGTTAGTATTTAAGAACATTTTTCTGTAAATAAATTCAGTCATTATCCAGAAGCCGTGTTTGACTCGAGCAACACCAGAAGTACCCAACAAGCCGTTGGAAGAGCCGGAGGAGGCTATACCTGTCCAGTACCACTCTGGACGGAAGACTCTCATGAGTTTCAACATCCTCTCACTGCGGCCAAGACACCCTCAGCCGTCAGTACGATCGGTGTTGTGAGTCTGCTCGACCGGCAGTGAGAAAACCATTTCCTGTGTACATTGCACGACGTACACACACCCGATCCCTACCCAAGTTCCGTCTGTTACTATAGGTCTCTAGTAACAGATATCCTGTACTATTATATACGAGTACGTACTGATATACAATGTTACACTCTAACGTTGCACACTACCGGGTTAGCTGTTACATGTATGATTAGGATAGGGAGGTAGGAACAATAGGGTGAAGTAGGGAAGAGTTAAGAGTACAGTAGGCTACATTTGTCTGTGTCACACAGCGATACACCCTGACGTTGGTAACTACCTGTTCTTACCATCACATGTATGGTTAGGACAGGGTGGTAGGGACGTTAGGGCCTAGTAGGAGAGAGATAGAGGTGTGGACAGAGAGGTCGGGGGTGCAGCTAGGTAGGCTAGCTGTTCTATTCTGTACAGTTGATGGTTGCACCCATGTATGTTGGCCGCCGACTGTACATTAATGAAATTTTTAAATAATGCTCTATCTGGCGCCACGATGCCGGCTGGAGCCTTGCTAATATCAGTGATATAGAGGGGGAAAACGAGCATGTGGGTAACCTGATGGTAAGTGGTCACCACCGTCCATAGACATCAGCGACACCACCGGTAGACCACTGATATTTTATGAAATGTTTTGTGATTCCGAAACCATAGATTTACTTGTCACCCCAAACCAACCTTTACGCGTCTCAATTCAATGACAGAACATGGGCAGAAGTGTCAGGCTCAGAAATGAAAGCTTTATAAGGTATGATTATTCAATTGGGGGTTCATAAATTACGTTATGTTGAGGTATTGATCTAGCGACCCATTGTTACATATAGTCAAAACGATTTCAAAAGCTTATAGAATATTTACACGTAAATGACAACAGAAATAATGCTGACTCTGATAAACTATATACAATTAGACCACTTTTGGAATACATAAATTTTAAATATCACACAAATGCTAAAGTTACACATTCGCAATCTATTGATGAACGTATGATAACATTTAAAGGCAAATCAAGTTTGAAACAATATATGTCAAAGAAGCCGGTGAAATGCCGCTTCAAGATATGGATTAGATGCGATAGTAGATCGGGTTATTAATTCCAACTTTACACTGGCAAGACCGAAAATGTCGAGACAGGGTTCGGAAGTAATGTTGTCAAGACATTATGCTAGCCATTTATGAATGGGGACTACATAGGTCATGTAACCTTTAACAATTTTTTTACAAATTAAGCGTTATTGCAGGACCTTTTTAACGATGGTCCACATGCCAGGTGTGACCGTCAGGACATGCCATTACTTGTAAAAAAAAGTCTAAAACTACAGGTACTAACGAAATAGATGAAAAGATTGAAAGAGCACTAAAAGATGCTAACAAAAAAACTAAACATCTAAAGAGATAATATAAATGGAGGGTAAAAAAGAATGTTAGGGTTATATTATGGAAAGATACTAAAATAGTAAATATAATTATATCTGAGCTGGGTGCAGTACTGCATTACAACACCCCTGAAATGCACGGCTCGAACGGTCAGGTAGAACGTTATATAAGAACCGTACTTAACATGCTTCGCATTGACGTAGGGTACAAGCATGCCTCTTGGTCAAATACGCTGTGGAGGTTGCAACTAGTACTAAACATTACCAAGCAAAAGACCACTCAGCCTTCAGCTACCAATTTGATAATTGGTACCGATGCCACTACCCCCATGCTACGTTCCTCGATCAGCGATGTCGCCGTAAGCGAACCCGAAGCTAATAGAGAAGCTTTACGGGAAGTTCATAGAAGCCGTGCCGACGAACTATTGAAAAGGAACCAAAGTCAGCAGGACGCGTCAGTCAATCGGTCCAGACGACCGCTACGCGAATACAAGGTGGATGACTTCGCGTTTGTTATCAAATTCTCCCAGTCAACAGGGAAATTGGATCCTGGGATGCGAAGGCCGTACGGGGTAACTAAAGTACTACCTAACGGCCGCTACGAACTTAAACTACCCAGTGGAGGACCGTGGAAAAATTGCATTTTTAGGTTCTGAACGCTTATCAACTGATGTTTTGGAGTTACAAACACCTTTCCAATTCTTCTCCTATTTTTTAGATAATCAGTTCATGGAATCGATTATCCAAGAAACAAACTTATATGCAACACAACAGCAGCCTGGTAGAACTGATAGATTTACAATACAGGATTTGCGCAATTACATGGAAATGCTTATTTTTATGTCTGTATATCATTCCCCTAACATCAGATCATACTGGGGTAAATTTGGCTTTAGTCATATAAGAGAAGCCATGCCGGTGAAAAAATTTGAAAAAATTAGGAAAATTTTACACTTCAACGATAATTCTAAGCACCGTCTCATAGACCATCCTGAGCATGACAAATTACATAAATTGCGACCGGTTATCGAACATCTGAACAAAAGGTTTTCCAGTGTGACTATTGACCAGAGGCTTTCCATCGATGAGCAGATGTGTGCCACAAAAGTAGGACACTTCTTAAAACAATACATGCCTAACAAGCCACACAAATGGAGTTTCAAATTATTTGTGCTCTGCAGCTTGTTAGGATATGCATATAAATTTATTATATATTCGGGAAAAAAACAAGACGAAGGGATGATTCCCGACGAACCTGGAGTGGTTGCAAACACAGGTTTAGAGCCGGTCAGAGTGGTCCCAAAGCAACGAAATCACGTAGTGTATTTTGATAACTATTATACATCCATACCTCTGATGCACTATTTGGCTAAGCAAGGCATCCGTTCTCTGGGTACGATTCAACGAAATCGTCCAGGAAAATCCTGTAAATTACCATCGAAAAAGGAGGTAATGATGAGTTCAGTGCCGAGAGGAGCATGTGAGGAGTATGTTACAAATATTGATGATGTGGAGATAGCTACGGTATCTTGGAAAGATAATAAACAAGTTATTTTGACTTTGACTTATATAGGCGCTGATCCTGATCCAGCCGAAACCATAGAACGCTACAATAAGAAGGCGAAGCGAAGGATTGGAATACCATGTCCCAAGTTGGTGAAGGTGACGTTGACCTCGTGGCTTCCCATCTTGGCAAGTACAGAATCCGTATAAAAAGTAGAAAGTGGTACATAAGAATTTTCTACCACCTTTTGGATCTCGCAGTCATCAATGCTTGGATTCTGTACTGAAAATCCCTTTCGAATCGCAATGTACCGAACAAAGATATTATGAAGCTTGCAAATTTTCGATCAGACCTTGCAGAAACATTGCGCAAGTACCACACATACTCCTAGAGGTCGCCCCAGTTCCATCGCGATTTTAGAGGGGCCACCACCAAAAATGCGGAAAGGAAAGCGTTGCCATTTTACCTCCAAGAGATGTTATAATTGATGGACTCAGATCAGGGGTTTTGATGAACAAATCAGAACCCCTGAAAGGATGAGATGCGATCTTGTAATTTCAAAACAGTCACAATGTGCAGTAAATGTAAAGTGCATTTATGTGCTAAGAAATCAAAAGATTGTTTCAATGATTTACATAGGAAGTAGATCTTATTATATATATATATATATATATATATATTAAATGCATGTACATTTTGGATATTATTTCTCAGGTCGGTACACTGATTTTGCAACTTCTTCATGCTCTCCTCATATGTTTGAATTTTTATTTCATACTCGTCGATTTTATCAGAGTAATATTGAAGCGTGTTCTGCAGCTCTTGTCTAACGACCTCTTTCACGTCCGCCCGCAGTTCCCTTAAAATTTGTTGAGATATTTGTTTAGTTATAATCTCTGGATAGGTGCCGGGTATACTGTTGCACTTAGTGTCTGTATTTTCATCGCCATCGTCCTCCGGCATGATGCACGACACACGTTTAGGCTTGGTGGTTCCAGTACAAGCGATTATGGGCCCAGCCACGGCACACGCTACAAATAACCCATCCTTCAGTGGATTGTAAATATAAGTACCCACAATATATGTAAGGACAATCATTGTCATCGTCTTCAGATGAACTAGTATCCGTGTCACTTTCTTTTATGCGTCTTTTGTTTGTATTCTTTTTTTCCGGCTTCTTTTTTTCAGGACTTTACTTTTCAGTCTTTTTATTGCCAGGTTTCTTTTTTCAGCCGTCTTATTTATTTTTTATTTATATTTCTAACGAGATCATTCTTGTATAGAGAACCTGTAAGTCTTGCAGTTTTACCGCGTTTTCGTGTTTTTCGCTCTTGGGTTCTTATTTCCTTGGGAATGGCTATGATATTTTCTGGGGTCACGGAAAACGAGGATTTTGTTGGCTGTATTTGTCTGTCAGAGGGCTTTTCTTTAATTAACACGTTCACTGTGTAGCTAAAAATATGGAGATGACCCCTTACGTGCAAACGTGAATTGGGGATGATTTGTTGCGTTAGGTATAAAAATGATATGAGGAAACATTGCTTCCTAATTTTATAAATAGGGCTTTGGAAAAGGAAGTTTTTACAGGGTATGTCAACGGCAAACGGCAGAATCTATTTTTTTCTTGAAAAACGTGGTTCAGTGGTCGTTGAATTGGCCCGGAATGTGTTGTATGAGGGCAGATTATTAGTGACAGACAACTATTACACAAGCGTCCCATTGGCTAGATATTTAAAAGAACGCAGAACAGACTTTTGTGGAACTGTGCGTAAAACCAGACGTCGGCTTCCTCTAGATGTGGTAAATGCAACCCTAAGAAAAGGTGATATAGCTACCAAGCAAAACCGTTTTCTAACTGTGTTGAAATGGAAGGACCAACGAGATATCCTAGTTATGTCGACATGTCAGAATCATGAGATGCGGATGTCTACTGGAGATTCAGACCAATTTTGAAGCCGAAAATAGTTCTGGAGTACAACCATGGAAAGAAAGGCATCGATGTGGCAGATCAGCTCGCCAGCTATAATTCGCCTGTGCGTAAAACGTGTTTTTGGTTTAGTGGGCCTGCTGGCCGCTAATACTTCAGGTTCGTCCGGAGCCGAGGTTTAGACACTGGGTACGATGGAGACTAAAACACAGGAATTTAAAACCGTCCACCATTTAATGCTCACTCCTTTATTATATTTTTTTCTATAGACTAGACAAACAGAGTATACAGCAGCTATTTGTTTTTCATGAACAAGGCTATGGGCCTGCGACCATACAGTATAGTCAAACCTTTTACACTATGAATGTAATAATCTTAACATCCTCCACACCCCGAAAAAAGGGATGAGAAATATGACAATCAGTCGATTAAAAATAAGTACTCACATGTTAACAATTTAGTATCAATCTTTGGATTTGACATTGATTGTACTTTCATTAATCACAGAACTTGTTATTTATGTTACACTAAGCAGAAATTATTTATTTATATGACAACATTATGCAAGTAGTAATGTAAGCATACTACACAGAACCAATTTAATTTAATTTACAGGTTTAGGTACTAAATTGGAAAGATTCCCATAGCATTTGAACACAATCTATTCATAATAAAGCCGTTTACTCAAAAAACAAAATCACAGTAGATTAACAATACAAAATTGAAATTATCTTCCAGACCAGCCATAGGGCAAAAATGTGTGTGTGTCGCCTGTTAGATGAGAATAAAATGGGTGGTGTGTGTATGTGACAACAGTATTTAAATCAAATACCTGCTAGGCATTCTAGCAGCCCGCCCAGAACGGGTGGTTTTTTCGCATTTCTCCTGTAGGGTAGCTCGAGAAGCAGAATCGGCTGGACAAGCATCACTTGGACGAGGATGGTTGATATATCTGGTAGGTACATTTTTATACCTTGGTTGTGGAAATTCTATTTCAGGATCACAAACTTCGAGCTTATATAAACGCTGAAATGGACGTACCTTATATCCAGTGGATGTCCTCACCTTCGCTGTTCTGTTAACTTTATCTCGACCTGGAAAAATCTCAGTTATTATTGCTATAGGCCATTTTATTCTTTTATCATCAGTTTCAATAAGGACTATTTCTCCTATTTTTAAATCATCTTTTTTCTCTCTTCCTCTCTGTACCAAGGTAGTTAGATACTCTGTTTTGAACCTTTGCCTAAAATCATCTCTTAATTTTTGAATATATCGGAGTCTCTTATTTAAATTTTTCGAATCTATCTCGTCAATGTCAGACACATCGGTCTGTACTATCGGCTGAAAAAAACATGACGGTTTTAGAGGCTCTAATGAATGTGTTTTCTCGTCTTCAATATAGGTTAACGGACGTCCGTTCATAGTGGCTTCACAATCGCACAAAATAGTCTCTAATTCTACATATGTGACAGATGCCTGCTTGAGTACTCTCTTCGATAAATCTTTTAAAATCTTGATTTATCTTTCCCAGAAGCCTCCCCACCATGCTGCCGCTGGCGCGTTTAATTTCCACTTAATTCTATGTATTGTAGACTGTCGCTGAATCTCGTTCCAATCCAAATCAGACAATGAATTTTTGGCACCAACAAAATTACTCCCATTATCACTCATAATAATATTTACTCGACCTCGACGCGCAATAAACCGACGTAATGTCATTAGAAATGCTTCTGTGGAGAGGGACATAGTTAGTTCCAGGTGCACTGCGCGATATACCGCACATGTGTACAGTACTACCCAACATTTTTCCCCGCCGCGGAGATATAACGGACCTAGTAGATCGCGACACCCGTGGTTTGAAACGGTGCCGTACATTGCGTTCGCTCAGGCGGAAGAGGAGCCGTGGGCGCTTGTATAGGTTTAGCTCGGTGTCGTCTGCATATGGTACAACTAGCAACAACAGATTTTACCAATTGTCGTGCGCCAATGATCCAGTACCGGGTACGTAAATCGGCCATAACTGTAGCTACACCTGCGTGCTGCATATGTTGGTGGCGCTGGATGACCATACGTCGTGTGATTAAATTATTCGCCGGTATTACTACAGGAAACTTTGTGCTATCTGGAATATCGTTGGTAAGTATAAGTTTAGTTTTTACTTTTAACAGACCATCTTCATTATCATAGAAATAAGTTAGTCCTTGTATTTTCTTTTCTATGCACTCAATATTTTCTGCCTGTATAAGTTTTATTACTCTTTTTTCACTCTCCTCATATTCTTCATAGGTTAGCTCGCCTTTGATTTTTGAAGTGCGCTGTGCATTATGTGTAAATCTAAACAACCATGCTACAGTTCGAATAATCTGGGTATATTTGGAAAAATAGGAAAGGCGATTCAATATGCTTTCCCCTGGGCACAGATTGGCATTACAAACAGCTGTCTTTTTGAGTTCTCTATTGACCTTTTCTCCATCCACAGCGAAGGTTGTTTGTGGCCAGTTCTCCGGCTTCTCGTTCAACCATGTAGGTCCCTCCAGCCAGTGGGAAGACAGAAGTTGCTCTGCGTCACATCCACGAGATAATAAATCGGCCCAATTTAGATTGCCTGCAATGTGAAACCAGTTATTTATATTAGTGTTGTTCCTGATCTCTTTAACTCTATTTCCTACATAAGTATTCCATGGTAGCTCTTTTCTAATCCACCATAATGCTACAGAAGAATCAATCCAGCAGAATTCTTTACATTCAAATTTGAGGTCATTCCGTGCTTCTGCTAATAATCTGGACCCAATTAAAGCTGCTAATAATTCTAGGCGAGGAATAGTTAACTTTTTGGGAGGTGATATTCTAGACTTAGCAGCAACAATCCTCAGTGAAATGTCGCCCTTGTTATCTGCTCGTAAAAATACACACGCTGCATATCCATCTTGGCTAGCATCACAAAACATGTGTAATTGTAATGAGCAGTCATTATGTGAAGCCTTTGTTAGTCGACGGGGTATTTTACAATTATTCAAATATTTTAATGATTCATACCAGGTAATAAATCTCTTTTTTAGGTTCTCTGGCAGTTCACTATCCCAGTTTAATTTTTGACACCACGTTTCTTGTAATATAAGACGGGGTATTAACGTTACTGCTGAAACAAATCCTATAGGATCATATATCCTTTGTGCCAAAGACAATAAATTTCTTTTTGTTATTTTACCTACTTCACATGGTGGTGGTAACTCACTTATGTTACAGCTCAATTCGTCCTCTGCAGTATGCCAATGAAGACCCAGTACGGATACAATACCCTCAGACCTCTGGTTAGGAGCTATCACCCATTGCCTCAAGTCGAATTTTGCCTGACTCATTATTTCCTTCGCTTCTGTCTGAAACTTGTTAACATCTTCTATTGCATCCAAACTTGTCAAACAGTTATCTACATAAAATGAGCTGGCTAATATGTCTGCTGACTGTTTTAAGTCTCCTGTTACCTGTTTCAGATGATGTTGAATAGTAGCTGAGAGTAAAAACGGACTGGATGTTAAACCAAATACAAGCCTGCAGTGACGGTAAGTAATCATATTATCTTTATCATCCCACCACAAAAACCTTAATAAATCTCTGTCTTTAGGTGAAATTGAGATTTGTAGGAACGCTTTGGCTATATCTGCAGATATCCCAAATTTCCCCTTTCTAAATCCGTTTAGTAACTTAGGTAATTTGTCTAACATATTAATTCCCTTATCTAAGCATAAATTCAAAGATCTACCTTGCTTGTCCTTTGCTGACGCATCAAACACAGGTCGGATTTTCGTTGTTGGACTTTTCTCCATTAAGACAGGTCGGTGTGGTAAATAATGAGACACTTCTCGGTTTTTTCCTAAGTCTTGTACGATTTCTATAATACCCTGGTCATTCCATTCATTGATAACTTTATTATATCCCTCATATAAACCATTTAATTTTAATTTTTTTGTTACAGATTGCAGTCGTCGAGAGGTCAAGTCATAGTTATCAAGCAGTTCATCATGACCTACCTTCCATGGAAGAATCACCTCGTACCGGTCCTCTTCATTTACCGCTACATTTTCTTCAAATGACGCCAACACCTCTTCTTCACTCTGTTGCTTCGTTTTTATCTCCACCGGATCACGGATAACCTAACCTAACGTCTCTAGGCACCAAAAGTTTGAAATTTCAGAATCTGAAGCACAGAAAAAATTAAAATTTTGATTCGTGTGTGTGTGTTTACTTTTCCCTTGCAGTGTCCACCCTAATTTTGTTTTAATGGCAAAGAGTTTATCTTCAATATCAACCAAAGTATTTGTCAATAGAAGTCCTACATAATCAGCTCCAATTAGTAAGCCAATGTCATTATCAGTTAAATTTTCATTTAAATTTATATTTTGTAACTTAAGTTTGTCTGAAAGGATTTTATTGTATTGAGGAATATTTTTACAAATACATTGTTGCCCTAATGCTATGATTTGAAAGGAAAATGTTTTATCAACACTTGTGACATTAATATCATATACATTATATTGTTTAGAAGTTATTTCGACACCACCAAATAAAGTATGAGATAAAATTTCGTTACCCACAGGAGCAATGTTAAGCTTAGACACAATTTCTTCTTTAATGTAGGAACGCTGCGCACCATTATCAAACATAGCACGAACCATCATCTGTTGCTGCCCGTTACTGATTATCACGGGTACAGTTTGTAGTAAAGTTGTTCCTATATTCCGTGATGCATGCTTCAGATCCGCAGAAATATTGGCTGTGGTGATGGGAGCCTCCTTACTTGTGAGAGATGTGGATTTATTTTTAGCTCTATATTGTGCTGCAGATGAGTTAGTATTTAGGCCATTGTTCCTACTTTCTTGTTTCAATCCTGTGCAAAGTACAACAGTATGACGTTGACCACAAACAATGCATCTCATGAATGATTTACAAAATTTTGCATGATGCCCTGGTTTTAAGCAAATATTGCAGGCTTTCTTCTTTTTCAGCATATCTCTCCGCTCATCCATATTCATTCTATGTAATTTAAAACACTCAAGGCTATTATGTGAATCTTTATCGCACCACACACATATGTTTTGGGTAATTCCTTTTGGTTTTATGTTTATCAGAAGACACTCAGCAGTTGGTGCACATTTTGAGGTTTCCACAGTGCTTACTCTATCAAAGGTGTTCTTTGCAAGCCTTAATCTTTGTTCAGATTCTACTTCTTTTTGCAAAAATGCTAATAAGTCTGCTAATTCCATGGTGATACTGTTATCTTTTTGATTCGTTCTTTCCCATATTTTTAAAATTTCTTGGGGTAATGCAGACTCCACCATGGGAAGTAGAAATGCAGCAAACTTATCTTTAGTCACACCTAATGTTTCTAATGCCCTTAATTGAGCACTTAACTTGTCAAAGAGTGAAGTGATTTCACTGTGGCCGATTTTATTTGCCATACCTAATAATTCTCTGACATAGACTTGTATTAAAAGCTCTTCTCTCGCATACCTCGCCTTCAATTGAGCTAAAGATTCATTATAGGCCGCCGGTGTAAAAGTTTCAACCAACATCTTAGGCTCTGAGCCATCTTTCATAGCTTGTAATAAATATTGGTATTTATCATGAATATCGATATGAGGATCATTATCTATTTTTTGGAATTGTCCCCAAAATGGCAGCCATGTTTTTAACTCGCCGTCGAATAATATAAATTGCAAGGCTGGTAACTTAAAATTGCGTTTTTCATAGCATATATCATTTCATCTAGTTTATCGCTAGATTTTCTATTTTTATATAAACAATCGACAGTTATCCAACGCGTACGATATTCTGCGGCGTCCTCCATTTCTTTTTCCAAGACCGCATCATCTAAATTATTACGCAATAATTGTCGCACATCGCGATCTAAATTACTTAACTGGTTTTGAAAATCTTGTACTTTGCAGTATTGAGCAGTGATTTGTAATGGATACTCAGCATCAGTACATTCTGCCAGCAAGGTTTCGAGCAGTTTACAACTTCTTGTAAATAGGCTTCTGGTTACCTTTCGTTCCCGCCGAAGCGCCTCGATATCCGTATTTTTTTCCGTTTCGGTCGCCATATTTAGTGGGCCTGCTGGCCGCTAATACTTCAGGTTCGTCCGGAGCCGAGGTTTAGACACTGGGTACGATGGAGACTAAAACACAGGAATTTAAAACCGCCCACCATTTAATGCTCACTCCTTTATTATATTTTTTTCTATAGACTAGACAAACAGAGTATACAGCAGCTATTTGTTTTTCATGAACAAGGCTATGGGCCTGCGACCATACAGTATAGTCAAACCCTTTACACTATGAATGTAATAATCTTAACATTTGGTACAAAAAAATTGCTGGAGATCTGATGTCGATTTGTGTTATTAATGCAGTATTAATATACAAAGATCTGAACCCACAAAACAAAATAGGTGGTTGTACTGTTTTATTCTCTGGAGATTTTCGTCAATTTTTGCTAGTTATAACTAGGTGAATGAGAGCAGATGAAGACAATGCATCGCTTAAAAGATCGCATCTTTGGTCACATATAACGAAATGTGAAACCAATATGAGGATTTTATCGTCTAGCGAAGATAATAGGCAATATTCTAACAAGTTGCTCCAAATTGAAAATGGTGAATGTCAAGCAGGAAATGTCTGTAACAATATTTGTGTTTTGGTACAAAATGTGGAAGAAATTATTAAAAAAGTTTATTCCGATATTAAACATATCCACTAAGACACTAAATTGGTATCAAGAAAGGGCTAACCCACTAATGAGAAAATGGATAAAATAAATTAATTTATTCTTTCCAAGTTCGAAGCATCAGCGCAAACCTACTACTCAGTTGACACAGTTGTGGATAGGGAAGGGGCAGTACATAACCCACCAGAATTTTTGAATTCTTTGACGCCTCCTGGAATCCCGCCATACAAATTAATATTAAAAGTAGGTGCCCCTATTATATTACTAAGAAATTTGAGTCCACCGAAATTGTGCAACGGTACAAAAATCAAAGTAGTCCATTAAAAATATACATATATATATATACCTAGTTTTCATACCTAGAATTCCCATGATACCCTCAGGATTACCTTTCCAATTTAAATAGCTACAATTTCCCATAAAAATGACAATTAATAAAGCGCAGGTTCAAACATTAAAAGTTGCGGGAGTAGACTTAAGCACACAGTGCTTTTCGCACGGGCACTTGCATGTTGCCGTATCACGTGTTACTTCGAAACAAAATTTGTTCGGTGTTACACGTGATCAGTTTATTAATGTCGTGTCGTATATAAAGATTTTTTTTTATGTTTAAAATAATATACTTAGAAACTATCTAAATGTTTTCTGTTTTGATTGCCTCATTAATAATTGCCACTCAAAAAATAATCCAAATTAATATTATGTATAACGAGGAAAGATGATTGATTTTTTGTTTGTTACGATTTAACACAAAAACTACTCAACTAATTTTACCGAAAGTTACATTTCCTTGGATTAACAAAGGCTATTTTACATTTTCTGTAAAGAACCCGTGCGAAGCCGGAGCGGGTTGCTAGTACTCAATAAAAGGTTACCTATACATATATGTATGAACTTAAAAATAACTTAACATTTACCGGACTGAGCACCATTCGAGGAATGTACTAGTAGTTCATCTAAGGAATGTACTAGTTGTTGGTATGATCAATGGATGGATACGAATGGATGGATTTGACGAGCTCGGTGGCGCAGTGGTGAAACGCGCTGTTACGCTACTTTGACACCAACGCTCGTGGGTTCGATTCTCACACTGTACAAACATTTGTGTGCATGAACATGTCTGTTTGTATTGGTCTGGGTATATTCTATGTATAATAAGTATGTATTTACAAAAAAAAATGTATTTACGTATGTTTATCAGTTGTCTAGTACCCATAACACAAGCTTCGCTTACTTTGGGTCTAGGTGGCGCTGTGTAATTTGTCCGACAATATTTATATTTTATATTTATTTATTTATTTTGACGAGCTCGGTGGCTCAGTCGTAAATGACGCGATTTTGACACCGACGCTCGTGGTTTCGATTCCTACACAAGGCAAACATTTGTGTGCATGAACATGTCTGTTTGTCTTGGCCTGGACGTTTTAATAGAGGTAGGGCGCATCAAGGCACCCCGTTTGGGGCGTATCTGGACCTCACAGAAAACCGCAGCCAAATAACAACTCCCTAGAGGGTTGTTGTGCTTCTGCGTGTTAGTGAGGTCACCAGTAAGCTCCTAACGAGTTGCTGTGTAAGGAGCAGAGGAGGCATCACGCGAGTGATACTTAATTATCGCAAGCGTTAATAGGCTACGGTACCCGCTTTACATCAGGTGGGCCGTATGCTTGTATACCTCCCGACGTAGTATAAAAAAAAACTTATAATATTTCCAAACGTTGATTTCACATGTACGGAAATTAAACAAAGCAATATATATGAGGTGTATAGAATCAAAGGCAGCTAAATCCATATAGTAATTTCACCTGTGAATGGCATCCCAAACGTCACTCAACTTGTGAACAGTTCCATCCATCATTCAGTATCTAAAGCAGCAATTATGTTCAAAACCTCGGATAAGAATTAAAATCATCTATCCATACTTGTGAGAATCAAACACAGCTAATCGACCAATCAGAGAGCTCCATTGCCGTAAATTCAAAATGGCTGTCAGTGGTGATTTATATACTGCGGGGATTATTTGCGTTACGTATTTTATAATGAAAATATTAGTTTTTTTGGGGCAGTTTGAATGTTTAAAAGTGGTTAAATACTTAATTCAAAGTGTAATGTAGGAGTCTGTGAAAGAAGCATTACCAAGAAAGGCCAGGAAATGACGAAAAATATCCTGAGAAATGGAAGGCCAATGTGCAAAAAAGGAGAGGTTTATACGATACTTTCGAATATTATTTTAAATTTTGGTAACATTTAATATTTAAATGCTGTTCTGCGAAACAAATTCAGCGTAGACGACCTACCAAAAACTTGAGAAAGGCCAGGGAATGCTCTATAAAGGTATGCTGTATATTTCAAGAAACTACTTGTGCCAGTGTACCAGAAAGTATTTTTAAAAACACTAGGAATATCTAGGGGAGATGTATGCAATCGGAGTCAGTTGGCAATGGTGATCACCATAAAATAACAAAAACCGAATGCAACCAACTGATGCCAACATCACTACGCGCTAGCTACACGTCATTCCTGTGCGCGGTCGGTTGATCACTCAGTTCGCGCAACGCGCTGGAGACAAACGAATGTGTGAAGATTTCGCGCCATTTTGATGTAATTTTACGAACAAATAAATCTGAAGGTATGTCTTAAATTACTAAATCTTTATTTCTGTACTTGTGATATGTAGTAATCGTAACATTTTATATTACTAATTAAAACTCAGATTGACATAATATCATCAACTTTTTCGGCAGGATTCGTTTTTTCTCATTTTCGCCCATGTATGGGCAATGGGGATCACCATGTAGGTAATCGGAGTCACAACATCGGAGTGACTCCAATTGCCTACATGGTGATCCCCATTGCCCACATTAGCTAACTTCGATGTAGCTAATGTGGGCAATGGGGATTGTATGTTTATGTTATGTTATGGGAGTGTATGTTTTATTTGTAGATGCCGAAATTTCGACCTAGGAAGACCAATAAAGCTAGCTGGTCTATGGACCAACTAGAAAAAGCTGTGAAGCTCATGGACGAACAGAATTATTCAATGAGGACATCCGCAAAGACCATGAATATTCCATTTTCCAGTCTTCAAAAGAGGTACACTAAAAAAACAACCAAGGAACCTCGTCTTGGCCGTAATACTGTCTTTACGCCTGAGATGGAAAAAGAATTAGCGGACACAATCAAGAAAATGGCCAATGTCTTCTACGGGTGCACCCCAAGCCAAATAAAAAGAGCGGCATTCGAATACGCGGAATCCCTTAAGCTAAAACACAATTTTAACACGTCTACACGATTGGCTGGACGTGTTTGGTTTGAAGGATTTGTTAACAGAAATAATATTTCTGTACGGAAGCCACTAGCATCAACAGGGTTACAGCTTTTAAATTTAAATAAAACTGAAGTTCAACGCTTCTACAAGCTACTAGAAGAACTAATAGAAAAATACAAATTTCTGCCAAAAAACATCTTCAACTGCGATGAAACCGGTATTTCTACCGTCCAGGACCCTGGAAAAGTATGTGCTGCTAAGGGACAGAAGAGGGTAGGATCTATAACAAGCTGGGAAAGGGGAAAGAATATCACTTTGCTCTGTTCCATGAGCGCTGCCGGTGGATTCATTCCCCTAATGTTTATCTTTCCCAGAAAGAGGATGACCCCAACCCTTGAAAAAGATGGCCCAACAGGGGCTATTTATAAATGCTCTGACAATGGATGGATCAACGAAGAACTTTTTTTTGAATGGCTCAAGCACTTTACCCGGCATGCCAAACCTTCTGCAGAAGAACCGACTCTATTAATATTAGATAATCATGCAAGCCACATTTCTCTGTCCATCCATGAGTATTGCAATTAATACATTATTATATTCATATGCTGAAAAAATTATAAAAAATTATATTCATATGCTGTCCCTACCACTCCATACTTCTCACCGCATGCAGCCATTGGATGTGTCCTTTTTTGGACCATTTAAGGCTGCATATAGAAGAGAATGTGATTTCTTCATGAAAAGCCATCTTTCAGAAAGAATAACTCCTTATGATGTGGCTTCCTTGGTCAAAAAAGCATTCTCAAATGTCGCCTCCATGAGTAAGGGTGAAGCCGGATTTAGAGCAACAGGCATATTTCCCATAAATCCAAATGTATTTTCAGATGAAGACTTTTTGGCAGCTGAAGTCCTTCAATCAGAACCGATTATAGTTCAAGATCTTGCTGACTCTATTTCAGAATTGATTGCTGCTGGAGCTGTTAACTCCATCTCCATACCAACAGCTACTGTTTTTTTTTTTTTTTTTTTACACATTCATACATCATACTCTCTTTCATTCCGCAATTCATTCTTCCATTCATCATCTTTCAATTTTATTTTCTAAAATTTGATTTTGCCCATTTTAGAACGTCGGTGAAACGATAGTGGCTGTTTCCAAACTTCCCTCCCCATACTGCATCAGTCCAGTCACGGGCGACAGGGAGCTTCACAGCTCCACCTAGCCACCGCGATCCCTGCGGCTACGACCCTCCTACAACAGCTACTGTTGAGCTAGAGCAAGATAATCCTATTCCAAGTACATCTACTGTTTGTCCCACAATTTCTGCACCAGCGACTGCATCATCGTCTCAATTCGAAATGCCATCAACATCTGAGAATCTGACAAGTATCCAAAATTTCATCCAGATGCCAGAAAAAGCACCTGATTTCAAGAAAAGACAAGGAAGAAAAAAAAACAGCATGCAACGATTTTGACGTCAACACCGATCAAAGAGGCTCTGATCATAAAAGAAAACAAAAGGAAGGCTAAAGCTGGGAAAAGAAGTGGTAAAAAAAAAGCAAGCCACAGGTCAGTGTTTATAAGTTAATAAGGTTAAGAAAAAAATTCTGCAAGAATCACATGATACTTCGACATCAGACGTAAACACGGACGAGTTATGCCAGGATGATGAAGATGACGATGCAGGAGGTGCAGGTAACACGTGTCTTGTATGTGGAAAATTCGGACAAGACAACGAAATATGGTACCGGTGCACATCTTGTGGGCTTTGGGCTCATGCCGACTGTACTGGGTGGGACTCTGCTTGCAATTATGTGTGCTATATGTGTCGATCATCGTTGTCCACATGCTGATCATCATTGTCAGCCGATGTTGACAATGGTGATCGAACCTGATATTTTTTTTAAACTTCATTATTCCAAAATTGATAAGCCAAAGTGATTAAAATTGATCTCAATTAAAAGTTAAATAAGTAAAGTTTATAATAAGAGCGTAGCAATAAACAATTGATTAATAGATTTTGTTTTATTTCAATTCTTGCTTAAGTGATCCTCATTACCTATATCTCCCCTAAATATCGTGTGCAATATGTCATCAGGACATTCTTCTCTACAAGACAGCTTGCTAGAGGGGCTGGTGACTATCAAACACAAAAATATGCCCTGATGATTTTAAATGCGATCAGGCAATCTGTTCGCAGATTTTTAAAATCGATGAAGTGTATTGAGGCACAGTATTGCCGAAGTTCGACTCGACAGCGAAAATATCTGCCAAACGAACTTAATATAAATAAATATACAAAATGTATAAAACTCAAAACCCTGTCAGTACTGTAAAGTCATCTTATTTCCGTGCGATCTTCAAACGGATTTTAATTTAGGTTTCGGAAACCCTAGAACTGATGCTTGTTCAAAATGCATCGAGTTAACTGAGAAAATCAAAACTGAAAAAGACGCCTCTAACAAAGTTAAATTAATTACAGAAAAAAGAATACATGTGCTGAGGGCGAAAGCATTTTTTAACATACTGAGATAGAAAAAAGAAGGAATAACGACATTTTCATTCGACCGTCAAAAGAATTTGGTACTACATAAAGTTCCAGATCATAGTTGCAAAGACAACTATTTGTACAATTTAGCGACAATTGATGAGTCCTCTAATGACCCTTTAAATAAAGATCTCGATATAGATATAAGAATGAGAAAATTCTCATTCTTATATCTGGACCGAGCATGAGAATTTTAAAGAAATTTTTTTCAATTCAGATACGGGAGTGCCAAAAATCATCAGCAAAGTTGGTAAAAACACCGAAATGATACAGGATTCCATAGTTCCGAAAGGTGTGAAGGTTAAGCAACTGAAACTCCGATTTACATTTGTAGGCAAAGAACTAATGACGAAATGGAAGATCATTAAAGATAAATTTTGAAGACGCATGAAAGAAGAAAAATTTTTAAAGTCCGTTTCAGAAGCAAAAAAGACCAAAACTTATATTTACTACCAATACCTACAATTTCTGTGACCAGAACACAATTTACCCTTAGTACTGCTGATGACAACTCCACATCGACACAAAATACAGATTTAAGCAATGAGTTTACTAGAAAAAGACAATATTCGCCGAAAAATAAGCAATTGTCGATTGTTGTTAGCACTGGATAACACGAAAAGGCAAGATAATGATTGGGAGTTAGTTGACACACTGAAAGAGAGAAATAAAAAGCAAATAGAAATCATGAACGACGAGGATACCCTATTCGCATTGTCTTTATTTACGAGCCTTAAGAAAATGTCAAGATCAGCAAAACTAAGTATTAAAATAGAAATCGTGACTGTCATTGAGAACAATATTACTATGTATGATAACGAGCAAGATAATAGTACTCGTACCTTTCAAACCGCCAACAGCAAGCGGTTGCGGGCACGCACAGCATGGCCGCGCCGGCAGTAACCGAGCACGAGTCAAATGGAAGATACCAGTAAAACAAAAGTGAAATTGTGAAAAAGTATAGTGATTTATTTGTGAAATAGTGAAAATGCCAAAGATTAAAAGTGATTTTAAAAAATGAATAGAATAACCACGAAAGTGTATAGACTGGACATTGGTGCAATATCTCCGACTTAGTACCTATAAGCGAAATGTTCATGTAGAATTATGTAGCGTTAAGCGGAGTATTTCCAGTGTGCCACTAGAGACAGTAGATTATCACGTTAAATTGTTGGCAATTAGTCCTAAGTTGTTGACATTTTCGAAAGACGCTACATGTGAGATTATGAAAATATGCTCGTAAGACAAGAGGCAGGAAGCACTCGTCTTCAGTATACGAGGTTTTCCACGTCTGTTCGAGAGACACGAGGTAGGATACGCTCTTCTATCCGACATGGGCTATCTGCGCTCGTTTTGGCAGACACGAGGTAGGATACGCTCATTTATCCAACATGGGGCATCTGCGCTCGTTTTGAAAGAAGAGTATGAAAGTTATTGGTACATAGATACGTTCGTAGGCGAAAAAACGTGTGTGTAGTGCATACGTGTCATAAATTTTTGTCGTCCCAACACAAAGTATGCTATATAGCGCGTCTGTTAGTTCAGTCTTATGTTTATGTTTGAGTATGCAACGACTTAGAGGTATAATACTTAAGAGGCGTAATAATTAGCAGTGTAATACTTAGCGACATAAGCAGAGCAGCTTATGAGAATCTAGGTAAAATTGTATGCAAAGCAGAGATTAACGGTAAATATTGATATTATGTAGCATTTTTAAATTGATTCGTAGCTAGTGTATAACTTTGTGTTTCATTCGATGTATTGACAAAGTTTATAAGTAAATAAGTTTTTTTTCTGAATTTGAACGAGCAAACAAGAGTGTGATTATACTCATTAACGCCTCGTCTGATTTGACTATATAGTTTATGCACTAAACATATCTGAAACACGACTTTAAAGAGATAAAAAAAAACATGCCTATGGTAACACTAACCTACTCATGTCATTATTACTTTTAGTGTCTGCACAAATACGACGTAAATTATTTTTCATTTGCATTAAAATGGATAAGAATAAGAAAATTAGGAAAAAATTTCTAGAATTACTGGAAATTTCGTCAGAAGGTACGTTATTATATCTTTCTTCAAAATCCTCACAATTTTATGTGCATAACCACTTGCACGCATTGCTCGTCCATGCCGGTTTTTAGGGTTCCGTACCCAAAGGGTAAAACGGAACCCTATTACTGAGGCTCCGCTGTCCGTCCGTCTGTCCGTCTGTCACCAGCTCTGTCACCATATCTCATGAACGGTGATAGTTAGACCGTTGAAATTTTCACAGATGATGTATTTCTGTTGCCGTTATAACAACAAATACAAAAAAAAAAAAAATATTTAAAGGGGCTCCCATACAACAAACGTGATTTTTTTTGCTCATTTTTGCTTGATATTGATAACGGCAACAGGTAGACGCTTGAAATATTCACAGAATATTTAGTTACATATTCACTTTAAGAATAAATAATTAAATCAAAATAAAACAAATATTTAAGGGGGGCAAAAAATCACGTTTGTTGTATGGGACAACAAACGTGATTTTTTTGCCGTTTTAATAGATAATGGTACGGAACCCTTCGTGCGCGAGTCCGATTCGCACTTGACCGATTTTTTCATAATGGCTCGAGGTTCGGGTTTATTTTGGTTTGTGTTGTGTACATGTTTTTGTGATAGGACCGCGCGCCTATACGAAACAAATCACAAACTTTTTCTTCCCTGCGATATTACGTGCGAATATACTGGGAAATGTACCATGCTTTTCAAATGACGAAATAGTTAAATTGTCTTTAGTAATCATACGGTGCTACGAGCGAGTACATGTGATAAGTCTACTTACGCAATTACAGACGAAACCGAAACTGTCGCTCCTAAGAGGCGAAGAATCATCTTGAATAATGACAGTGACGAGGAAAATATTCCTCCGTCTACTCAGAGGGACAGAGAGTCGTCGCAGAGGACTATTGCACCTAGTTTATTACAAAAGATTGGCTATGTTCAACATAATGAAAATACTTTTACCTTGCACGAAGATATAAATCCCATCTGAGAAAGGATCTTGAAAAATGGTTTGGATAAAAATACCAAAGATTCAATCATTAAAACTATTCCAAGTATAAAAGACTGCAATACTTCTGCTCAATCTTTAAACCCATAAATTAGGGTTACACTGTCGGCACAAGCTGTAAAGAGGGATCAGCATTTGTGTGAAAAACAAACACAATTAGGAGCATCTACCTGTGGAATTACAGAAATACTTTAAAATATGTTGGATGGAAAAGATTATAAAGATGCTACAATAGAAAATATTTCTAATTATATTCGACTTCTATGCGATATGCACTATATGGAATCCCAGACAAGTCATGCTGTAATATTACCTGGCTTGAATAAGAGTATGAAAGACTCTTTAGAAAATACCGATATAACCCAAAACCTTTTTGGCAAAAATCTGTCTGATGTCATTCGGGAAGCCAAGATGTACGAGTTACCTCGCACATATTATACCTACATCAACATAATTTATTAATAACGCTTGCGAAGCAATAGGTATCCAATTATATTATAATTAATGCAATTTAGGTGAAAACAATAAATCAGTATACGTTTAGCACTCAACGGGTTTGGTTATTAGCTCTCCTCTCCTGGAGTCACCATTCCTATCTAGCATAACCTTCAGCTTTAGCATTTAGCATCAGCTTAACGTTTGGGTAACCCCAACATTGGTCCTTCAAGCTTAACGTAGCGGGACCTAACGCGAGTGAACATTCCGTCGGTCCTGTGAACTTGAACTAGCGCGGTCGGAAGTAGCCTCACGTGGCACTGCAACGTAGGTTTCGACAATTTTGGAGACATTTTCCACTAATCTTGAACGTTTTCGCGAACTATTGAACTAATCAGTGATTTTGTTTGAACTATCGTACGGGTTTCCTGAGCCAAGGCGATTGTGGACCAGGAGACTAGCAGCAGCAGTAGCAGCTCAGCATAAAATTTCGTGAGTCGGAAGACTCGCTTAGCAGCGGCATTCAAGTAAGACTGTTCCTTATTTGCTTGGTCAATTACAATGGCGGAGCTCGATGCGCTCTTTGATCGTCAAGCCCATCTCGTCAGCGAAATTCAGCGTATCGGCACTAACTTTAGCAAGGACTCTCAGCATCGTAAAACTGCGGAGTACCTAGAACTACGTTTGGATTCTTTGGATAGCCTTTGGAGAGAGTTCGATGCAAATAACACAAAGCTAGCAGGTATCGAAATTAAAAATCAGAGGTATTTCGAGGAATCTATCTATGAGAAAACGAGACTTTACTATTTTGAACTTCGTACTAAATTAGCTACTTATGAACCTTTTAGGGACGAAAGACCTTCAGGTTCAAAAGCGGGTGCAGAGCAAAAAGTTGTTACTAAACTTGACGAGCTTTTATCTCTTCAAAAAACTAACTTTCGAGCATTCAAGCGATTGGTGATGAGCATTAAGGTGAGTGAGATCAGCGAGAAATGGGAGCTGGAGGACGAGCTGCGCGGCCTTCAGTCTCGGTGGAGCGCGATAGATAAGCTTCATCTGGAGATCGACAACATTCTTCAAGGTGAGGATGATATCTATCAAGACGATTATTTGGTCCAGGAAGCACTCTTCAAGAAAACTAAAAGGGAGCTGAACCAGAAAATATCTGCAACGTCTCATATTCAACAAGCGACCCCTGTTCTGGAAATACCTACATTTACAGGAACATATACCAATTGGCCTACCTTCTTTGACTTGTATACCGAGTCCATCCACAACAACAATTTCCTTTCGAAAGCGCAGAAGATGCAGCATCTTAAAGGTAGAGTGAAAGGGGAAGCGGAGCGTCTAATTCACCACTTGAATATTTCAGCGGAAAACTACGACATTGCCTGGGAAATACTTACGCATCGGTATAATAACCCTCAGGTATTATTTACAACGCAGATAGAAATATTTCTCAATCAGCCAAGCGTTAGCAAGCAGACGTCGTACGAGATTAAGCGACTCTATGATACTTCTACGGAGTGTATCCATGCTATTCATAATCTCGGTGTGGATACTACTACGTGGGATCCAATATTGACTCATCTAATCACCAAGAAGCTGGACAGCGACACTTACTGTGCATACAAGGAAGCACGTAAGTCACCTAGAGATCTAGCCTCGCTAGATGAATTAATGAGCTTTCTCGAGAGCAAGTTTATGGCCCTTGAGCCGACGCACAAACGAGAATACTCTTCTCCAGCGAAGCAAGCGCCGAGTCAGCAGACAAAACCTTTCTACAAAACTAGCTATAACCATAATAAGTTTTCGCAGAAAGGATATCAAGCTGCATCTACGTCACGGGGTTCATATTGCCCTTTGTGTAATTTCAATCACGAGCTCTATAGATGCCACAAATTCATTAACATGGCAGCGGATATGAAATTAAAAACCGTTGCGAAACTGAAATTGTGTCAAAACTGCTTATTTAAACATTCGAACGATAAATGTATTTCTATAAAACGATGTAGGCATTGCAATAATGCACATCACACAATTTTGCACGACGCGTGTAACGGATCATCGCCATTAGTCACGGCCACAGCGGATCAGATATCACGTGCGCCGTTAGCTACGACATCGACTCGCACTGTCAGCAATAAACCTCATGCAGCCAACTACGTTGCGGCAGATAATGAAGAGGTCTTATTAGCCACTACTTTATTGCAGATAAAAACCAAGGACGGTAATTATGTTACATTACGCGCTCTTCTTGACCAGGGTTCTCAGATTACTTTAATATCTGAAAACGCAGCCCAGCTAATAGGTTTGCCTCGTAGAAAGTTCAGCGCATCTGTGTCTGGCGTAGGTATCAGTCCTAAACAAAGCAAGAGCATTATATCTCTCGAATGTCAGTCTATCTACAAGGACTACAGTTTCAACACTGAAGCATTAGTTATTCCTCGAATTGTGAACGATCTTCCTAATGTCTCATTTTCTAAGCAATCGTGGTCTCATCTACAGCATATGAATTTAGCGGATCCTGAATACAATGTATCTAAGCCTATCGACGTATTGCTTGATGCATGTGTTTATTCAGATGTTATTATGAGCGGACTCGTCAAGGGCACACCCAATGCGCCTATAGCTCAGCAGACGAAATTAGGATGGATCTTATCGGGAAACGTAAAAACTTTTAACTGCAACGTGGTTATTAACAATTTAGAGGAGATAGCAAAATACTGGGAATTAGAGGATATCCCCCATACAGCATCCGAACTTACTGAAGCGGAGCAACGGTGTGAAGAAAATTATCGATCCACTACTAGCCGCCGCGAAGACGGCAGATATGAAGTAGCACTACCGATGACGTCTAATTATGAAGCAAAGCTTGGATCTTCAAAGGGAAGAGCAACAGCAATTTTTACACGGCTAGAATGCAAGATGGCAAAAAATAATACACACAGTACACAGCACAGACACAGTCTTAATGACTTGATGGAGTGTGGCCCGAATTTGCAGCAAGATCTAGCACTACTTATATTAAACTGGAGACAGTATAAGTATGTCATCACTGCGGACATAGAGAAAATGTTCCGACAGATACTGATCCGAGAGAAAGATCAGCATCTACAATCTATTATCTGGAGAGAATCTCCGAACGAGCCACCCCAAGAGTACGTTCTTACCACCGTTAGTTACGGTACAAAAGCTGCTCCATACTTGGCGATGCGAACCCTGAAACAGCTAGCCATTGACGACGCATCAGAATATCCTCAGGGAGCACTAGCATTGAAAAATCATTTTTACATGGATGATCTGCTCAGCGGAGAAAACACACTTGCAGCTACTAAGGAGTTGCAGAAACAGCTAATCGAAATATTAAAGGGCGCCGGGATGAATTTAAGGAAGTGGTCAGCTAATGAGCCAGAGCTTCTACATGGTCTGTCGTCGGAACAGCTAGACAAGCCTTTTGACTTTAAATGTTCAGAGTCCCGAAAAACTTTAGGTCTTAAGTGGATACCCGCAACTGATTGTTTTATCTTTGCGAATAAGGAGGAAGTAAAACCGACAGATACATGTGTCACCAAACGACAACTACTGGCTGAAATATCTAAAATATTTGATCCTCTGGGTTGGCTCTCGCCACTTACGATCAGAGCTAAGGTTCTCTTCCAACAGACATGGTCATCAAATATTTTATGGGATGACAGTGTTCCCAATCAGCTTCAAGCGGAATGGATTCAGCTTCAGCGAGACCTTTCAAACATCAGCCAATTTCAAATTCCTCGATATTTGGGAAATACTCAAAAAATATTTCAACTACACGGATTTTGCGATTCGTCGGAAAAAGCTTACGCTAGCTGCATATACTTGGTAACAGGTGATAAGGGCGAATACACATCGCAACTCGTCGTCGCAAAAACCAAGTTAGCGCCATTGAATAAAAGCATTACGTTACCACGGTTGGAATTATGTGGAGCGTTGCTTCTTGCTCAGCTGATGCAGACTGTGAAGGCATCATTACAAAATAATGAGTATGAAGTGTATGCATGGACCGACTCTATGGTGGTCTTGGGTTGGCTCCATGGTGAAAACTCTCGATGGAAACAGTTCGTAGCCAATCGAGTTCAGCAGATCACTGATATAATACCAGCATTGCATTGGAACCATGTTCGGTCGGAAGAGAACGCAGCAGACTGTGCTAACCGTGGATCAACTGTAGACATACTGCAAGCAAGCAACCTTTGGTGGAACGGGCCAGAATGGCTCTGTCACTTTAATCCTAGTAACACAGGAAACCGAGTTTACGAGACCCCTACATTAGAAGTTAAAATGGTCAGTGTAAACTTAGCCTTACAACAAGATAGCTCGAGTTTCATTGATAAAATATTATTAAACAATAGCTTAATTACGCGTGCCGTAAAGGTAGTCGGCTGGATATTACGTTTCGTTGCAATGATACGCGGCCGCCACGAGCCGCAGAAACATGACTCATCCGTCTTATCAACTATTGAAATAAATAAAGCATGCAATTATATAATCAAGCATATACAAGCAAGCGAAGTTGAAAGCGATCTAGCAGAGATTAAAGGCAAGGGTCATGTTCGCTCGAACAGCAAGCTAGCAAATCTTCGTCCATATATTGATGAAGAGGGAATATTGAGAGTAGGCGGCCGCCTCGGCAATTCAAACTTAAATAGCGCAGCCAAGCATCCGATAATAATAGCCAGCCACTCTCGATATACAGATTTGATTATCTATCAAGCACATCATACTACCTTACACGGCGGCCCACGACTAACTCTATCGTTTATCCGAGAAAAATATTGGATTCTCAGCGGAATGCGGACAGTAAAGCGGCAGATTCGGCAGTGCGTCAAATGCAGACGATTCAGCACTGAAAAACAAGAGCGGACGAAATGGAGAACCCCCTCCAAGAACCTAGCTATTAACGATATCGTACTTATCAAGGACGATAACATACCACCTGGAAAATGGGCACTAGGTCGAGTCCTAGAGCTACACCCTGGAGCGGATGGATACGTCAGAGTGGTGTCCATCAAAACTGAAAGCAACATTCTCAAACGGCCGGTGCCTAAACTTGCACGGCTACCGGTTGATCCAGCATCCAGCGACGACGCCAACGTCGCCAGTGATCTCCCAACCACTCAAGCATCCCAAGCGACAAGATCTAGTCGTACACGTGGAGGTAATCGCAAGTTGTTTAAAGGTTTACTCACGCTGGCAATTTTACTATTTACCATGGTTATATCTCCATCCAGTGCACATAGCTTTTCGAACAGCAATGCGACTTCGTTTAATGACAATAGAGCTTTATACTTTGATAAAATTTCGAACTTGCAGTATATTCGAGTAGAATGGAGACTTATAATCTACTATAACCTAACAAACTATTGGCAATCCTTCGAAAACTTAGAAAATAATATTAAAAATCTACAGAATATGACTACTAAGTCTAGTTCACAATATAAGGGAATAGTCAAGCAATTAGCACATGAACTAACAGAAATTGAGCACTATAACCGATTACTGCGAACCTCTACGAGCCAGCGAAAGAAGAGAGGTTTGATAAATGGTGTCGGGAGCGTAGCTAATTATTTGTTTGGTGTATTGGATGACAATTTTGCTCAACAATATGCTAAGGATATCGAAAAAATTAATTTAAATACACATCATATACAAAACTTAATAAAAATCAAACACTAATAATCGAAGCAGAATACCATATAATACAGCGTAACGAAAAAAATATGAACGAGCAGTTTTCTCTAATTAGCCAGCAGCAGAGAAACATGATGGCAGAGGTGAAAGAAATGCGTTCCGACGTCAACAGCTGTCTTTATGTAACATCAACCGCATTATCAGTCAACATTATACTAGAAAATTTGAGACGCATGCAAACCACGCTTATAGACACGGTGACTGATATCCGACACGGTCGCCTCGATACACATTTGCTATCAAGCGAACAACTTGAACGACAAATTAGCTTTATCAAATCTCAACTACAGGATGATTTAAAAATCCCTGTAGAGCCAGGAACTACTCGAGACTTGTATAAAATGCTAAAAGTATTCGCAAGTGTCTTCGAAACATATCTTATTATTGAAATAAAGGTTCCTCTAGTCAGCAGCGAAGTATACGAGCTCGATAAAAATCTAAGCATCCCACAGAGTAGAGGAGCTGATTCATATTTAGCAATGCCTGCCTACCCCTACTTAGTCTTTAATCTTCGAAAGGATGTAGCTATCTTTCTTACTGAAAATGACCTTCAAGCTTGTCTTCATATATCAGAAGAAAAAATTCTGTGCAGCCTAGAGATGCCACATTACAAGCTAGATCTGCAACAAAGTATATGCAATATAACTTTAATAAATAACGATAAAACAACATCAGCCTGTATTTATAAACAATCGCCGTGTGCGAATAGATGGGTTAAATTACAGCGCCAGAACGTCTGGCTCTATTCGTGTTGCAATAAATGCAATATTCGCATATTGTGTCAAACTGGAGTAACAGTGAACACAATGACCGGCAACGGCCTTCTTGAAATAGGTCAAGGTTGTACTGTGAAGGGCGACTCATTCTCAATCTATGCTCATAATCATTTCCTGCGAAAAATAAATATCCAATCTAGCATCGAAGCTCCAGAGGGATCCGTCTTGAATGGAATCTCTAATACTAGCGTAACTTTCTACAAATTCACTACTGAGAATCATGACCAAGCATATCATAAGTTAATGGACGAGATAAATGTCTTAAAAAAGGAATCTACAACTGATCTTAGCATCCATGATATCCACCACTATAGTGTTACCTATGGATTGCTCGCTGCATTATTGGCACTTGGCATTATAGCATTCGTCATCATCAGACGGAGAAGGCTCCGTCGCACTCAAGCTCCTGTTCCTGTTGAGAGGGAGCACCCTACGTGTGAAGTGGATGTACCTCTTGCGTCTAGTGAATACCCAGTGAGAAGTGAGATCAGTGAATTACGTAAATCAGTGAGCATGGGCATTCTAAGTGCAGATAAAGGCGTCGCGCCTCCTAAACCACCGCGCGTGCCGCGGTCAGTGTTGTTTACGATTCCTACTCAATCTTACGGTGAAATTTGGAAGCCCACCGAGGCTTAAATAGCGTATAGTGCGTTTTATAATTGGACTTTATTTACACATTAGCTATATATATCTTAATCTAGCATTAGCATTGTTTCACCTTGTACCACAAAAAACAAAATATTATATCATTTAAATTAAGCTCAGATTTATTGTGTGGTTGCTAAAATGTAGGTATCATCTTAGTTAAGCTGCCATCCTCCTTTGTCTTGGTTGGCAAGATGTACGAGTTACCTCGCACATATTATACCTACATCAACATAATTTATTAATAACGCTTGCGAAGCAATAGGTATCCAATTATATTATAATTAATGCAATTTAGGTGAAAACAATAAATCAGTATACGTTTAGCACTCAACGGGTTTGGTTATTAGCTCTCCTCTCCTGGAGTCACCATTCCTATCTAGCATAACCTTCAGCTTTAGCATTTAGCATCAGCTTAACGTTTGGGTAACCCCAACACAAGACTTTAGAAAAATCTGAACAATACCTAGTAAAAGAAAGATCACATTCTTTAAACGACTGGGGCCCGTCCGGTGTGAGGAAAGGGCAAAACAACACCAAGCGTCCATATCTGCCTCCAGCAAAACAACTCAGGACAAACCGCCAGCGTCAGCAGCGCCAACAGTTTCGCTCCATGTTAAAAACCAAACACAAGGAAACCTCACGACGTGCTCCACCAGAGAATCGACGTCATCGAGACTAGAGGTACTCGCAGGTATAATATCTAAATATTATAACAATTGGTGTTTTACCCAAAATTCACAAGTATTACAATGGGTTCAAGAAGGATATTGAATTCCCCTTCTCAAGAAGTTTATTAGTCATATATTCCTCTCAACGATAGTTTCTCTGATATAGAGAAATCTAGAATTCATACTTGTTTAAAAAAATTGTTGAAAATTGAAGCCATTACCAAGTGCTCGCCTTGTAAAGGCCAGTATTTATCTAACATTTTTATAATCCCAAAACAAGATGACACCTTTAGGTTTATTCTCAATTTAAAAAAGTTCAATAGATTTGTTCAAAACACCCACTTTAAAATGGAGGATTTTCGTACTGCAATTAATTGAATCTGAATACTTTATGGGTTCAATAGATTTAAAAGATGCATATTTTTTAGTCAACATAAATAAGTTATCTCGGAAATACCTTTTGACACATTATATCAATTTAATGTTCTTCCATTTGGATTGTCAACTGCACCTTATGTGTTTATAAAAATAATGAGGCAAGTCGTATCATACTTGAGATCTCAAGGAATAACATTGGTGAACTACTTAGATGACTTTTTAGTAATTGCTTCTACAAAGGAACAATGCATACAAAACATTGATTTTGTATATCAGTTGGCCCAGTCTTTGTGATTTATAATTAAATAAGAAGAGTCAATTATGTCCCAATAAACGCATTGTTTATTATTTTATTATATATTATTTTAAATAGATAATAATATTGTGAAAAGCAAGACTAGATAGGTCTTGTTATAATTTGCATAATCTAGAATCCCACACCAGAAGAGCTGTTATCCTGCCCGGACTAAATAAAGATGTTAAAGAAGCTTTAGAAAAAACAGAAGTAGGGCACTATCTATTTGCGACAGAAGTAGTATCAGTTATTAAAAAATCTAAAGATGTAATAAAATCGTCAAAGGATCTAAAAAGATCTGCAGAAGTCTTTAAACTACTGGAGCCCATCCTCTTCAGCACAACAGCAACAATCTCGGAGTGGACAAAGAGGAAATTATCTGAACAAGATCAGGAGCATGCAGCAGAGGTACCGATGACAATCAGTAGGTCAAGTTCAACTACCTCGAATACCAGCAATGTGTGAGGACTTTCTAAATGTAGTGGTGCGAACGTATGAGGAATGCTTAGGGCTGAAAGGTCAGAGGTCTGAAACAGGGTATGCATGATGGAATGAAGAACTACAGTGTCTTCGTAGAGAGCACAACAAATTGCGACATGTCTGGCAAAGAAGGTAAAAAGGTGACAGATCCGAAGAATAGGCGAAGAACGAATTTCGAGCTGCTCGAGCAAAGTAGCGAAAAGCTATGGGGCGGATACAGCTGGACTACTTCCGTAATTTGGCCGAGTCTGGCAACAGGGATCCCTGGGGCCAGGCTTATAGAGCCGCTACTGGCACGGCTAGACCTCCCTCTAACGTATTGAATGGCACCAAGGTTGCCGAAAGCCACACGGGATGCCTGGGAGGGTGGGCGCCATACGTGACCTTCTGTGGGGGTTGTGCACCGACGACGATACGTCTAGGGACAGGGCCTACCATGGACGGGTGCGTCTCTTGGCCTCCTTCATGCCCTCGAACCAGGCCTCATCCGCTCCGACCCTTGAGGAGATCGAGGCGATGGTGAAGGCGTTGCCTAACACGGCGGCGGGAATCGATGGAGTGAGTGCGAAGATCTGGAAGCATGTGTGGGCCGCCGCTCCATGGGAGTTTCACTCGATGTTGGCGGCTTGTGTGACAGAGGGGGTATTCCCTAATGTTGCCCGCGCTGATCGTCGGGGATCGGGCGTTGTGGAAGCTTCCACCATGTGATGCCCACAGGGCTCTGTACTCGGGCCGACGCTGTGGAATGTCTTAAGCCTTCAGAACCCGTTATATACCTTTTCCCATACATTTCGCGGTCATATATGACCACACGGGTTTCTACTGCGTCTGCCACTCCCTAATGGTGCAAAAATGGTGGGTTATGCGGACAACGTTACGGTTGTGATAGAGGCTAACTCTAGGGCGGCAATTGAACGAATGGCAAACGAGGCTCTGGTCTGGTGCCTGGGGAGACCGGACCGGTGGCTGGAATTCTCCTCATCGAAATCGGTTATAATGACGGTGAAGGGGAAGTTCCAGCGTCCCCCGGTGATTAAGATGGGACAGGCCTCTATCAGGAGCGGTATGCCCGTGACAGTCCTCTGGGTGGAGTTGGACTCCTCTCTGCACTTTGCACAGCACGCCACCCGAATAGGTGAACGACCCGCAGCGTGCTTCGGCAAGATGTCCCGAGTATCAGCGACTTCCTGGGGAATTATGTTGCCGGCCCTGAGGAGTCTCTACATAAAACGAACGTACGTAGCCACCTTAACGTATGCTGCGGTGATATGGTGTCATCGAGTATGTACGTATATTTGTCGCAGTGTCGTCCTGAAAAGACAAAGACAGGCACTCTTTTTACTTACTAAGGCGTACAGATCCACCAGTACGGCTGTCCAACCGGTACTGGCGGGAGTCCTTCCGGCTGACTTCGAGGTCACCCGTGCTGGGCAGTTGGAAGGAGCACGTAGGACTGTGCTGATCGGGAGTTGAGCAGGCGAAATTTGGGGGATGACAGTGAGTGAGTGGCAGGCTCGCTGGGAAGCGAAGTCTAAGGGTAGGGAACTGTTATGGAGCGGGTCGCAAGACGGTTTTTAAAAAACTAATTTTTAACACTAAAAGATAATGTATTAAAACTCTCGTGAAAATAGTGTGTCCGACGGAAGTCCAATCCAAGCTAAAGACAAGTATAATCGCGGATAGGAAGCGGCATCGGTTTCTTGCTGCATTGACGTCAATGCAATGAGAAACTCACCATATTTATTTTATATTTTAAGTAATGACAATAACCCATTAAGATCGATCATCATCTCTTAAAGTGATGAAAGATAAATGCTCAACGCGCTCGGAACTATGATTGGATTCTCGTCGAGGCAGCACAAACATGATACAATTACAGAAGAGTTAAAAGAAAATGAAAGGAAAAAGTAAAGTAAATGATAAAAATTCAAATTATATATTACGAATTATGAGTTTTGGGGGTTGGTGTTACAAATATATATATATATATATATAATATAAATATATATATATATAAATATATATATATATATATATCTTCACGCCAGGTCCCTTGCGATAATTGAAAAATCATTACAATAAACAAACATAGTGTTACTAAAATATAACTAAAACTGTCCATGTGCATTTTTTTTTTATAACAATAGATTATATTACGAATTATGAGTTTTGGGGGTTGGTGTTACATGCATGTACTCTACGGATTCAGGTTCATCCTTGTTTAAGGATGTTGGTGTGTCTTTATAGAACACAGTCTGAGATATAGGAACAGAGTTCTTTTTGGTATTATGACACTGATTAAATATTTGGATGCAACATGGTGACTTAGTTATACAGAAGTACTTACGACCTTTATACAAAAGATACAATAAGATTAAGCTAATACTAAACAAACTCAAAGAAAGATAGTGAGTTCCATAAGTCTCAAAGTGAGATGGATTTTCAAGTTTATTAATCTCCTCTTCAAAAGATTCTAATTGGGTGCTGGCGTGAATCAAGGAATCGAGATTATCTAAGTTATTTAATTTTGAATAAGGTAGACGATCCAGAGTTTTATTCAATCTGGATCTCTCACAACAATCATCTTGGAAGATGTTGAAATTAGAAATCTTATTTGTAACATTACTGGTAACCGTTTCACCAGCAGGAATAAATTGTAAAGTTTTATAAAACGCTTTACAGGTTTTGGGCAAGGTCAGGGTGCCAGTTCCAAATAATATAATATTACGTTTCCTTCATTACAAGTTCTATGACATTTTCCTGGTTCAGATCGTACAAAAATCCAACGATTTAAAGTTAACTTATGAAATAAGTCGATTAAGCCTTCTAACAGCATACTACATCCCGCATCCTGTCAGTTGACGCTGCCATGCTGACCCGCAAAATGCTTCTTCACGCTTCGTTTGAAGGATCCCATATTGTAGGAAGGAGGGAACACATGTGCAGGCAAGGCGTTCCACTTTTTGATGGTACGACAAAGATTGATAGGAGTTGCCGAACTTTTTGGTACGCGAAGAGATATTCTCAACCGTGGAACTATGACATCGCAAGCCCGCACGTGTGGTTCTATGACGGAAGGGTGAGGGTGGGATAAGGGAAAACAGTTCTTCAGAGCACTTGCCATGGTAAAGGCGGTAAAATACGCTTAGAGAGCCTATGTCCCTACGGAGTTGAAGAGGTTCTAGGCTTTTGGTGACCTCTTCGTCGTCAATTATGCGGATAGCCCGTCGCTGCAACCTATCGAGAGCCTCAAGAAGATACTGTGCGGAGCCGTCCCAGAGATGCGAGCAATACTCCACGAAGGCCCGAACTTGTGTCTTATAAAGCATACAAAGTTGGTCCGGCGTGAAGAACCGGCGCACCCTGTTCAGGACTCCGAGCTTTCTTGAGGCTGTTGAGATGAGGCTCTCGATGTAATAACGCTGGTTAAGGTCGCAATGAATACCCATACCCAGCATGTTCAGGCTATCACGCATACTGAGGGAAGCACCCTGAAGACTGGGAGTGGGAAGGAAGGGGGACATTTTTGTTGTAAACGCGCAAACCTGAGTTTTCTCGGCATTAAACTCAACCAGGTTATTGGAACCCCATTTACTAATGAGATCCAAAACCCGATTCAGTTCAACGACAAGACTCTCACGCCTCTCACCGATTTCTGTCTGACCAGCACCAGGCCGACCGAAATATCGCCCATGGACCGTACTGTCATCTGCATAGCAATGAATATTACCAAGTGGCAGCAATAAGTGCATTAGTTTCGTTACGCATATGTCGGGAAGTTTACTGATCATTACGCATAGAATCTTTTCACATGTAGGGTTAGCAATCACTGAAAACACATTTATTAGCGCGCGCACAACACTTTTCACTAATGAGCTCGCACTTGTCGATGTCTGCTATCAGCAAGTAAAACATGCGATCAGCTGTTATTGCTACATACGAGCTAGTTGGCTCGACAAGAACAAAAGTATCGGGTTTCGACATATCGTAAGGAATGGGTAATGGAATAATTCTATATAAGTCATAGACTTGTGACCAGAGGGACCTTAACAACAATTATAATTTTATCTAAATGGAAAAAGCATGCACGTGTAGATATATCTATAAGGATATGTATATTTTGTAAGGTTAAAGGTATAGGGAGTTCACAATGGCTAGGGAGATTATTTCTATGCTTATCTAATATAACTGATGCAGACTAAGTACAGTCGGGTGCAAAACGTTGAGTTTCGCGAAAAGAATCGCGTTATTAACGTCTTCGATGTCGAAGGATAAGGTCATTATTATAGACTCTAACGAGTTTAATAAAGAACTTAATTGAGACTTAACCCTTTATCCGTGTGATATCTTTGTCACAATCCGATTCTCTGCCTACCAAAATTCTAATATTTTTTCAAACCTATGGAGTTATGTAACAGATCTGTAGCAAACCGACGTATCGACTTAGTTCAACACAAAAAATATAGATGGAGTTAGTGCCACATGACGGCCGCTGTTCGTCGACTGATCAGGTTAAACAATCGACGTGATTTTGATAAATCAGTAAAAAATAGAAAAACGTTATAAATTCTGTGTGTTTTTAGAAAATACATAAGGTAAGTACATGTACTTTGCTGTGTGTTTTTTTATTTAATTTAATGTATTCGAAGAGATTATTTCACATTCTGTTGTGTTTGTACCAGAAATGTCACATTGCCCAATACGGGTAGGTTTTTCTTTGTGACGAGGCTGATAATATAATTTGTTTTCCTTTTAGAATGGCTTTTCGATTTCTTCGGTGTGGGGAAATAGCCGAGATGTTGAATATTTACGAAGAGAGTGAAGATGGCATGGAGGATGACGGTGACAGTGTTGCAGATCCAGATTATCAGGCTGAGAATGAGATGGAGCAAGAGCAACTTTCTAGCGCTGAAAATGAAGTGAACCTTGATGACATTATTCATAGTTTAGAAGAATGTGAACCTGATCAGTATTCATCTACTGCTGCTATGCCAACTGGATCGCAACTAACCCAAACAGTTGAACGTCCTACCAAGCCACAAAAACTCAACCTGGGATGGAAAAAGAAAAGTCTGCTTTTGAATGAGCAATACTTACGTTTTCTAGGAAACGAAAACTCACTAGCAGATATTTTAGAGCTTGACACGCCGGTTCAGATTTTCTTGTTTTTGTTTCCCAAAGATTTGATTGATTTCATTGCAATACAAACTAATTTATATATTGTGCAAAAGGATCCCAATAAGAATTTTCGGGTTTCCACTACATTCAGCAATTTATTGGCATAGTGTATATCATGTCTTTGTTTCATCTTCCTCGAGTTACCAGTAATTGGAATGGAACTATTGGAACTCCTATAATTCAAGAGAGAATGCCCGTAAAAATGTTTGAAAAGATTCGTCAATTTATACATTTTAACAACAATTCCCAAAACTCGCCTCGCGAACATCCGGAATTCGACAAAGTGTTCAGACTTAGACCACTTGTTCAAAAATTGAATCAAATCTTTGCAAAAGTCCCTTTAGAGCAATATCTTTGCGTCGATGAACAAATATGCTCGACGAAAGCAAGAAATAATTTGAAAAGGTACAATCCGAAAAAACCGCACAAATTGGGTTATAAGATTTACGTTCTTAGTGGAGTCTCTGGATTTGCATACAAAATCGAACGTGAAACTGGCTCAGAAAATGTGGTACTGGCCGATGAATCTGATTTAGGCGCATCTTCAAATCTTGTCATGCGTCTATCACGCGAAATGCCTCGTAACCAAAATTACAGCTTGTATTTTGACAGTTATTTTATATCGTTGCCGCTGATAGAATACTTGTCAAAAAATGGCATACTAAGTCTTGGTACTGTACGTCGAAACAGGATTCCAGATTGCAAATTACCCACAGACAAAGACATGTCTAAGAAAGACAGAGGCTATTCTGTCGATACACATCTTATCTTTAATGGCCTTTGAGAATTTAACCGCGTCATCGGAATCTAATGTGCCAAAGATAGTTTTTAACAGTGAGCCACCGAAATCAATGAGACCTCTTTTAAAACGCATATTAGGTTTCTCGTTTACCGGTAAATATGATATAGATAAGAATTTATTTACGTTAAGAATACGTTGATTTTTTAAAGCAGAGAATGAATTAATACAGTCCACCTGTAATTTAGAGGACGTCAGCGACTTACAATACACATCAAGTTTTTCAAATAAAAATTCTACCTTATCTAAGTTAGGCTGTATATGACTTATATCTACATATGCTATAACATTCCAATCGCTATTAGTGAACTTAATGTCTAGAAGTTTATCAAAGTAGAGACCCGGACTGTTGATTATAGTTGATACATATTCGCACACGATCGACGACGGCAGTATCGATCTAAAATGAACAACAAATGGCTCATGAGTCAATACGTCACTTGCGTTACGCCGTAGCAGTAGCGTCACTAACTGGTTTGATTTCGTCATAGTGATGGCGTACGTGTTTACGATTCATCAGCAATGTGACGGAGTGATTACCATTTAACTTAATTATTTTAAATGGACCTTTCCACACTGGTGATAAGGCCTTATTTTGTTTGTGATGGCATCTCACATATACCATGTCACCTGCGCTGTAGGTTATAGGTTTCGAGTGTCTATCGTAGTATTTCTTAGATCTTTCTTTAGACGATTGAATGTCTCTCACTCATTTAAATCTATCGCGGGAGGATATGCGATAAGTTTATACTTAACCTTAAGAAGTGACTCATTGTGTTCCTGTATGACGGTATCGAATGTCACACCGGGTTGTTTCATGGTATGAAGAAACTGCTCATAGGTTTCTGATACAGATGGTGAATTATGTGAATCATTATTGTTATTAGGCGTTAATGTTGGATTACATGTGGTTGAATCTGAGCCGATTTTATTATCTAAGACATTTTACAGGAAAGCGAGATAGTGCGTCGGCATTCGCATTTAGTTTACCCTTCTTATAAACGATTTCGTAGTCGTATTCCTCCAGTTTCAGGCGCCATCTAATGAGCCTGGAGCCGGGATTTTTAATGTTGAAAAGCCACACGAGAGGTTTGTGATCCGTGATTATTTTAAATTTACGATCATACAAGTAAGGGCGAAATATCTTTACCCCGAATAAAATCGCTAGGAGCTCTTTTTCTATGGTTGAATAGTTACCGTCGGCTTTATTAAGAGTGCGCGATGCGTATGACACGGGTTTGTCTAAATCGATTTCGCCTTGGGAGAGCACGGCCCCTGCTGCGTAATTCGAACTATCGGTGGTTAAGAGGAAAGGTCGGTCGGTTGAAGTCAGGGTACTGGAGCAGAGGCGCTGAATTTAATTTGTCCTTAAGAGCAGTGAATGCTTGTTCTTGACTATGCGACCATTGGAATGTAACGTCCTTTTTTAGAAGGGAAGTCAGTGGCTTAGTGATTTGGGAGAAGTTATTAATGAAGCGGCTATAGTAACCGACTAGTCCTAGGAATGATTTTACATCCTTTGGATTTTTGGGAGTAGGAAATTGAGAGACGGCTTTTACTTTGTCGGGATTTGAACAGACACCTTTATCCGTGATTATATGACCAAGATAGGCGACTTCACGTCGTAGCATTTCGCATTTGTCAGGTTGCAGTTTTAAGTAAAATTTTCGAATGCGATCAAAGATTAGCTTGATTTTTCCGATGTGCTCTGTCAGATTATGACTATAAATGATGACGTCATCAAGGTACACTTAAGCATGGAGGCCCTGGAGACCAGAAAGGACCGTGTTTCATTAATTTTTGGAAGGTAGAAGGGGCGTTTTTCAACCCAAACGGCATCCTCGTAAATTCGTAGTGATCGGTAGTGTTAGAATTTGTGTTAACTGAGAACCCCGTTTTAAACGCATCCTTGAGACTCAATCTAATCTGGTGAAATCCACTAGAAAGGTCTAAAGTACTGAAGTATTTGGAGTGGCCTAGCTGATCTTAGATGTCGATAATTAGGGGTAGCGGATAACTCTCTGAGACAGTGACATCATTAAGGCGGCGATAGTCTATAACTATCCGCCATTTCTTTTTCCCGGAGGCATCAATTTTCTTAGAAACCACCCAGACTGAAGCGCTCCAAGGTGATGTTGATTGGCGTATATTATTTTAATCTAGCATCTTACGGATTTGTGAATCCACTTCTTGTTTGTGGCATTCAGGAAAACGGTGTGATTTCACGTGAATAGGGGGCGCATCACCCGAATCTATAGTGTGCTCAGTTGCGTTCGTGAATGATAGAGGTTCGCCCTCTAGGTGAAAGATGTCTGTATACTGCGAACAGCATTCTAGTAAGGATTCCTTTTCTTCGGAGTTCAAATGGGAACAGCGTATAAGATTTAATACCATCTGGGTTCTATCCGAATTAGAGTAAGAAATAGAATTAACGTTTTGAAACGAATCTGTAGTAATATCACGTTCGAGAGGAGTTAAATGTACTACGTAGTCTCGAATTTTGATATCGGAACTCGTACTATTTAAAACAGTTACGTTAACCCTCTTATTTGATAGAAACGAGACAATTAGCGATATAAACACCTTCACTTATAGAATGATCTGATAATAGAACCTCATTGTTATCAAAATGCTCGTGCGAGTAATTAGACACCGCGCATTCAATGACGGCTTCGGTGCGAGCGGGAATTGCGTAAGTTGGCTGAACATAGTTCAGTCAACTTACGTAATTCCCGCTAGTTAGAACATAGAACATACTCGTAATATCCAGGTTTTGTCCCCATATATGCATTGATTGTGAAGTGTAGTCTATATTAGCTTTAAAATAATTTAGGAAATCGCTACCGATGATACCGTCATACTCTAGGTTGACGTTATCATTGATTATATGAGATTTATATTTTGAAAATTATTATTTAGAGTAAAATCTATCTGGCATGTACCCAACGTTTCGGAATAAGTATCAATGCTATTAATACCTTTTATCTTAGCTCTCTCACTGGATAATTCAGGTACCTTGGATAAGCTTGATCGTTTGACCAGACTAATACTAGCTCCGGTATCAACTAGAAGACGCAATGGACGTACAGAAAGGGACGTCTGTATATATACATGGGGCAACGATACTTTCATCGCTTACGAAGATATATCGTAGTGAAAATAATCCAAACACTCCTGTGTTTGGATTATTTTCAATTTTATTTTCATGATAGTGTGATGCGGAGGACTCATTGGGATTAGAAGATTGTGGACTCAACGATACAGAGGCTCTAGGAGAAGAGTGTTGAGGCTCGATATTACTCCTATGAGATTTGCGCAATGAGATGCGTGTGCCTAGGTTAACCGGATAACGACGGCACGTTCTCGTAATCCGCCGAGTTAGTTTAAAGAATTTTCAAAGTCGTCGACATTTTCGCACGGAATATGATAAGGCAATGTTGACGGCGGCGGTTCATATGTAACATGATGCATGGCGGCCGGTTTATCATGACTGTTAGGATTATACGTATTACGTCATTCGTTATTACACTATCTTTTGCGGCATTGAGAAATATCGTGACCCTACTACCCTATTTTTATAATATTTGCAGAAAAGGTAGGACCCTGAGTTATTATATGATATTGATGGCTGAGGGTCCGAAGCGATACGCGGTGGGCCCGTACGTTTTTGTTTTTCACGGGATTCCACCACATACCACAGACTCTACACTTAGGTTCGATCGTGGTTTTATAGAGTAAATTTCGTATTTTTTCCTCTTCGAGGGCTATGTTGATAGCGTCATTGAGCGTTTTCGGGCTCCGGCATCTAACATTATTACTTAACCGCGGGTGTAATCCTAAGGAAAATGTGAATAATGCTAAATCCTCAGTAATAGCGACACGCCCGGGAATATCTTTCTTTGAGGACTCAGAGTTATAAATTTCAGATTGCAAATCAGTAAGACAGGTCTCTACGCGGAGTGCGAATTTCGCAACAGTTTCACTGGAGGATTGCCTACACGACTGTAGATCTTGCAGAAGGTGATTGTAGTGTTTTCTTTCACCAAATTTTTTGTTTAAGAAAACATTTTAATTGGTTAAAATCATCGAATATTTTGTTAGAACACGCGATTTGAGCTTTGCCTTCTAAACGAGACAGGATATATTTATGTAATAAAGTTTTTTGAAAGCGTTCTGGCAATTGGTATGAAAAGCTGTGAGGGTTTCTCGCTCCCCCTTATAAGGGCTAATGAAAAAACACAGCACATTAATAGAAAACTGTTCGCTCAACGCTAGCTCTGTAGTTTTCTTTGATTCCGTAGCCATTATGATGCGGAATAATAAATAATTTGTTGGTAAGTATAAGTAATTAGGATTTACAATAAGTGTCACCCTTGAAAAGAAAACAATTTATTGTAGCATTAACAGGTAATAGTATTATTTACTCACAGAGTCAGGATCATCAGGACGTTGATTTTTATTTCTCGGCACTGAACTGCTGCGTCCACTAGAGTTGATTAGAGCTGGTGCGGCGGTGCGCTATAGCGCAGCGATAGCGACGTCAGAACAGCGGGGCGTCGCGGCAGCGGCACAGCGGTTACACGACAACCAAGCGTGATCGACGCTTGCACGTGGTGGTACGACGTGTGACCAGAGCAGCAAGGACAGAGTGACCACACTCCTTGCGGCAGCGTAACGATAACGGACCTTACAACTGACAGGCCCTTCGTGATCGGGATACAGCGGAAGATATCGGACGATCGGCAAGCTCACGCTGGATAGGGCTTACTGTCGCGTTACGTCTTCGAGAGATAGCGGAGTTTGACGAGGTGTGATTTCACTGAAGTAAGACGAGAACATCCCGGAGTTGGACTGAAAATGTTTGCAACAACGTGGAGTTAACCACGTGAACACTTTCACAGTTTTAAGGTTTACGCGACCCGATATGTAATACCAGTGGGGCGATGACGGCACTGTCTACACTGATATCCCACTTCTGACACCACTGTTACGGAGCGGGTCGCAAGATGGTTTTTGAAAAAACTATTTTTAAACACTAAAAGAGAATGTTTTCAAACTCTCATGAAAATAGAGTGTCCGACGGAAGTCCAATCCAAACTAAAGACAAGTATAATCGGGGATAGGAAGCGGCATCGGTTTCTTGTTGTATTGACGTCAATGCAATGAGAAACTCAGCATATTTACTTTATATTTTAAGTAATGCATATGCCGATATAACAGAACTCTATCGGGTTTTCCCCGACGTGGCGGTGATACTCAGGTCACACTGAGTCGAACCGGATCATACTTCCTCGCAGCTCATGGGGGGTCATGGATGCTTCAGGAAGCGATTGAGTGATCTCAAATGTTGCGTGAGCTGCATGTGTGTGTACGTGTGGAGAGAGTGATGAGGACAGGGATCACGTTTTGTAATCCTGTCCTAAGTATGCGGATCTGTGTGAAAGAATGATGGATGGGATCCAGCGTAGCAAAGAGCAAACGAGGCCGGTGTACTTTGGGAATCTTGTATCGTCGGCGGGGAACTTTGCGGCCTTCCGCGGGTTCGCCCACGCATGGTTCGCCCGTAGGAATGCGGAGGAGACAGGCACATATAGAAGAGTACTAGAGTGAGAGGGGGAAGAGCGCCACGATCAGGAATAATTTTAGAGTACCCACGAGCGCCTTCGGACAGCAGCAAAGGCGTCTTTGTGTGCGTTGCCGTCCCAGAAGGGGGAGAATGGCTTTACAGAGGCATTGTGAACAAGAAATAAATAATTTGTAGGGTGCGAAGCGTTGCACACGGCACGAAAAGAGCCTCAGAGCAGCAAGTGCCGTGCGTAACTTCTGCGATTGGATTGGAGTGGAGCCATGGGAAGGTGGTGGGACAATCCCAATGTGCGTCAGTTCAAGGGCTATTACAATAAAGTGCTGGCGTATTTGGAAGAAAGATGTTTGACAAGAAATTGTGTTTCCTTGGAACGAATAGCTGTGTTGAACTGTTCTTCAGCGAGCTAAGTAATAAATACGACATCTCCATCATACCGTCACGAAGAACATGAAGATACTTCCAACTCTTCTTTATCATTTATGAAAAAAAATACCAAACAGGATGATAATCTTGCACAACGATTAAATATAGAACTAAATGGCCATAGAAAATTGATTATAGGATACATGGCAGGAAGCATTTGTCATTACGCATTGAAAAACATTAAGTGTCAAAAATGTATTGCGCGTTTACATACCCACAACTGGCATTTATTTCACAAACTGATAAATTTAAAATCAAGGGGAGGTTTACGTTACCCGTCTGAGAATTTGTACGACATTTGTTATACTTGTTAGATGGTTGTCCGGAAGCTTATAAAAGATAATGTAATATATAACGAAAGACAACATCAGTGTATAAGTAGCTGTGCTAGTACATGTATCCGTGATGTGTGCAGCAGAATAAAAGTCCAGTTAGAATGCAGGCGGGTTTATTTACTTTCACAGTTTATGCAAGCTTTGTATAGCAAGTGAAGGAATATAGCGATGTAATTAACAAGGACAGAAGAAACAATGATAAAAAGGAGTGAAAGTAATAGTACAGAAAAGTCTACTAGAATGAAGAACTGACGTCGGTATAGCCATAGTAAAATCAAATAAGTAGGTTATCTTCATAGATACGCACTGCGTTCGGTTTGTTTGTATACCAACCCGTACCCGTCGTCGCACGCACACACTGACAAAATTAATCGCTGTTAAAGGTACTCCAGTCGTGGCTACGCCGTGCCTAATACCGCATGCGCCCACGCCCACGCACGCACCGCCGCTGCGCTCCCGCTCGTAATAATTTGTACGTGTACCTACTTTAACTACAAATTCGTAAAAATGGCTAAAAAGTAAAAAGATTTTTTTTTGTATCAAATGTGTAATTTTGTTATAAAGTCATAAATTTCCTACAGAAAAAAGTACTTTTAATGCATATCATTTTAGGCTACTGTAAAAATATTAAATTTCCGAATATAAAGATTATAATTTTGATAAGTGTAGCAAATGAAAACGTAAAAAATAGTTTAGTGTAAAAAAAAATGGGTGCGTATACTTATGTACGCGCATGAGAAGTTATACTTCTCTGGCATCATTTAATAACAATTCGCTGGACAGATGTTGCGTTCATACGAGTGAGTGACGTTACTACCTCACGAAAAATATGCTCAAAACTGCAGCCGAATAACAATTCCCTGGACGGTTTTTGTGTTCAGGCGAGTGAGTGACGTTACATGACGTTATATGGCTGCAGTTTTCCGTGAGGTAATAATGTTCATAGGCTACGGAGCCTATGAACATTTGCAACACCAGAGGTGTCACTCTTGGGTTGCCGACCCTGTAAGAATCTCTTCACGCCTTTCTTGAATAACCCCATACTGTAGTCCCTTGATACTTGATTAATAAAGACTGATTTAATATTAATTAAATTTTGAACTTTTATTCATTTAAACTAATCGATAACACCATTTGTCAACCCTATTTGAAATTACGCCGACAGGGCGTGTTGGGTGTATGATGATGTACTCGTAACAAAATATGGCGGTTAAAGGGTTAATATACGGAATCCTAGTTGGAGACATTAAAATTGGTGTATGTATTTGTTTAGGTATTATTTATTTGAAATAAGTATGCATCTGCTTGTCCCATATAATAAAACGAATATGTAATGTTATATTTCATGCGTTTAATAAATTTTCATCAATACCTATTTCAAACAACACGAGTTACAAATCAACGATCAATAAAATTCGAGTTCCGAAGACAGTAACGAATCATATAATTTTTATTTGTTTATTTAAAGAAATGTGAAATTTTCTTCCATCTGACAATCCACTTGACACATACACATATGAAGCAAAAACAAAATGTAGCACAGTCTTTGAAAGTGATTTTAAAACTGATATGATAAGTTAATAGAAGATATAACAGGTCATGAAACTGTAGATCGTCTTCCCATCTTAGTATCAGGACAGGGAGTTGAGCAACTTTTGTCAGTTCCTAAACTTAGTAGCTGAACTCAGCTGTATATGAAGCTATTGTTGCCTGCTTGAGTGACCAAAATATTATGTTTTTGCTTCGACACTACTGCGATCAACACCGGAGTGAGAAATAGTGCATGTTTATTATTAGAGCAGAAGATGGAAATGTTCATTACGGAAAAATTAAATATTGATCAGACTGGTGATTGTTCGCCCACATCGAAAATGACCCCAACAGAAGTTCGCAATAATTTTATAGAAAACTGTCAAATGGCACTAGTTGATGGTCACATTTCTATAGGTCATTTTCTCGAAAAGATGCTATGACTTGATTGGCTTTATTTTATTTTTGTTCGTGCCCATAGTTTATAATTGTATTTTTTATGTATGATGACACATAATATCAATCAAACAATGAATAGGTACTAGTTAAATTAATACTAATAGTGACGTATAATGATGTATACAAATTGTGTAATAATACTAAAAATAAAATTAAACAGATTTAAATATTAACTTGTCTGTTAATTTTTGAGTTTCTAGCAAGGTTTCTTTGGATGATAAAAGTCCACAAGATTAATAAAAAAGTAGTTTCTGTTCACCTAGGTGAATCAATACCAAGGTGAACAAAGGACGCCGCTGATGTTGAATCATTTCACTTGGATTATTTTACCTAGGTGATATGGTTCCAAACTGAAATGAAGACACCACACACAGATTCTACTTCTTCGCCGAGATGATATCACCTAGGTGAACACAGTGGAATAATCCAGGTCCGGCCAAACAACACGATAATAATAAAATAACAAAATAATAATTTGTATTATTTTGCGAGTAATTGTTAGAAAGAAATAGAAATATGGTCGTTCGATGCGCTTTGCTTCGCAGCTAGTAAACAACTGACAGTGGAACGCGTGACCTTGTTTGCATGTGTGTCGTAATAAAAAAAAGAGTTTTGGATGAAATTGTTTGACATTTTGAGGTATGTATATCACAAACTATTCTGTAGGTGTTAAAATTGTACTTTCATTGATATCAACCACAGAATGTACCTCTAACAGTGTATTAAATTTCAATTCAACTTTTGAAGGACCAATACTCGCTAGATTAGAAATCAATTTTTCAAAGACTAAAATAATGCAATATAGACCTTACCAAAAATCCGTTCTTAATATCGACTACAAGTATAATGGACCAAATTCGATTTTCTAGAAACCTCCACCCTACTTGGTTTAACACTAGACACAAACATTAATTGGAAAGCTCACGTACATAAAATAGCATTGAAATTGTCAAAATTCACATACGCACTCGAAGAACTTAAAAAGTCTACAGACAAAAAAACTTCAATTACTGCCTATTTCGCATACGCATGGCATGGCTAAACTATGGAATTATTTTTTGGGGTAATAGTACGGATACAAACATATTATTGAAATTACAAAAGAAGTGCATAAGAATAATTGAAAATATCAAAGCTAGGGAGAGCTGTAAGCCATATTTTAAAACATTAAAAATATTGACACTATGTATATTTTAGAAGCCTGTAAATTTGTAAAAAAATATCCTCATGCAATTTGATTTAACCTGCTTTGTGTGCTTCCGCCACCAATTAGTTCATGCGGCCTAGCGCCGGCCGGCACCCACCCACTACTACCTTATTAATAAAAGACTTATGAACTACCTCGAAAGTAAAAATTTGCTTTCTGCAAACCAATTTAGATTCAGGTATAACAGATCTACTGACGGAGCAGTTCATGAATTAACGGACTTTATAGTAAAAAAATTTGATAAATCAAATAAATAATTGGCATATTTCTTGACCTTGCAAAGGCGTTTGACACGGTCTTTACACCCAGGTTGCTCAGAAAAATGGAAGCATATGGAATTAGGGGAAAACAGCTTTCTCTATTTGAAGACTACCAAACAGGCCGATCCCAAAGTACTAAAATTGGAGAACATCTCAGTGATCTTTGAGGCTCTCCAATGGACGTATTATCAGTTATGCCGATGATACCTGTCTTCTATTTACTCACAGGACCTGGGAAGCTGCAAAGAATACTGCCCAACTAGGCTTTGATATGGTTAACACGTGGCTACAAACCAATCTATTGACACTAAATTCTGAAAAGACTAAGTGCATTACTTTCTCTATGCGTAATTCTGTTCATAAAAAATAGCTTTCGATCCTATAATAGCGCATCGTTGCTCTATTAATACAAATAGAACTCCATGCTCATGCAACTTTATTGAGACAGTATCCTCAATAAAGTACCTAGGTGTCATTATTGACAACAATTTTTCATTTAAAAGCATATTGAACTATTATCAACAAGATTGCGTAAATTAATATATATTTTCAAAAATTTACGTCATGTTATGGATGCTCAGTCCCTGAAAAAAAAATATTTTGCCTTAGCACAGAGTCTTCTTTCTTATTGCATAACATCGTGGGGAGGCGCTCCAAAATCTACGATGAAGCAAATTGAGGTCTCACAAAGAGTAATCTTAAAAGTGAGCGAATTTTTCCACTATTGCTAGTCAACTGAACTACTATACCAGCATTGGAAAGTACTAACAATCCGCCAAATCTTCATTCTCTATGTGATATTAAAGCAACACGCCGCTAATTCAATCGATGCTAAAATACTGAATGTGGCTAAGCGTAAAAACAAAGTTTGTTCGAAATTTTATTCCAATAAAACTTTCACTAGAAAGTATTATTGCTAATTGGGTGGATTTTTGTACAACAAAACGAATAATAAACTTTCTATCGACTTTTCCAGCACATATGATTGTAAGCTAAAAGTTCAAAGTTGGTTAATCACACTCAACTATGACAAGACTGAAATGTTGCTCTCTAGGCACATTTAATATATCTTAAACGCACACTAATTACTAAATTTACATAATGCATACTGACTATAAAGCTGAATTTAAATTTTTATTTACTAAATTATAGACATAAATGGCTTTCAAAATTGTATTACTAAACAATTCTCGTAAAACTGTATATTAAAGAAAAATATTCTAGAAACTAGTTATTGCGTTATATATAGTGTAACAAAGCCGAGAGGTGGGAACCTGCCATGCAATTCTGTAAGAGCAAACATCCTTACATCCTCGGAAACATCGGCTGTTACAGCCTTGAACACAAAATTGCAATTCTTTGGTGTCTCTTTTCATGGTTGTGCGACACTAGCACGCAAGTCTGCGTTTGGAATTGGAATTCTACAAGGCAAACAGCCTCGCGTACGCTTACAGCCTTATAGAATACCAAATAATTTAGCCGTGATCGCAGTAGACGATGTCAAAGCTGTGACATCTGTGATCACAGCGACGCACACAGCCATTACGAGTCGCTTAGAGAATTGCATGGCTGGTGACCTGTACTACAGGCTTTCCAAAGCCTACCTCAGGCACCAGCTTCTCACACCGACACGATGTATCTACAAACTATAAGTTTCCTGTTCATTGTTGTTGTGAGAAGAAATAAATAAATTTTATTATTATTATTACTGTTAGTAAGTGCAACATGCCGACGCTGCCATGGCTGCTCCGGTAGTCTCTGCCTCGGCTGCTGCGGTCGTCCGCCATCTGAAACAGAATCAAATCCATGCCCCCACCACCACCGTCGCTGCCACGACTGGCCTGGTCGTCACTGCGACACGTGTTTCGCCTCTCCACGAGGCATCATCAGGCGTTGTAGACGTTAATCGTAAGAATAACATGCTACAAGTGACAAATCCATCCCTTATATTGAATTGAGGGTGGAGGTGGATGGTGTGAGCGAAAAGATATTTAATAGTGGGGAATGGTTTACGTCAGTCTGTTTGTTCACGAGAGTAATTTTAGATTTTTTTAGTTTATTATTTTCTAATTATTCCCAAATATTTAATAATATTTATATAATTGGTGGCGGAAGCACACAAAGCAGGTTAGATCAAATTGCATGTAAATTTGACTTTCGCAAAATAACACATGAATCTATTAACTAAAAATATCCTCATTTCTACACAAACAAGGGTGATTTACCCGGATGCTGTCCTACCCGGTATAAAGACAGACTAATACCTACCACATCGAAACTCAAACTAGTCAGCTCCGGCCCGCTGCCTGACTACAAAAAAATTTAATGCATTACCAAACCAGCTAAAAACCGAAGAAAACCATAAGCTATTTATAAATAAAACAAAACATTTTTAACTCAAAAAAGTTACTACACGTTAGACGAATTTTTAAACGATAAAGGCAAAAATGACATTAAAATTTAAGTACTACTTATGTTTTTAAATGAATAAATATATCATAAATAATTCTAATTTTCTTAGACAATGGTGGGAGGGACAAAAGTACACGTTATATACATGTGACCCACATGGACGTATAGTATTTATCATAGCCGAACCCTATCCAATTTAAAAATTTATTAAAAATCTATTAATTTCAAAATGTTATTATTTTTCTTGACGAATTCTTTAATTATGTAATTGGTATTTTCGCGCTATAGTTGTAGATAATTGAATTTAAAAATATTAAATGTAATGCATTTGTATTTTATTTTAATTTGTAATTAACGTTGTAATTTAATTCTATAATTTATTATATAGTACGAGTAAGTTCTGTATGCTGTGCCCACAGGGTTAATGTTTGAAACCATTTTATATTATTACCATCTTGTTACAACATGAAAAAGCAAATAAATGAATATGAAAAAAAAAGATGTATGCGGGCAAGAAGAAACCGGGCACAATGGATATTATCCAATTTGCCCGTTTGTTTTCTTTTTTGTTTTTTCAGATAATTTGCTATTATTATTTATTTTATTTTAAATAGTGTACAATAACGTAAGAAAAACCGTCCGAGCTAATTGGTCTGAAAGCAGCTTACATAGGGCCATTCAGGAGGTACAATCGAGTTCGATTTAGAATGCCAGTCAAATGTATGGTATTCCATACGGAACTTTATACCGATATATGAAATTTGGTTCTTCAAAAAAGAAACTTGGACGCTTTGAAACTATCTTTATAGAATTCTTTATTGCACAAACAAATAGTACATAATAATCATTGACTAATACAGTGTACAAAGGTGAGCTTATCTCTTCAAGAGATTTCTTCCAGCCAACCCTAATGAATGTGGAACGAAATTGTACAAGGGCTATAACAAATATATGTGCCAACTAGCAAAATAAAAACAGATACTTACAATAAAAAAAAAAATATACATACATACATACGACATACAACCACATACATATATACAAATATATATATATACATATATATAGCTACATACTATTTGTCGTTAGATGATAACATATTTAGATAGTGCGTCTTTAGTCTTCTCTTGAAACTAAATACAGAAGGACTCTCTCTTATCTCTAGTGGTAATTTATTCCAAAGTCTAGCAGCACATACAGTAAACGAGTTAAAAAAGAATTTTGTGTTTGCTAGAGGGAAATGTAAAGTTTTTATATGGCAGGAACGTTGGGATCGAGTTGGCGGTGGAAGGAGTGGAAAACGTGAACAGAGGTATTGAGGGGAATTGGGATTGGTAATTAATTTGAAAATCAGGGATAGTATGTGCACATTTCTGCGAAGTCGAATAGGAAGCCACTTCAACTGTACACGAAACTCCGAAACATGGTCGTACTTACGAAGACCGAAAATAAAACGTATAGCCAGATTTTGCAATCTTTCTAGCTTGTTGAGTAGTTCCTCAGTTGCATCCAAATAGCAAACGTCTGCGTAGTCGAGAATGGGGAGTAAGAGAGATTGAGCCAACATAACTTTAGTTTTACCCATTTACCTATGACGAGGAAGAAGAATTAGTAGTGTATGCTCAAAAAATGGATTCCTTTTTTTATGGCCTCACGCGACTTGATTTCCTAAATTTAACTGGAGAGTTCGCAAAAAAAGTTGGAAAAGAAAGAACATTTAGAGACAAGGGCTTGTGGCTGGTAAGGGATGGTTCAAGAATTTTAAACTTCGTCATCGAAATATGGTCCTGAGGACATGATATTTAACCTGGATGAGACCGGTGTGAGAACATCTTCAAACAAGCCGCCCAAAATATTGTCAACACTCGGAAAAAAGCAAACTGGGGTTGTGGCCAGCACCGAGAAAGGTGTACTCACGATAATAATTTGTTGCTGCTGTGTGATTGGGTCCTTTATACCGCTGTTTTTTATTTTTAAAAGGAAAAGGTTTGAACAACTTAACGGATCTCCACCAGGATCTGAGGCACCGACTACTGACCGCGATTGATTTCTGCTGAAAAATTCCAAGAATGGCTTCAAATGTTTGTTCAGAAATCCCTCCGATGAGAAAAAAGCTCTCTTCTACTAGACAATCATGAATCACATACAAGCTACATCTCTTTGTAATATGCGTCAATGAACAATGTGATATTTCTTTCGATTTCGCGCGGAGTTTTTACTTTTGCCCTCCCACGAAATCCATTTTGCCCGCCATAGCCGGGCATAACGGATACTTATTATATTTAAAAAAAAAAATTACTTCTTAGAAGAAGCATGTTTAGTTATTTTTTGTTGTGTTCATTAAAGCTATGTTACCAATGTTACATTCAATAAAGAGACTGATTTTTTAAATTGATTTCCGATGTCTTTTTTTTTTAAGAAACCTTAGCATATCCTTCTTGCCCTTCCTTGTCCTTACTTATACTTGTTGTAATTTTAATTTCATCATAATAATTAATCAATTAAGATTTCATATTTCCATGTTTCTTTGTAGAAATGCCGCCAACTGAGGCGCAGATGGAGGTGCTTTTGGAATTCCTGGAGAAGAATCCATGAATTACAAAAGGAAACTTACGCACCTCTATGGGCAAGTTGGAGACTCTAAACATATGACAGGAAGTCTCTATCTGCCTTAACTCCTTAGGAGGTGCAGTACAAGACGGGCCAGTCTAGGCTTAAGTAAGCACTTTTATCAATATCTACACATTAAGACATTTTTATTGGCACTCCTTGACTTTCCTTCTCACTTGAATTAAACAATTTTTAACGGAAGTATCGCGTGTTTTATTTATTTTGTTGAACCTGACGTTCCGAATGCCTTGCAGCATCCGTGGTCGCACTCCTTCTCATTGATTCGATTAATTATTATAATTTTTCTGTTGCAGTTTTTTAACCAACAAAAACTATGCCCCCAAAAACAACCGCCCTGAAATTAATCCCATATAGAAACGCAGGCTGGCATTGTTAAGTGGATTTTGTTTCGCCACCCATGATATAAATTTCTGTGTCTCTTATTGTAAGGAAATCTTCCTTTTGCTGTTATTCTGATTTTATGCTTAAGCAATATTTGAATATTAATTTTAGTACCGATTTGTTACATCACAATGAAAATATGGACCGTCCACCGTCACCTGTGGCTCCTGAGATTCAACAGGAACTGGTGCTCATTAACTCATCACCCAAGAACTCATCTCAAGATAGCGTTCGTTACGTAAAAAAATATTTTCACTGATAGAACTGTAGATGGAATAAATGGCTGCCTTACATAATTGTGTATTGAACGCAGCTTTTTTTTAGGTTGGCAACACTGATCGTTTGACTGACTTGACTGAGCATATGGCATCCATAACATTTACTGTATGCCGATACTTCAAGTGCAAATTTAATTTTTGATCGGTACGGCGATGTGAAACTACTTTCAAGGTAAAACAAACTCATAAAGCTTATTAAAATCTATTATATATATAGGCGGTCATGTGTCAGAAGGGTGCGCGTTCGCGACCCCTGCCAATCGATTAGATTGCAATTCTGGCCCGAAAACGCACTGATGTGCGGGTTAGGGTGTCCCCTGGAGGCGATGCGCACCGATCCGCCCCCATCGGTGTGAAAATAGGTGCATGCTGCGGTGGGGGCCACCATCCACCACGCAGCGCCAATTCCGGCGGGTCGAAGAGAGCCGAGTGCTGCATAGGCACGTGGAATGTGATGAGAAGAGATGAATGAATGAGAGACGCTTAGATGCTTTGTGTGTGACAGAGACTAAGCGCAAGGGGAGAGACACCGATGATCTGCCCGGTGGGATGATGGCCCTATGATCTGGTGTAGACCGGGACGATCATGCGAGTGCTGGTGTAGGTGTCATACTCTCCTCTCGCATAGCCTCTGGTGTGAAAGATTACTGTTTGGTAGGGCCCAGACTTCTCTGGGTTCGTATAAAACTGGGCATCACGCGAGTATTTCTGATTGTAGCATACGCTCCCGTAAGGTCAGCGTGTGCCCAAGAACTAGAGAAGTTTTGGGAGTCTGTGAGGGGCGTTCTGGATTTAGCTGAAGAGAATGAAAGAGTGATTATGTGTGGAAATTTGAATGGATGAGTTGGGATCAAACGAGACGGCTATAAAGCTGGACTCTTGGTCTCTATGGAGATAAGAGAGTGAACGAAGCAGGTAAGTCGATTCTAGATTTATGTATGAAACGAAACCTCCTCGTGTCGAATACTTTTTTCGTCACAAGGATATTCACACGTATACATGGAGACGGAATGACCAAAAAAGTGTGATTGATTTGATTATAATTGATAAACATCTCCGAAATACTATAATGGATACAAGAGCCTTTAGAGGTCCCACTCTTGAAACGGACCACTACCTGGTGGTAAGCCGGTTTGCGGGACTTTTCAAGAAGTGGAGGCATTGGCGAGTGCGTATCCCTTTCGGAGATCATGAAAGGATAAGGAGTGAAAAATTGCAAGATGAAAGTGTAAGGAGAATGTATGTACATCAGGTAAGCGAAAGACTTGCAAATGCAAGTCTTTCCGACACAGATGTGGATGATTGCTGGAAAGTTCTGAAAGAAAGTATGGTGGATAGTGCAAAAAAAGCATGTGGATGCGCAAAGAGGCATAAAATATTGAAAGGAGATGCCTGGTGGAATGCGGAGGTTGAATCCTCCGTAGCAAGAAAGAGGAAATATAAAGATTTATTTCTTTGTTAACATGTGTTTACATGCAAGGTGTTCAATAAATTAATTATATCAACATATTATGCCTTTACAAGCGTACAAAATTTATTAATACTAATTTGGAAAGCGTGGCTGGATTATGTATCATCATTGCCCTTAAATGAAAGTATGAGAGAGAAGAAAGAAATGTACCATCTATGCAAGAATGAAACCAAGGCTTTAGTGAAAGAGAAGCGTGAAAGACAAATTATGAATGAAGAAGAGATGCTGATGAGAAACCAAAATACCAAACTCTTTTGGAGAGAGGTAAAGAAGTCTCGGGGTTCGGGGAGTTCGTCGGCATCCAGTATGAACAAGAGCAAGTCTAAAGCTGGTATCATTCTTGCAAACACTCATTCTGATGCTCACTCCACGTTGACGGCGTCCGATGAAGGTATAACTATGGATGAGATAGAATGGTCGATACGAAGTTTGAAAAATGGAAAGTCTACGGGAATTGATATGCTCACAACTGAGATGATCAAATTAGGTGGCACTTACGTCCGGAACGCCTTCTGGTACTTATGCAACCTATGCTGGAAAACTGGAAGGGTCCCAATGGACTGGGGACGCGCAGTCATCGTACCCTTGTATAAAGGCAAGGGATCACGCATGGACTGCGCCAACTATAGGGCCATCAGTTTGATCAGCTTAGCAGCAAAAGTATATGGAAAGATAATTGAAAGGAGAATGAGGGTGAAATCTGACGAAATGCTGTGGGAGGCACAGGGAAGATTCCGAAATGGAAGGGGATGTACGGATCAAGTTTTCTCGCTCTGCAATATCGTAGAGAAGTATCTGGCCACAGACCGGAAGGTTTTCTGCGGTTTTGTGAATCTTTAGAAGGCATTTGATAAGGTTGTGCGAAAGGAACTGTGGTGCATATTGCCGAGATATGGGATTGACGGCTCACTGCTGCATGTTGTGCAATCCACCTACAAGGATTGCTCAGCATGTGTGCGAATAAATGCCAACATGTCACCCTGGTTTGATGTCAAAATTGGTGTCAAACAGGGTTGCATGTTGTCTGCTAGGCTATTTATTCTGTATCTCGGTAGTTGTCTACAGAGAATAAGATCGACAAATGTAGGATTACGCATGGGTGATCTAGTGGTGAACTGTCTGCTGTATGCAGATGATGCCGTCCTGTTAGCAGAAACACCATCTGAGCTGCAAACACTAGTCACAATGATGAAAGACGAATGTATGAAGGAAGGCTTACTATTCAATGCGAAGAAAACAAAGATAACGGTATTTGAAAGAGAAGAAACCAGAACCAATGTAAGGATTACGGTAGATGATGAAGTGTTGGAACAAGTGGATGAGTTTGTATATCTTGCATGCGCTTTCAGCAGGGATGGAATCTAAAGGGGAGGCCTATGTTCAGCAGTGGACGAGTGCAGGCTGAGATGATGATAATGATGATTCAATTATTATTAAAATAATTAACGAACATTTCTTATTTCAAATGTGGCGTTTCGAGATCGCTGATTTGTAGATCTTAACGAAGTGATCGATCTTGTTTCATTCGATGCCGATAGTCTGTAATTGAGCTCAAAATAAAAAAGAGAGTCTTTCACTTTTAAGTAATTATGTAGGTATGGTAGTTTCAATATCACTGAGTATAGCTCTATAAAGATATTTTTGTGCCGAAATACCAAATCTGTTGCCAACAACTCGTCTGGCTCGATAAAGTCGATAGTTCAAAGCTTTCTTTCTATTGTCCTGGTTAAACTTAAACGTCCTTAGTTTCCAATGTCAACAGTAATGAATTCATAAAATGGATCTACAATCGCAAGCAAAACAATAGAAAATATTTTTTATAGCAACAATAATTTGATCACCTGTTAGGAGTCATTAGATAGCAACATGTTTTCCGTCAATACTGCCTACACAATTGAGGAAGTTCGATAGTTCTCTGTATCCAACTTCCGACTGCTTCCATATCTCTTCTGTTGGTGTTGGCATAAACGTCGGTTGTAACATGTTTCATATTTCTATGCAAACAACTTACAATTTCACGCACCGTACTCCGCCCAACGCGGTAAGAAAAAGGAATGGTTTGATAAGAGTCACCCGTGGTTAAATACTAAAACAAGACAACAGTAAAGTTATGTACATATATATAAGTTAAATAAATATATATTTTTACCACATGTGAAACAGTGAGAAATTGATATAATACGATAAGAGATGGCTACGTCAAGTGTAAAGAATTACTTAAAAGTTCAACAGGTTCTAGCAGAAAAAATATCAGTTATACAAGGGCGTCACAACTTGTATTTTTAGAAAACTTCAATGTACCGAGAGTATCTTGTTCAAATGTTTAATTAGAATCTACAGAGCCTTCTCCACGTGCTTAAACACCTACATTAGATTCCGACCATTCACAATATATGACATCACAATGTACTCGTATATATTCCACCACCACTACTATCAACGTCGTCATTGGCACAGGTTCCATCATCATCTCAAGTCCTGTCTCCAGATTCTGTGCAATCTAGTACATCTACGGCACCAACATTAAGAGTTTTATCTCGCAACAACAAACTACCATCAGAGAACAGAAGAGAAGAACATGATATTGAGAAGAAGATGATATTGAGTGTACAATTTTTAAATGCCAAAAAGAAAAAGGAACTAGATTGACAATGTGTTCCTCTAATATTTAAAAAAAAAATTCTTTGCTATTTTATTATAAAATGGGAAAAGAAAAAAGGCTATGGTAGTCAATCGTTCGTTATTTTGAAAAGAAACGCAGTAGATCACCGACGCCAAGGCGTGAACAATCGTAATTGCCTTACAAACACCGGCGCCGCCGCCATCGGTCCCACACACGTAGACGTACTGGCAACAGATCATGTAAGTACGCGCAGCCACAGTCGAAGCCCTTCCAGTCTGCGCAGTTATCGAAGTAGCAGTAGCTCACATAGGTATAACTGCACTCGCTCAGAAAGTCGCCCTCCCAGTGTGGAAATCCAGGAAAAAACCATCTCAGTCGGTAAGTTGATTAATTTCATCTTTACAGAACAATTTCAATAAATGTTGAGAACATTGTCGGAGCATATATCTTCTATAATATAAAAAAATCGGCCAAGTGCGAGTCGGACTCGCACACGAAGGGTTCCGTACCATTATCTATAAAAACGCCAAAAAAATCACGTTTGTTGTATGGGAGCCCCCTTAAATATTTGTTTTATTCTATTTTTTAGTATTTGTTGTTATAGCGGCAACAGAAATACATCATCTGTGAAAATTTCAACTGTCTAACTCTCACGGTTCATGAGATACAGCCTGGTGACAGACGGACGGACGGACAGCGGAGCCTCAGTAATAGGGTTCCGTTTTGCCCTTTGGGTACGGAACCCTAAAAATGAATCGCTAAATGTGTTGCTAAGCGCAAATCTCGAGAGCAGCTGAACCGATTTCGCTAATTCTTTTTTTAGAATATTCCTTGAAGTACGAGGATGGTTCTTACGAAGAGAAAATTTTAAAAATTGCCTAAAAAAGTCTAAGAAGAACACTTTTCTATACTCCCATACAAAAGATTCGTAATAATACTTAAAAGTCAATTTGAACTTTAATACCATACCATAAAGTTTAAGTGTTAGTGGAGAGGTTCCGGGAAGGAAAAACAATTGAGTGACGTTAGTAGAAAGTATGAAGGAGAAGACGTTTTGATACCCCGCATTCGAATGATTCCGACTGACGTACTCGTACCATTCGAGTTTAAACGACTGCAGTTTCTAGTACGGCTTGCTTTCGCTATGACTATAAACAAATCCCAGGGGCAGACATTAAGTGTTTGTGGTATTAACCCTTTACCGCATGCCGTTCCGAATTCGGAACATTCGACTATTTTAGCTATAACTGGTCTCTAACGCCATCTCTGTGCTCTGTGTGTGTGTTATCGTAACGGCACAGTGCTGACCAATGTGGATCAATTTAGACACTACAACAGCGTCGGTAAAACGTCAGTGCGGCCATTTTGTGTAAGAGAACGGTTGAGGTCTTTTCGGTTCGTGATTTTACTTGTTATAAATAAAAAAATAATTGCAATTGTTATTTTATGAAGAAAAATGGATCCCCAGAAGTTTTATGGACTTCGACGTAAGTAAAGTTATCCACATCATAGTTATTTCTTTAGTCAAAGTTTGTGTTAAAATTGGAACATTATGCACTAACGGACTTTTAAAGTGGTCCAAATTTGGAGCTACATGCAGTCTAGTTAACTAGTTTATATAGTCACATTTGGAACTATATGCAGTAGTTAGGTATAAATAGTCACAATTTAAATATTAGTTTAATTTACCTTTTGTATACTATGACGGGTGACAAACAAGCATACGGGCCGCCTGATATAAAAAGCTTACCGTAGCCTATAGATGCTATGCATAGCGCGCTCGTTGCCAACTCCGCTGGCAATTCAGCAACTCCGTCGTCCTAGTGACGTCGTCATTCACAGAAACACAACAACCCTCCAGGGAGTGTTATTTGGCTGCGATCTTCTGTGAGGTGGAAGTACTTCCCCAGTCGGACTATTATTGTGCTCTTTTTTGCCAGAGCCTCGTTTATTGATCCACAGGGTGAATCACGAGCAGGTGATGATGGCTTTTTACCCAAGGAGATGGTGAGCTACTTGCACCCACTTGCTACTTGCAATAATTTATTGCATATTAGAAAAAAAAATGTAAAGACATAAACAGAGAAAAACTGTATATTTAGTATAAAGCCGGACTTATCACCCTAAGTGAAGAGAATTACATGTATAATGTTTTATTTCAGGTAAAAATAAAAGTGTTACGTATATACCAGACAGCAGCGAAGACGAAAATATTTCTGGAGACAAAAGATTATATGGTTCCGGAACGACAGCGATTCTAACGACGAATTCAATGAGTACGAAGGACAGTTGGAACAGGAAGTTGATTCAGAAGATGAGAGCCAGGTGGATGAAGGAGATAACTCAACAGAACAACCTTCTACTTCTAAGCAAAATACAGGAAAAGGGGAGAAATATATAGACAGGAATTGATATGGTCTAACGAAGCGATTGAACACGATGAGGCAGCTAATATTTTTTTGGGAATTGACACCCTTCCTGAAGAAATCATGCGACTCGGTACACCTATTGAGTTCTTTAAATTTATGTTTCCATCAACGGCTTTGAATTTGATTGAAGAGGAAAGTAATGTGTATGCAGCTCAAATTACGGAAGATAATTTCACAAAAGTGACAAATGAAGATATATGTAAATTCCTTGGAATAATAATTTATATGTCTGTTGTCCACTTACCTACAACACGGCATTACTAGAAAGAGGGGACATATGTCGAAAAAGTGGCCAGTACTATGACATGTAATAAATTTGAAGAGATTAAAAGGTTCCTTCATTTTTTTGATAAGACGAAGGAATTAAAACCTGAGAACCCCAAATTCGACAAACTTCAAAAAATACGACCCTTGATCAACATATTACGTGATAGGTTACAGAAAGTTCCGAGGGAGGACTATTTGTCAATAGATGAGCAAATGATACCAACAAAAGCACGTACTTCCGGAATCAAGCAATACAATGCAAAGAAACCCCAAATGGGGTTATTTAAATTATGTGTTGAGCGGTGCCATTGGGTTTAGTTATGACTTTGAAATATACGCAGGAAAACATAGTGGCCCGCCGGAAGGCTGTACTGATTTAGGAGTCCCTGGAAATGTGGTACAGAGATTATTGGAAACCGTCTCACATCACCTGAACCATAAGATTTTTATTGACAATTGGTATACTACTTTGGCACTGATGGCCAATTTACATAAAATTAGTATTCGTCCTCTTGGAACTATACAACTCAATAGGGCAAAGGATATTCCCTTGTCAAAAAAAGATTTAATGAAAAAACCACGTGGCCACTGCGAAGTGAAGTCCACAGTAATTGAAAATGTGCAATTAGCGGTGACAACGTGGGTAGATAATAAAGTGGTTACTTTATGCTCATCGTATGTGGCGGCAGAGCCTCTAAGTGACGTCAAAAGATACATGAAGAAGCAAAAATCCAAGATAGATGTTTCGTGTCCAAAATCCATTAAAATTTATAATAAATATATGGGAGGGGTAGACCTCTTAGACGCGATGTTAGGATTCTACCGAATAAAAATAAGAAGTAAAAAATGGTATCACAGGCTGTTTTTTCATCGGTGTCAACAGTTGGTTGCTATGGAGGCGTAGCAGTACGCAGAGGGGTGAAAATATATATACTTACTGGATTTTAAGCTGAACTTAGCAGATATTTTGATGGCAGAAGATGCTAGAGTTTTTACTCCTACGCGTCGGGGACGTCCATTTAATAGAAATAGAAATATATTTATTCCAACTTCACATTTAACTTTACAATAAATTATGTACACATACACACAAGTGAAGTCAGAATTGACTCTCACTCAGGGTTCTATGCTAGGAACTCACAAAGAATTCCCAGCCCTGGTTTTCAGTGAAAGTCAAGAGTGACGACATGGACCAAAAATATACAATGATATTTAACCATTACAAAACATATAAATTAAACAAAAACAAAACACCAATATAGTTAAGGTAGGTACCAACACAAACTACAATTACATTCTTCTACGAAGCTAATATAAGGTACATAGTTTCAATTAAATAAAGAAAGATTCTGTAGCAGTTTCTTAATATAATTCTGCATATCAGGTAAATGACATCAATTTCTCTGGAGCTCACTCATGAGACAACTACACTATGCTGTATGGTCACAGAACCAATGCACGCATGTCGGTAGATAAAAAATAGGATTTCCGTGTCTGTTATGTCAGTGTAGGTTAGTTTCGAACATTGTCTATGTTGAGTGAACAAAACAACTTTTACATGTAGGTAATTTAAAAATTAGTTAGGAAGTGATGTGGCTTATAGGAATATCTATAAATCAAAGTTGAGAGAAGTTAGGCACATTCAAAATGTACAGCTCAATGTCTAGACATAACTTTAGAACAGTACATGCAATTTATTTGGCACACGTCAAGGAAAATAAACTCGTCGGTGGCTCAAAAAATCTTTATTCGATGCAGACCAAATTGGAAACAAATATACTCGCCGGCTGCATAGGTACCAGTAGCCCATAAGTGCATTGACTTGATCATATATGAATGAACCCGTTTATCGCGCATAAGTAGAGGTAAGCATTTTCATGTCACACTCTTTTGTATATTTAGTAAGTAACTTTTGAGTCGTGTCCGAAATGTAAACTTACTTTGTAGGGCCCGCATCGGTGGAAGTAGCACATTCCAACATTTAGAGGCAGAAAAACTAAAGCTCCCACGGAATGCTGCTGATCTGTGACGTGGAGTCATTAGACGGGTAGTTGACGATCTCGTACTGTAGCCGTGAATATCTTTGGACCACCGCAATTTTTCAAACAAAAGGCTTTTGGGTTTTGATCACATCAAAGAGTAGGCAGGCAAGGTGAAGACGCATACGATTAGCCATTTTAAGTCTGTTATCCCTATTGAGGTAAGGCGTTACATGTGTGCGTGGGGGAATGGGATAACAAAAACGTGCACATGCATTCTGTGCACGTTGAATCATGCATTCTGTTCTCTTTAAGATGCTGGTACCAAACACAACATTTGCATAATTTAGCCTAGACAGCACAAGGGATTCACAAAGCCTGACCCTCAGCTCAATACTTATAAAAGGACGAATACTATACAACAGTCTTAAGCGATGAAAACAATTTTTTATAGCTAGTGAGATATGCTTCTCAAACTTCAATTGGGAGTCCATAATTAAACCTAAGTTCCTCGCTTCTTGCACACGCTCAATTGGTTTTCCATCAACAAATATACAAGGATTGAGACTTAAAGTATCACTTAATTGTTTCCGTGAACCTAGCACTAGGAATTTTGATTTTGATGGATTAAGTACAAGGCAGTTATCATTTGACCAAGTAACTATTCTCTTTAAGTCCTCATTTATATGTTTCACAGCTTCAGACGTTTGAATGGGATGGAATGGATAATAAATTTGAAGATCGTCAGCAAACAGATGATACTTGCAATGTTTAATATTATTTATTAAGTCTGCACTGTACAAAATAAAGAGAAGTGGACCGAGGACAGATCCCTGTGGCACACCCCTGCCTACTGGACTCAAGGAAGAGAATGAGACTTGACTGCCATTCTCTTTACACAGTTTCACGAGCTGATACCTATGACTCACATAGCTTTCAAACCATTGTATTGTGTCAGATGTGAATCCATAGTAAGAGAGCTTAGATAATAGTAGCTCTGTATTAATTGTTTCAAAAGTCCTCGAAAAGTCAAGCAGTACCAATATAGTGCTCAACCCACAGTCCTGAGAGCTGAGGATATTGTCCGTAACATCAAGAAGTGCTGTGGATGTGCTTCGGCCCCTCCGGAATCCTGATTGAAATTTAGGGAGGATTTGTTCACTTTCAAGATATTCAGACATCTGATGACTTATCACTTTTTCAAGCACTTTTGACAGACAAGGCAAGATGCTTATGGGTCTCAAATCTGCAAAACTGGAGGGATTGGATTTCTTGGGAGTGGGTAATATTAGTGCAATTTTCCATAGATTAGGAAAAACAGATGTGCTAATTGAAGTATTCACAATGTGTGTAATAACTTTAAGAGTTACAGGTAATGTAAACTTTATCATTTGTAATGATATGTTGTCAATACCCTGAGCATTAGAACTAAGTTGGTTGATTATGTTATTAACCGTAATCTCCGTGACTGGCCTAAGCTGGAAGGTGGAGGTTCCCCGACAATCAAATTCAAAACGAGTGAATTGAGATAGACTGACTGTGGCACTGCCTGGTATATTGAGAAAATGTCTATTTAACTGGTCAGGGTCATTACAAAAGGATGGGAGTTCCTGTTTATTCTTGTTGGAATTAAAAATAGTGTTATTTAAATTCGTCCATAATTTTTTTGGGTTATTAAGATTGCAGTTAATATTTGTTTTGAAATAAGCTACTTTTTCAGAGTGTAATGCTTTGGCCACAGTTGTCTTCATTTGTTTGTAAAATTCCTTATGAGCAGGACATTTACTCGCTTTGAATCTTTTGTAACTCTTATCACGGATTAACATCATTTCCTTTATAGTATCAGTGATCCAAGGCGGTGAACGATCTTTTATTACTACAGTTTTTAAGGGAGCATGTAGGTCAAAGAGCCATATCAGTTTGTTATTAAAAAACTCCACCATGGCATTGACATCATGCATACTAAAAATGTGGTCCCAGTTTATTTTATTCAGATCCTCATGGAATTGATCTATTAATATATCATTGAAAGGACGAAATTGAATAATTTTTGGTTTAGGTTTGCTTTTTTTAAAAACCAACTCTGCTGTAACAATAGCATGACTACCTAGATCGGATATATGATCAACCACAACTCGATTTACACAGCTGTCAGAGCAGACTAGGTCTATCATTGTCGCACTGTGGTCTGTAAAGTGTGTTGGTACAGTGACAGTCTGTATGAGGGAGGTCTGAAATAGAAAGTCTTTAAGAAGGATGGTTTTTCTATCAGACATGTTGAGCCAATTGATGTTAAAATCTCCAACTAGAATAACATGATCATAACCTGAGAAGGATGTTATTGATTCTGTCAGAGCCTCTAAGAAAGTATTTACATCCTGCCAGGGTGGACGATAAGCTGTTCCTATTATAAGTTTAGTGTTTTTTAACTTGACTTGTATCCACGACTGCTCAACAGAACCCGTATCAGGATGGGTGCATGCACGGGCACTCACATTATTTTTAATGTAAAAACCAACTCCACCACCTCGCCCATGTCGAATTGTGAGTGGCCGTGGCGTATGGCGCAATCTATAACCAGGGAGTACAGGGGCTCGATCGTCTTCACCCTCCCTCAGCCAAGTCTCATTGATTGCTAGTATGTCAGGTGACAGTCTACTCATTGCAGATATAAATTCATCATGTCGGGTCCCTAGTGATCCAGCATTTAAGAGACTAACCTTAAACAAATTATTATTTAGCATTTCAAAGAATAATTAACAATGAGCATGTAGGAGCCATATATAAGCCTAAATTCGAATTTTACCCCTTCTAAGAACTGCAAAAAATACTCCACAAAGCCAGGGCAAACTGAAATATAGTTGTAACAAGTTGTAATATAGTTAATGTAATTATAAGTTAATAAGTTAAGTATATCAAAATAAATATCAAGTAAACATCTGATTAAGATAAGAAAATAATAACTAGCAATTAGGTGTTGGTAAAAGCTCTTTAATATATTGTCTGCTTTCCCATTAATAGAGCCATGGAGATTGAATGGAAATATGTATATACAAGATGTAACAATACCCGAACATAAAACACAATCATACCTATAAATGTACCAAGTATAGTAGGTATGCTGTGTGTTAGTGCTTAGATTTATTATAAATATAGTATACATGTTGTTCACCACATATTTTATATGGAAAGAAAATTTTTGATTTATCCACGATCGATAAGACAAGTTCCACAATGCACTAACCAGACAAAGATGACGGACCAAAAATGTGATGTAAATCGCTATCAGAGCGCACCCGAAATGTATGCTTTCCGGGCGCCTCTCGGACCAAGATACGCCCATTCCTAGACCACACATACCTCCAGCCGGCAGATCGGGCCATCTCACGCGTCTTATAATGCAACTGTCTGTTGTGTTTAGTGAGCCTTTCATTCACATAGAAGCGGCACGGCGACCCTGGCAATCCCAGGTCTTGAGTGTTGACATCACGCCGTATACGAGCACTATGCAGTAGTTCATCGCGAAGGGAACGCCTCGCTAACCGCACTACCACTGGTCTTGGGCGCCCCGCAGCGCCACGCTCACCTCTGCTGTCAACATCACTGACTCGCTGAGTGCCTACTCTCACGGCGCTCACTATGTCACGCTCCTCAAGTTTAACACCAAGTTTATGCGCTATCAGGCCCACAGTATGCACAACATTCTCTGCAGCACTCTCAGGCAAATTGGTGATCTCAATTTCTTCCATAAGTAGTGCCTGATCTCTATCATTGAGCTCTAACTTGAGGTCTGCGACGGTAGTCAAGAGCTTGTCCATATCTGGCTTCTCCAGCTGGCCCTCTATCTGTGCCATCTTGATATCTAGGGCATCCAAACGCTGTTTATTGTCGTCAATAGAAGACTTAAGGTTCACCAGTTCCCGTCTGAGACTATTGAATTCGTCTCGAAATGCACCCATCTCTACACGAAATGAGCGTAATTCTAGCAGTATCTCCTCATTGAGGCAGCGATTCTCGAAAGGAACCTTAGGGCTCTCATATTCAACGGGGGTTTCACATATGTCATGAGAATCCTTTACAGGAGTCTCTGAATTGTCTCCCTTAGGTTTTTTTGGCTTGCATGTTGGGCACAACCATGACGACGAAATCTTTGCTGCATCACCAAAGCCAACACATGTACGGTGATAATGCACAGGACATTTGCTGCATTTAGCCCCCTCTGTCTGCTGGAGAAAGCGACCGCAAGCACCACACTTAACCATTATTAAGATGTTGAGACGATAATAATTATGAGCACTTGAGCACAATAAACTATTATTACTATTTCTTATTGTTATTATTATTTTTATTTTTTTTTAGTAAGAGGGTATCTGCGCTAAGTTAATATGATACTAACTTACTAATGCTACATTTAATTGAACATTATCTCTATATAAACCACAGTTAGGCAGTTTATAACACAGTATATGCTATTATGACACTAAAGTTTAGCACTGAACAACTATTGAGGTACAAATACAAGGTGTAACTATTTATTTAAAGCAATTAAACGGGATTACTATAAGTCGTGGTTGACGTCCGTGACGTCACTCCCCTAATGAAGTAGTTCAGAACGTTAAGAAAGGCAAACTCAAAAGGCGACGTATTTAATTACCTCCAGTCGAAGTAGCTGAAGATGGTATTAACCACTGGCCAGAGTGGAAATCTGATCGCCAAAGGTGTAAGTTGGTGGGATGTACACAAAAATCGCAAGTAATGTGCCTAAAATGTAAATGCTACCTGTGCCTGAATAAGGACCGTAACTGTTTCAAACAATTTCATAAAAATAATAATTAAAATATAGGTACACACTAAATTACTATTGTTGCTGGAACTCTATAATTAAGAGAAAATAAATATTTAACATAGAAGATTATCATGTCAGTACTCACTGCATATTGTTCCAAATTTGGAGGCAAATAAATTATAGTCGATACCGCATATTGTTCCAGATTAGGAACCAATTTATTTTTCTGAATATATATTATAAAAACAATAGAAGATTTTTATTTTTATTTTTCCTCTGTTACATAATATACTTCACATAACAGATATTAATTTCAAACAATTTAAAAATTCCATGCGGTAAAGGGTTAATCTAGAAAACCCATGTTTCTCACATGGTCAATTGTTTGTTGCCTGTTCCCGTGTTGGAAAACCATCTGCTCTGTTTGTTTACGCGCCAGGTAATCAAGCAAAAAATATTGTGTACCATAAAGTACTACAATAAAAATGAAACTTAATTTAGAATAAGGAAAAATAAAGTGGAATATAATAAGTAGGTATCATAATAAGAAATCTGAAATTGTAATTTTCGTAGTGATTCTATTAAAAAGTGACTATTAAAATAGTTTTGAGTGAAATACGTAGGCTGCGGCCGGAGGATGCAAAAAATTCAATTTTTAAAACATATTTAATTAATTAAAATTATAATCTAATATATGTGACAATTGCTCGATGTAAGAAACAAAAGGTACCTACCTTACCTTATATAGCAATTTCTGGAAAAGAATAAGGATTTTATGATTTTTGTTAGGTATAATAGATAATTTATACAGGTCGTAAGGGGAAGGATAGGCAATCGGTACCTTAATTACTACTATAATACGTTGATTCGTATGGAAGTAACCTAATTTAATTATGTCGTAGAAGTCTCTATACTCTACGTCTATGATTTCGTCTTTTGAATATAAGTTTCTTATTTTACTAAGTATATTACTAACTTCATCTATACTAATTACCGAATGAGGAGTGCTCGATGCACGAATAAAAGCTAAAGTAGATTCTAACTTAACTAACTCCGTAGATAGATCCTCTACGTTATCTCTTAATATTAGCAAGAATTGCGCCAGATGGGCATACTTAACTAAGTCCGTTTCTCTCTGTGTGTCGCTCTCCATAATTGTGTTTAAAACCGCATTGATCTTATTTTGATTTTTTACGATATTATCCATGGTTTTGGAGTTATAAGAGTTCCACTCTTTATTAAGAGTTATGTGTTTATTTAGTTTCTATTCCAACTTAAACTCATTATTCTGTAGGGTTTTAAAAGCGTTATCGTATTTAATTGCATCAGTGTAATCTAAGTTTCCGGAACTACTTTTAATAATAGAACCGAGTCCGTCAACGAGGCCTTTTTTTTTACGGTTTGGTTCGAAAGTACGGAGTTGATCTGATATCTTATTTAACTTACTATTAAGGTGCTCGATATGAGGTTCATATAGAGACAACATTTTATTATTTAGTTGGGGCCTTGAATATACTAACTGTGACTTAACGGCTTCGATTTGGGTACGAATATTATCAAGGTTTATATAACTAAGGAAGGAATGGTAGTGAGCTATAAGTTTACTGGGTCCTAGTTTGAATGGAAGTAGTCCTGGTCCGCCGTCTAAAGGATCAATCGTTACTTCTTGTCCGCGAGTCAGTCGGAGCAGTGTCGGTATTAGAATTATCCTGAAACAAGGTGGGATTTTTAGGGCTTCGTTTCAGACGTGACTTAGCAACGGGGCCGCGTTTCTTTTTCGTGTAGATATGGATAGGTAGATCGGCGAGAACCGTATCTTGAGTATATCTTGGGGCCAGTTTTTGTCTGATAGCTACTGGGTTCCGTACAAATACATAATCGTTAGGGGTGTAGTCGTTTTCAGGTTCGCGGTCTTTATTTCTGTTTTCAGTAAGTACTGTCCTGTCGTGCAATGAAGATTCATTTATTAAGGCGTATACTTGAGTCATTCGTTTTTTATGGTCTAGTGAATATTGTTGTAAGAGGTGTTGTTGTAGGTCTATGTCTATCGGATCGCGAGGATCGAAGTGCCCTGTAATTAAGTCCAATGGTCTACATTTGGTGAAACTATGAATCGAACTGTTATAAGCTAAGACAGCATATGGCATGAGATTGATTACAGGTTCGTTGCCTTTTTCAAGCTTCAGTATCCTAAGATGTTCTAAGATAGTGGAGTGAAAACGTTCGACAATGCCGTTATCGTTGGGAGAATGCGTAAGAGTCTTGTGATGTTGAATTTTATGGACTCTTGTGAATTAGGCAAACAGTTGGTTAGAGAATTCGGGACCTTGGTCGGTAACTATAGTAAGGGGTAGACCATGGTGTGTCGAAAATTTAAGAAGAGCGTGAACTACGCTTATCGCGGTACCTCGAAGACGCGGTATCTTGGGTGGTCTCGCTGCACCTGCATCGTTGCCGACATCTCGTGGTTTCCACGAAACGCGGCATTTACGTAAACGCTGACCGGCGATACTCGTGGAGCTCCGATACGTAACAAGTGTTTTATAATTTTTATTTTTGACATAATGTAATTGTTGACTTATTTACTAGCTGACCCGGTGTCCCGAATATAATACAAAATGCAAAGTTGATGCAGCAAACTATAGCACAAATTTAAAAGCCCATATAAACACTGCTGCATGGAAACACCGACATACCCACAACAAAAACACTTCAAAATGGAGGATATTAGGACGGCTATTAGATGGCAACAATATACTTGAAAGAATTTTAACTTATTTTTAGTACATATAATCCAACATGAGAGAAAATACCTGTTCTATACACCTAGATCAATTATATGAATTTACTGCCATGCCCTAGGGTTTATCCACAGCTCGAGGAGTATTTACTAAATTACTCAAACCTGTTATTACCCACTTATGGAACGAACATTTCTTGTCCACTATATACCTGGATGACTGTCTATGTATAGGACCAAGTTACCAAGAGTGTGTTGTAAGCTTAAATGAAACATTGAATTTATTTAAATGCCTGGGATTAATCATCAATTTTGAAAAAATAACCTCTCACCAAGTAGAAAGTGTAAATTCCTTGGTTTTGTGAACTTCCCACTGAAAAGAAAATATCCATCACAAGTTTAATCAAAAAAAATATTACAATGGAAAACTGTCTCATTAGGGACTTTGCTGAATTGTTGGGTACTCTTGTAACAGCATCCCCAGCCTTATGGAATGAGGCACACGAAACTAATGGAACGAGAAAAATATCTAGCCCTACTAATCTGTAATGACAACTATGATACACAAATGAAATTGTCTAACAGAATCTTACCAGACTTCATTGGTGGCTAGAAAGGCTAGAAAATGATTCAATTCAAAATCAATTTTAGAGCAACCTTTTAAAATTGAAATTTTCTCAGATTCCGGTTTAACAGGGTGGGGTGCACATTGTGATAGTAAATGTGTTGGTGGGCTATGGTCAGAAAGTGAACAAAACCATCGTATAAACCAACTTGATTTACTAGCAGCTTATTTTGCATTGAAAACGTTTTCTTCTCAAATTCACAGTGCATCCATATTATTGAGAATATATAATACAACTGCCATTGCCTGTATAAACAAGATGGGTAGTATCCAATACCCTCATCTAAATAATATAGCTAGAACCATTTGGGAATTGTGTCAGGAAAGGAACATCCACATATATGCTTCCTATATAAAATCCAAAGATAATGCCATAGCAGACCATATATCTAGAAACACTAACATTGATACTGAGTGGTAACTATCCAATGACGCCTATCATTTAATTTGCACAGAATTTGGGCAAGCCTATTTGCTAGCAGAATAAATAACAACTGTTCAAAATATGTTTTAAGAGACCCATTTACATTTGAAATAGATGGTTTACATTAGACTGGTCTAAATATTTTTTTCATGCATTCTCTTATACCATTATACCTTTTGCCTTGATTATAAGGTGTTTATAAAAAATAACAAAGCTAAAGGAATACTGGTATACGCAGTATGGCCTTCACAACCATGGTACCCACTAATGAAACCAATTATGATGTCAAATCCCTTAATATTCAGCCCTAATGATAACCTTTTATCATCCTGGCCAGCTAACACAGAATGTAGTTTAGAAAAACTGACCAAGAAGTTGACTGCCTTACTTGCACTAACCTCAGCTCAGCTAATTCAGACAATGTCTGTCATAAACCGAACAAATATTAGTGGTTAGCAGTGATAAGATAATTATAAATATAACTGATATCATTAATACATCTATTGTAACTAAAACACTACCAAAGATCTACCTGCCTTTCTTCACAGAGAATTCAAAAATATGTCCAGCCAAGATCCGTCAAAGCCCGTTATATACTATTTTCCATACATTTCGAGCCTCCTTTGAGGCTCTTGGGGCCTGACGGATAATAGACTGTATTAAATTTACAGAAACTATTTGAAGAAGTGAACCTTCTATCTATGATTAACTTTTAAAAACCACATAAGAAACTATCAACAGGTACAGGTAGTCGATTTCTTTTTTCATAAATCTACATTTTTTAATATTAAGAGAAAATCCAGCGCCCGATAATGCTTTCAGTGTTAAATCTAAACGTTTTAACCCTTGGCGAATATTCTCTGAGTAACACAATACGTCGTCCATGTATGCTAAAGCTACCTTGTCTTTCAGAACCCCTAGAGCTTTGTTGGTACACCGATGCAGCGTTTCTTAATCCGAATGGCATGGCTAGGTACTCATATTGCCCATCGGGGGTCACAAAGGCCGTCCGCGCTATGCTATCACCGCTGGGGTCTACCAAAATTTGGTGGTAACCAGAGGCCACGTCAAGGGAGGAAAAATAGTGTGCTCCATTGAGATGGTCTATTTGTTCATCGTCCTATCGTTCATCATCCTAGGCAGTGGAAAATGTTCAGGGCGAGTGTTGGCGTTTAATTCCCTGTAATCTACGCACATTCTTTCGGTGTTGTCCTTCTTCTTCACAAGAAGAATTGGGCTAGCGAATGGGGATGTACTTTCTCGAATGATGCCTGCTTTTAGAAGGGACTCAACTGTACCTCTAACTGTCTCCCTTTCTACTATATAGGATACTATATAGGATAGCCTATAAGGCCGTCTTTGCACGGTTATGTTCGGGCCAATAGGATCTATACGCAAAATATATAAAATACGGTTGTAACACGACGTGACGGTATCTCATCGATGAAAAACTCACTATACTTATTCAAAATTTTAATTAATGCCATTTTATCTTCACCTTCTAAGCCAGTGTCTATTGTGTTAAGATCCAAAAGGGATTTTTTTGATACTTTACGCAAAGAAAATGATATTCTATCGCTTCCCATATGAACATGGACATTGTTTTCTAAGAGGTCTCCTATGATCACGGGTACAGAAATTGCATCCTCGGGTACAATATGGAACAATAATGTCAATGAGAAATCTTGTATGCGCACACTGCCAAGAACCTGCGCAGTGCATAACACGTTTCCTTTGCCTATACCTGAGAGATGGACTACATCACTACGTGAGGTACCCGGGAACTTCGCAGCGTTACTATGTGCTACTAAGGAGCAAGCAGACCCACTATCAAAAAGAAAGGAAACTTTCTCACCAGATGATGTCGTCAAGGTGTTCTTCAACGATTTACAGTCACAGACGTTGACATCTTTAACCGCCGCTCCTCCCTTTCGCTCCGGACAGGTAGAAGCGATGTGCCCTGCTGCTCGCACACGTAGCAAGTGACTGGTCGTGTCTTGTCCATTGTCTTTGTTATCTGCCCTGGTTTACCGGTGTCTGTAGCCGACTTCACCGTTTTTCTGCGACAATCACTAGCCTTATGTCCAGGGGTGCCACAACGATGGCATGATCCTACAAAGCGTAGTTCACCAAAGCGAGCTCTTTTGCGTTCTACTTCAGTGTTCTCCAGGTCCTCGTGTTTGCGCTTTAATGAAACCCCATTGAGTACTCGATGTAGCTGCGCTCCTGTGGTTACCCCATGAAAATATAATTCTCGATGAATGACACTGTCTCTCTGACATAGCAATGAAGCTGTAAATCCTGTCATGATATCTTCAGCCAATTTCATCCTTGGTATGCGTTCTATAAGATTCCAGAGGCGTATTGCTGCCTCAGATGCAGTTTCTTTGGTACCAATTTGAAAACGGAATATTTCATCGAAATAGTCTTGAGGTAGCATAGGCTTTGCAAATTTGGCTATCAGCAGTTCTTTCACTTGAGGCCACGTTAATTGATTCGCCTGCAGCTTGGTGAGACTGGTAGCCGCCGCACGCCCTTTCAATGCATGAGTTAGTGCTAACAACAAATCGGCTCCTTCTAGTTTCTTGCTGTTAACTATTATTTCAGTAACATTGCACCAACCTTCTATATCTGCCTCTGCTTCCTCGGGATCAAATCGAATCGACTGTGTGGTAGTGTTGCTCGTGTTGTTCGCCTGTTGCGGTTGGGGCGTCGACAATAGTCGGGACAGCAACGTTTCCATGTGCAATAAAATACTGGGCGTCGACATGGGTACTTCACTTTTTTCGTCGTTCTCCTCAGTGCTTTGCCCTCCGAATCCCACTTCTGATAAAGGCACATAGCCTCCATCATCAGTATGAGACGGGTCCATATCCTTGTCACAAAATGAAGTACTTGTAGACGTGAGTAATGGGCCAAGGAGAACAATTAAATGGCGACAGTTATGTTCCAATTTATAATCAATCTAGATCAATCAATAATTAGTATACAAGAGAAATATAGTCTGTAAATAAGTCACTACGTGTAACGTGTGTGTATTAGATTCAGATTTGATGACACTCCGCCGAACACGTGATGCGTCCGTGCGATGCGAGCCAATTACGATACTGACTGACCGCGCTCCACTCACTACCGCCACTTTGGTTCACCAGCGCTCGGAGTTGTGTCAGAGCGGAAGTGACGTCACCGACTCTCGCGTCAACAGACGTCCTGGTCCACTCTAAAATGAGTGAAGCGCCGTCAAACATATTTACATCGGAACTGGCACTTTCAATAGTTTACGACGTAAATGCAGTGCATCAGAATTATCGAATGTGTCTTTTAGTCTTATATGAATATTATTTACTTATTTCTTTTTACTGAAACTCTGTTCTTGACAATAGGTAGGTACTATATGAACACTAGGTACTTAACTACTTAACTAAACTTAGTGGTAGTGACTAATGATTCGGATGGTTGCACTAGTATACTGTGGTTGCCCGTTAGGTACCTACTTACTATTTTGCTTATTAATACTATCTTTTTTTTTTCAGAATCCCTCTACCATCAAACTGTAATCTTGGTGATGCAGAGTTCGCTGTGTTAGAAAGTTTGATCGACGAGGAACTATCACGAGATGCGACATTTTCGCCTGGCGCTATTCTATCTGATAGGGAGGGTTCGGTTATATTAGGGCCTTATCACACTAGCGAGTTGCGAGCGAGTTGAAAGCGGGGCGAGTGCGCAGCGAGTTCGCCGCGAGTTGGCAACGTGTGCGCGGCGAACACGCCGCGAAGACGCCGCGGGAGCGCAGCGAGCTCGCGGCGAGCAGCGCTATCGACGCCATTTTGTACACTCGCATTCTGAACTCAGACACGAGTGTGAGCGGACGCAGTGTTGAGAGGTTAAAAAACGTTGGTCATAATAATGGATATGGAGTCTCTTATAATGGAAATTCAAAATCGTCCCGTTATATGGGATCAAACAAAAAGGGAGTACAGTGATCGTAATTTAAAAAAACAAGCATGGGAAGAGGTTTGTATTATATTTATTGAAGATTTTGCGACAAAATCAAGCAAAGAGAAAAATGAGGAAGGTAAGCGTAACATATATTTACATGTACTTATTTAGCCATGGCACGGCCCCTTCATTTGAAACAAAGTAGTCGGCAAATTTATTCCTAATTGCAATACCCGAAAGGCTTGAAACATTTTCATCACCGATTGGGTTATTATAAAGTCCAGTTATTCGTGGTACTTTCTTACGTCGTATCACAACCTTAACATAAAAACGTACAGAATTATGCAATACACAGCAAGTCTTTACTATTTCTTCGCCGAAGTCTAATCCAACATTTAATGGTCTATGAAGAATGCGCCATTTATTAGACATGATTCCAAACGTGCACTCTATATATCTTCTTGCTCGGCTTAGCCTGTAGTTATACACTCTTTGTTTAGGCAATAAGTAATTACCAGCATATGGACGTTGCATGTAGTTCGACAATGGAAACGCTTCATCACCAATAAAAGTAAAGGGAAGCGCCATTTCGTTGTTTGTTATTTGTCTCGGTTGCGGAATATTTAAACGATTTTCGTCTATGTCATGTCTCAATTGGCTATTCGTAAATATAGTTGAATCTGCACTCTTCCCATAGAAACCAACATCAACATATATAAACTTGTAATTGGAGTCACATACTGCTAGCAAATTCATCGAAAAATATTTTTTATAGTTAAAATAAAGTGAGCCGCTGTGGCATGGATTTATCATCCTGATATGTTTTCCGTCAACTGCACCGAGGCAATTGGGAAAATCTGCATTTTCTAGAAAGCCTTTAGCTATGTTTTCCCAGTCTTCGGAACGCTTGGGTGGCATACAAATATGAAATATTTTTTTGATAATAGTTTGACATGTCTCCCGTACTATTTTTTGTATTGTCGAAAATCCTCTTCTAAATGAAAAATGCAGGTCCATTAAAGAACACCCAGTTGCCAAATATCTGAAACAATTTTTTTTGTTACAGCAGTGAAATTGCAAAAAAAATGGAAAGGTATCCGTGACACCTACGTGAAAAATAGAAACAAAAAATCGAAGAGTGGTTCAGGAGCATCTACATCTAAAGACTATGTGTATTCGCATTTGCTATCATTTTTAAATCCTATGACACAGACTCGACCATCAAAAACGCCACCACCAGCACCGTCAGATGATAACATTACATCAAATATAGAAGAAACTAAGGTTACAAAAAAAGCAAAAAGATCATGTAACGATGATGAGGATAAATTGATCCAAACGTTGATGAAAAGGATGGACGATAGACTCCAGAACAGAGACAGCGATAGACTCCAGAACAGAAACAGGAGTGTTGGAGGTGACTCAGAATATAACTTTTCGTTGTCTCTGTTGGACGACATAAGAGCGATACACTCTGATTATAAGACCGATGCTAAAATGGAGATTCTGGCAATTTTGAAGAAATATAAACAAATGTCAAATTTTTCTCCAAATTATTCAGGCTATTATACCACTCCAGAACCACACCAACATATATCATCGCAACCAACTATGTCTTCACCTAGTATCTATAATGACAACAGTAACACCGAAGATTCTATTTATGCAGATTTATTTACAGAAAACTAATTTTCTAATATCTTTTTGTGTCTTAATTTTTTCACCATTGTTTTATGTTGATTATTAAAAGGGTAATTTTTCAAATAAATTTCTCCGCGTAACTTTCGTGGACAATTTTTTTTGTGAATAATTTTAAAACAAAGTTTAGTACTACGTAAGTAGTTAGTTACACCTTGTTATTTCAACATTTTAAAAATAAATTATAACAGAAATTATTCACAAAAAAAAACTGTCTACGAAAGTTACGCGGAGAATTTTTTTTGCAGTATTACTCAAAAGTGTGTAGGTATAATATTAATTATTAAAAGTGTTTAGGTATAATGTTGATTATTACAAGTTTTTAGGTATACGTAATGTTGATTATTAAAAGTGTTTAGGTATAATGTTGATTATTACAAGTGTTTAGGTATACCTAATGTTGATTATTATAAGTGTTTTGGGTATAATGTTGGTTATTACAAGTGTTTAGGTGAAATGTTGATTATTAAAAGTGTTCATAGCTATCCGTTGAGTATTTTATTTTAAAACGTACCTTATAGTAACAATGAGCCTTTCTTCAGGAGACACTGATAATCTTAGGTGTGTGTCCTCACGTCTTAAGTCATTTTGTATCAGATGCAATAGCTCGTAAAATGTTCGTCTTGTCATTCGCAGATAGGAACGAATTTTTTTAGGATTATTTTTAATTCGTTCGCAGAAAAGCACATAGTAGTCGCTCTCTCCCAGTCGATTACTTGATAACGGGTCCTCCCATATTCGGCGTTTTATCTGCTTTTGTTTTCGTCTTCGGAGTAACAAAACTAACGGCAGTGTTTCCTCGTCGGAATCCATTCTGGCACTGATTGTACAAAACGTGGATCGCACGACGCGAACTGGCTGCGCACCCGCGGCGTCTTAGCACCGAGCTCGCTGCGCACCCGCGACGTCTTCGCAGCGAGTTCGCTGCGCACTCGCCCCGCTTTCAACTCGCTCACAACTCGCTAGTGTAATAAGGCCCTTAGATAGCAACGAGCATACACCAGTACCATCGCCGCTTGTAGATTTTGAGTCAGTTTCCTCATACATCCCACAAAAATCAGATATAGACTATGTACAACCCACTCCAAGTCCAGTCGCATGTATACCTAGTGTGGGTTCTCTCATAAGTGAATCAGAATGTGACTCTCCTAGTTGGACTGAAAATAGGAAAAGAATTGCAACATATAAAACTAATCCCGGCAAAAAAAAAAACTAAGACTCAGTGAACAATGGATTGACACCAAACGGAAATCTCTATGTAATTCTGGAAAGGAATATACTAGTAGGAATGGAAAAATAAGAAGTGGTAAGCAGCTCGGTCCCGTCTGTTCTACAATTTGCAAAATGAAATGCTATGATAAGTTTAGTATTCAAGTTAGACAAAATATTCACTCAAATTTTTGGGGAATGGCATTACACACAAAACACTGGGAATACATAAATAAGTTTTCAGATAAGCAAAACAAAAAAAAGTAAGACTACTGAAAGTACTTCTCGACGACAGTTCACGACAAAATATTATTTACCGCTCCCATCAAATAGAAAAATGTAGGAATCATTTTTATATGAAAAAAAATAAGTGAAAATAAAAATAATCCTAGGAAAATGTGGGGGATTATAAATAATTTATCGGGACGAACTTATAAATCTATAGACGATTCCATAATTAAAGCATTTAGGCAAAATACCAATAACAAAAAACTGATAGCAAACAAATTTGCGCGGGAATTTAAGAAAAGTGTTGAAGATATCATGCCCCAGTGTGACAAGCCTCACTCGATGAATCTGAATACATGTATTCTGTTGATAAATCGATACGTTTTAAATATGCAACAAACAAACAAATTTCCTGTATTATAACATCTTTAGACCATAAGAAATCAGCAGGATTTGATGCAATACGTTGTAACGATGTTAAAGTAGTTAGCGATAAAATAGCATCTGCTATTGCACGTCTTATTAATCAAAGCATCAAGTATGCTAAATATAATGCCATAAAGAACTCAAAACAGGTGTTGTAAGACCAATTTTCAACAAAGGGAAACATGATGGGGAACATGAATTTTCTAATTATAGACCAATTACAATTCTTCCTGTGATCGATAAAATTGCTGAAAAATATGTATGTAAACTGATTCATAATTTCTATGGAAAACATAATGTTATTTCGGATTCACAATTCGGCTTTCAGCCCAATAAATCTACTACAATGTTACTTTCAAAATTTGCTGACGAGATTAATAAGCAGCTTAACGACAAAAAACATATAATCCTGTTGTTTATTGACTTCAGCAAGGCATTTGACACACTGAGACATGATACTCGTATCCTAATAAAGAAGCTCAATATCTCGGGAATCAGAGGACCTTTGCTTAACTGGTGTAATGACTATCTTAACCAAAGAAAATTCACAGTTAAAATAGGAAAACAGCTTAGTGACGAGCAGATGGTTACCAAAGGTACGGCACAGGGCTCTGTTTTGGGTCCATTACATTGCCTATGTTAACGACATGGAAAATGTAGTCAAAGATTGCTCCGTATATCAATACGCAGATGATACGTGTCTGATAGCGTCTCACCAAGATCTGCATTCCGCGGTACATTACATGCAAAATAACTTCACTCAATTGGCTAAATGGGCACATCACGCTGGCCTTGTCTTGAACTATAACAAGACAAAAGTCATTCATGTACATTCTTCTCACATAACACCGAAAAGCACTTTTATGATAACTGCACGTAGCCATAAATGTCTTCATATGGCTCAAAACAACTATGTCCGACTATTGAACAGGTTACTCGTCATACTTATCTAGGGTTAGAAATCGATAGCAGATTTAATTGGCAGTATCATATCAATTCTGTCTGTAACAAACTTAGGGCGATCCTGGCTAAGTTTTATATTATAAAACCTACTCTACCATTCAAAATACTATTAAATATATAGACAGCCTTAGCAGAATCAATAATATCATATGGAATCAGTAGTTACGGAAGAACCCATAAGACATACCTTGACCAAATTTTAGCATTGCAAATAAGACTTTTAAAATTTCTCATACCTAAAAATATCAAAGATAAATTAAAAGATAATATACTTGGCATATTTTAGCACTGCAATATAGCGACACTAAATTACTAAAACCAATAGTACACAAAATAACTACTAGAAAAATTACTCAACAAAAATTAATGATACCGAAAACTTCTAATTTCTATGGGAGACGCACAAATGAAGCCATAATACAAACGTTGCTAAACGCCATTCCTGTTGTATTTAAAAAAGATTTAAATCATAAAAATTACAAGATTAAATTCAATCAATTTTACCGAAATAAACTATAATCTAAATATATACATATATGGTATTGCAAGTGTCCATGGGCTGAGGTAACTGCGTACCATCGGGCAGGTCGCACGCTTGGTTCCCACCTAAGAGTTATGATGAAATGCCATGTTACTGTTTGGCTTTAAAATTACAAAAACCTACACTAATAATGACAAGATATGTATGTAATTTGTATGTATATATATTCTGTACGAGCATGCATGCATGGGTAAACTTATGTATACCTACTTGACACCATTCATTAATAATGTGTATAATTTATGGAATGCTGCAAAGTACTCGTAAAGTTGAATCATCCTGTACTCCACTGAGTGCAGCACTAGTCAAATCAGTTTTATTAGTTTCTATTTTACCTGCTATTGTACGTAACAATAACAAAAATGTATCTAATATAATGAGATCAAGAATTTGAACAACGATCGTATTGTAGCTACTACCTACAAATGAATACTGTATTTCTATTAATACTTTTAATTGTACCCTACACAATCAGTATTTACGACGAATGTGAGTACCTTACACAAACCTAAAGAGGTTTTTAAGGTACAATAAAATGTAACTTATATGTATACATTATAATTGATAAATAAATAAAAAATCTGACGAGGAACCAACTAAATAGATAGATAGATAAATGATTTATTTTGCTTCTAAAACACACACGTACACACAATAATTTATACATAAGAGGTTACAAACAAGGATATACATACTGGGTTGAAGATGTCTTATTTCGAGTACGCGTGTGCTGCAGTAGCGCAAACGAAGTGTGCGAAGTCATTTTTGTTTTGATCGGATAAATGCTCGGGACAAAACAGGAACAGAGTTGTTTATTCTATGTACATGTTAATGGCGCAAAAATACAATGTGGACATAACACATAGGTTCTTAGAACAAGGCCACACTCAAAATGAAGGCGATAGTGTGCACGCCCGTATTGAAGAATAGACAAAAGGGAAAATTATTTACACCCCGGATCAGTGGTACGCATTAGTGAGGTGGGCTAAAGTTAACGGTAAACCCTACAAAGTCGTTGAAATCACACAGGTGGATATTTTTGACATGAAGTTGCTGTTAGTAGACAAGCATTGGAAAAAGGACACTGCCAATCAGAATATAACTCGGAACAGTTTGAGAGAGATAAAGGTAAAGAAAGAAGAGCCTAATTGTTTGTATTTGAAATATAAGTTGAATGGTGACATTCACTGCTTGAAAACGTTACAACAAGAAGGGATAAGAGGGTGACAAGAAGTGTTGAAATAAAGAATCTGTACGGTGATATTATGCCTTTACCCGAGGCGAAATACAAAGATTTGTTGTCGCTGTGTAATTCTGGGGTAATACCTAAAGAATATCACAGGGTTTTCCAGAATCTTAAACACGGCGAAAATTTAACTGCCGAAAGTGATGATTCAGATTAGATAAATAATTAGATCTCATTTTTCTCTAAGTGATCTCAAATATTTGTGTTCATTTTGGTTAGAAGTTTATTTTTGTTATTTTAATTTTAAGATATTCTTTGCAATTTCTATGTCGTTAATTAGTTAATGTCATTTTGTATGCTCTACATTTTTGTTCTCGTCTTTGAAATACATACTCTTACATGAAAATAATGTTTTTTATCTTTCAATATTTATAACACAATATAATTATAAATCTAACAAATTTCCAATAGGAGTACAATCGGATGTGTAGTTTTCTGTCATGTAAACTATTGAAATTACCACTTCCGATAAACATATTTCAAAAATTTCCGAAGTGAAGTATCGTAACGGTTAGTTACGATAGTTTTTGGGCTAGTTCTTACGAAGTAAACTATCGAACTGAAAAATCCCCAAATTCGCTTGATATTTTCTTTTGCCTTTCAGACCCAGTGAAGTATTTCTAATGAAAGCCATTATCCATAAATTGTTGTTAAAATTAAGCTTATACCAAGAAAGATATTACGAAAAACAACTTCGAGCGGCCGTTCTGGAAAGTCACCATTTCCAGATTCGATAGTGTATTCAGGGACAGTCGAAATCTCTCTGCTGACAATACCAATGTGGCAGTAGAGAATTCTGAACGATTCTTTGAAGACAACAACAACAAAAACAATAAGAGACTATTATATGCGTGAAAAGAATAAAGAAAATTAAGAAAGAAGTGGTAGCGCAGCGAAGAAGAAAAAGTCATGTCCTTATTTTGATTTGTTGCAGTTTTTAAAAGTAATCAAACAGTCTAGGAGCTAGTCTTCAAATGTAGCTACTTCTGAAAATACGGATAACGACAGTAATGTAACTGGTAAAAATGACGATGAAGAAAGCACTGATGAACAATTCGAGTCGACATCAGCACAGGCTGTATCTCAACCGTATAGGGGATATATTACCTATTTGCTTGCCATGCAGTTGTAACCTAATTACTTTATGTAGACCAGTGGTCAACGCGCAGCGCTGTGTCGCGGTCGCGCCATTAAATTGGTGGCGTTATTAAATGCGTTGTAAAACCAGCACCATCTTTTATTGACCACTCACATAAGGAGTGTGCACACCAGCACTACCTTACACTGGTGACCCCTTCTGGACTTTCGGACAAGCTACCTACCTTATATTAGTGTTTCGCGATGAACCCAGTACCGAATCCGCAAATTCCGCAAGCGTCGCTGCAGCCATCAGCGCCACGCGTTCCGGTAACAAGCCGCGACGTGAAGCCGGAGATGAGCGTCGCCGCCGCAGGTGGCCGACATACTCCTCAAACCACCGGATACAGACAGGTATGAAGCCTTAAAAGCACGCTTGTTGGACATATACGAAGAGTCTGAGAATCGCCAGGTGCAGAAGCTCATAGGCGAAATGGAGCTTGGCGACCAGAAGCCCCCGCAGCTTCTCCGGCGCATGCGAGACTTAGCCCGGGGTAAGATACCCGATGACACTCTTCGTATCCTGTGGCAAGGCCACCTGCCCGCAGCTGTACGCACAGTTCTCGCCATAACCGAGACGAAGGACATGGAGAAGTTGGCTGCCGCCGCGGATAAGGCGCAGCCACATATATCCGAGGTGGAAGTCAAAGCACCATCCCAGAGGAGCGACAACGAGATTATTCTAGCCGAAATCGCTAAACTGAGTTCCCGTATCGGAAATATGCAGCGGACGAGCAGGAGTCAGCAGAGGGGTTACGGTCACCGTTCCCGTTCTAATTCCCGAGCATTCAGTCAGTCCAGGCGTACGCCGAAGAGCCCAGACTGGCTCTGCTTCTATCATTATCATTTCAAGAACCGTGCCAACAAATGTGTGCAGCCCTGCGCCTGGAGGAAAGCGGAAAACTAGTAGATGTGCAGGTAGACGAGGCGGACACCTGTACAGTATCACCTACACACCGCCTGTGCGTGACGGACGTAAATACAAATTTTCGTTTCTTAGTGGATACTGGTGCAAACGTTTCTGTGCTTCCGGTGAATAACAAGTGCTTACGTAGGGTTCAGTACGCGGATTATAAGCTTTACGCCGCGAACGGTACCGAAATAAACACTTACGGCACAAAAGAAATGGTGTTAGATTTACGTTTACGTCGTCGATATCGGTGGAACTTTATTATCGCAGACGTAAAGCAGCCGATTTTAGGTGCCGACTTCCTAAGTCATTACGGATTATTAGTGGACATTAGAGCTAAAAAGTTAATTGATAAACTCACTTCGTTAAATATTGTAGCGTCTATTGTTAATTGTAGTGAGCTTACTATAAATAGTATGGACAAAAATCACCCGTATTGGGATGTCTTGAATAAGTATCCCGATATAACGAAACCCGCATGTTCCAAGGAAACGCCAAAACACTCGGTGTATCATTATATCGAGACGCACGGGCCTCCTGTACATGCGCGCGCCAGGTGTTTGCCACCAGACAAGTATGATAGGGTTAAGGCTGAATTCGCGACTATGCAAGAGTTAGGGATCTGCAGACCGTCGAGAAGCCCGTGGTCTAGTCCACTACACGTAGTACCCAAAAAGAATGGGGAAATACGTCCCTGTGGTGATTTTCGACGTTTAAATGCTGTTACAATCCCAGATCGCTACCCCTTGCCGAGAATTCAGGATTTTACTTATTTGTTACATAACAAAAACATTTTTTCGCGTATTGACGTAATACGGGCCTACCATTTTATTCCTGTTTGGCCGGATCATAGTGAAAAAACCGCAATGACTTGCTCTATGAGCAATTGATTCACTGAGCTGCAGCCTATTTGTACCACTGCGACACGCATGCATGTCTACTGTCTTATCTGTGTGTGTAATGTTCATTTTTTATTTCTTTGTACGTGGTTTTTTTTTTTGTGTGTTTCTTTGTAGCATGTGTGTTAGTGTGAGTACAAATAAATCATTTATCTATCTATCTATCAATGATTACACCGTTTGGTTTATATGAATTCCCGAGAATGACATTCGGTTTGCGAAATGCTGCGCAAACATACCAGCGCTTCATGAATCATACGGTGCTGGAAGGTTTAGATTTTATTTATTGTTATTTAGACGATGTGATTATAGCTAGTGAATCGATTTCAGAACATAAACAACACCTGGAATTAATTTTTGAGAGGTTTAATAAATTTGGTATTTCTATAAATGTGGCTAAGTGTTGTTTTGGTGAAGAAAAACTTGAATTTTTAGGCTACTGTAACACAAACTACTATACATCATTAATATGGCAACACTAGCATGTAGCGTTAATAGGGTACTTGAAGTTATTTTAATGGCAACACCGGAATACAGGCTAGTAGTGGGATGGATCAAATGGGGAGAACGATAACCTATTTAAGACCATTGCGGTACTAAAAACGGGCAGAGACATTCGAGTGATTCCAGTAGCCATCCATCAAGACGTATCGAGTTTTTAAAAGTATGTTTAATGTTTGGTGTAATAGTGTGTGTTGAATAATATCGTATTATAAATTGCCGCCTTTCTTTTATTTCGTTCCCGCATTTTACAACTCAGAAGTTGGATCGAAGGCGCTCACAAGTGGATTATCAAGGTACGTAAATGTTATATTATAAATTCGAAAAAAATCTATAGATTCGTAGAATATCTTTTATTTATTTGATTTGAAATCTATAGATTCGTAGAATATCTTTTATTTATTTGATTTGAATACTAATTATAAACTGTTTTTTTTTTACAAAATTGAATTCATATCATCGCAAACATGACTAGTGCCGATCTCTAGGTATTTAACCAATTTTTTTTCTTCATGTCCGTCAACAATTAATAGTCACGTAGACAAAATTACGGAGCGGGTGACGGTTGACACTTGAAGTTCGTTTGAAATGTTGATAACGTAGGCATGACATAGGAACGCTACAAAGGTCAGAGTGTAAAAATTGAAGTGCACTGGGCTGTACATTCCGACTAGTGCTAATTGCATTTGTAATACCAGAGATACTTATGGGTTCAAATGGTACAACATTTACGGCTAGCTACTAACTAGCGGATCGTCTCGTGATTGTTCTATTGGAGTTAACTGCGATCAAAATTACTGTACGGAAAATTTGCCCTAGCTACGTTACTAAACTTATTGCTGTGAATTCAAACTCGAGAAACTTATATTTTTTTCTCAGTACCCACATTAGCCTTTATTGTGAAATGACGGTACTTAGTGGAGCAATTGACCTATATGCAACTATAAGCATTAAATAATGTTGTTTGATTTCTATATTAATCATGTTCTGAGAACATTAACCAGTTGCACCCCGATTTTGAAACTCAGACTAGTAGGCAATAATTACAATTCACTAGTTGGTTAGCCCTCGAATCGGATCAGAAGCTCGTGAGACATACCTGAGATCATGATTTACCCGATAGAACAATCGCAAGAATACGACATAGTACCTACTGCTCGTTGTTCTAAGGTATAAAACTTATAATAAAGTTTGGATAACATGTTAACTGAAAAGATGTCGGAGAAATCCTACAGTATCTTTACAAACGATTTCTTTGTAATTAAAATGAATGCACTCTAATGCAATATCGTTAAGTTTCAGATGGAGGCGGAAAGTGAAAACGTATATCGTGATGACACAATGACGTCCCGCAGAAGTCCAATATTACAAAGGACGGAGGATATGAGAAGGACGTTCAATCGATGTCATGCATCGATCGATCGTCGCCGTGATGTAACTCCTGAAGTCCAGTCGCCTGAAAGAGTTCTCGAGACACCGCGATGTAGTCGCGAGGTTAGTTGCAAGCGCTATTGCATACGCGAACATACTCGCAGTCGTAGTCGTAGATCTAGCCTGCGAGAACGAGAGGAGGAGCTTGAGGTGGAAAAGCAACGTTTGGAAGTATTGGAAAGTAAATTGCGAAATGAACGTGAGCTACAAGAGTCGAGAGATCGTCAATATCGCAGATATTCGGAGCTCCGAGATCGGAGACTGAGCCCAAGGAGGGACGAGTATGATACCCAGAGGGTCAGGTATGACTCAACATCTATATTTTTTGAAGAATTTTTAAAAATGTTTAAAAATCAAACCTGTGAGCGTGATAGCTTCCCCACCTTAAATAACGTTTTGCCTGAGTTTGATTCTATGTGTAGGGAACAAAACATTACGATTTGGATAAATAAAGTCGATGAATGCGCTGAAATATATAAATGGAATGATAAGCAAACCATTCATTACGCCTTACCTAAACTCGCAGGCCATGCTAAAGTATGGTATCAAGGGTTACCGTCACTCAAACGTACTTGGCTGGAATGGAAGATACTTCTAGCAGAGTCCTTTCCAGCCACCGAAAATTGTGCAGAATTGTTGACAGAAATGTTGAATAAAAGGGCGCGATTCGGGGAATCGCTCGAACAATATTACTTCGTAAAAATAAATCTGTTAAATCGTTGCAAAATTTTCGGTAAAGAGGCTATAGACTGCATTGTACATGGTATTGACGATAGGGGGGTAAGGTTAGGTGCCCAAACTGCTAAGTTCACGAAACCCGAAGAACTTTTACAATTATTTAAAACATTAAGAAGTACTCGTAATATCAGGGATACGAGTACGGACTATATAAACGATAACAGAGGCAATAATCATTCTAACCGTCTTAATAATAAGGGGAACGAAACCATCAACTTATTCAAGTTACGTCAAAACCTAGGAGATATAGTATGTTTCAATTGTAAAGAAGTGGGACACCCCTGTGCAAAATGCCCAAAACCTATAGTTAAATGCACTTACTGTCATCTCATTGGTCATTCTATAGCCGATTGCAGCAAAAGAAATAGAAAGCCTGAATCCCAAGAATAGAAAATATTGAGGATTGAAACTGCTGAGGGCTCGGACTATTTAGAAAATTTGGTGCTCCATGGTAAAAACCACAAAGACATTATGTTGTAAAAAAAAAAATGCCAGCAACAAATATAAAATTGTTATTAAAGTAAATGGTAGACCAATAACTTGCCATGTCATGTGCAATGGAGGGGACCTGGTACGGATAAAAAGAGCCATAGTCGTAGGGCTAGGAGAGTCCAGGAAACTGAAAAGCAAGTGTCATGGACCCTATATGATTAAAAAGGTATTACCTAACGAACGCTCTGTAGTAGAGGACACTTCTCTCACCAAAAAAAGGAAGGCGCTATGAGGGGAATTTACCTGTTGATAAAATATATCCGTGGCAAAGTTTTGATAATGACCCTACAAATCATACTTCTAGTGACGATAGTACTTTCGAATAATAGGTAGATCTTGTAGTAAGGGTAGCATTACGCTCACATGTGGATTAATATATTTTAAAGTAGAGATAACTTAAATATCGATGTTGTCTGTATCACGGAGCATAATATGATTGACGAGGATGTAGGTCTGTTGAAGTTGCACAATTATTCTTTAGGTGTATGGTCAGCTAGAAAAAATAGACATGGAGGATCATGTGTATTAATACGTAATGGTCTCAAATATAAAGCTATTGACTTGTCTAAATATAACATAGATAATCGTATTGAATGTAGTGCAATTGAACTCGTTGAACATAAAATTATTATAATTACTATTTATAGACCGCCTAATAATAAAATAGAATATTTTGACATTTTTTTTAAAAACATTAATGATATTTTACAAACCTTTTGCTATGGAAAAAACAAAATAGTTTTATGTGGAGATTTTAACATTGACCAAATGGTAAAAAACAAAAATACAATTGAGTTTCAGAATATTTTATCTAGTTACAATCTTACTATAGAAATTAAAACATCTACAAGATTAAGTAGTAAAACATGTATCGACAATATAATGCATAATATACGAAGATGTAAAAGTTTAAATCTGGAACTAGCTTTGTCAGACCACACAGCTCAGCTTCTCTGTTGTCCAGTTAAGTTTAATGCGTGTTTTGATTATTGGTACTATAAACGGCGTGATCTCAATAAATGTAATTTAGACAAATTTAAAAGTATACTAAGGTCACTTTCGTTTAAGGATGTATATGAGACTCAGAACCCAAATCTTGCATTTGATAAATTCCACGACATATTTACACTTTTTTATAAATTATGCTTTCCATCCGTTAGAATAAAAAAGAGCTTAAAATCGCATCCAAAATGGATTAGCAGGGGAATAAAAATGTGCTCTAAGCGGAAAAGAACTCTGTTGTGGAAATATAGGAAGTCGAAAAGTAATATTGATAAAAATATTTTTAAAACATATTCTGCTCGTTTAAATTGTATTATAAAACTGACACAAAAATCACAGAATGAGCACTACATCGAGTCGTCTAGGAATAAATCTAAAGCAGCATGGGAAATTATTAATAATAAAAAAGACAAAGCACCTAAGCAGCACATTAGTAAACTAAGTATAGGAGACAAAATTATTGTCAATCCTAGCGACATAGCACAGGCATTTAACGACTATTTCATAGATAAAGTACAGCCATTAAATAGGAAAAACAAAAAACCAAAAAATGTTGGTTATAACAAACCGAACTCTATTTTTATGAAACCAACATTTCCTCAGGAAGTTGACGAAATCATTCAGAGTCTTAAAAACACGTCTTGTACAGGATATGATGAAGTATCGACGAAAGTTTTAAAATATACATCCAAAATATTATCGCCAGTGCTATGTCATATCTTCAATTTGTGTATATTACATGGTGTTTATCCGGACAAACTTAAGATAACAATAGTTAAACCTTTATTTAAAAAACAAGATAAAGAAAATATATCATGTTATAGACCCATATCGTTAATTCCAATAATATCGAAAATATTTGAAAAGATAATCTATGACAGACTTTATAGCTATTTTGAAACAAATAATATACTAATACAAGAGCAAATAGGATTTAGAAAAAATAAGACTATCAATCAAGCTATTTATACATTTTTGTTCAAAGTTATGACCGCTTTAGAGAACAAAGAGAATGTTTGTGCAATGTTTATGGACTTAACCCAAGCTTTTGACTACGTTAAACATGACATTTTAAAAGATAAACTATATACATATGGTGTTAGAGGAAATGCTTTAAAATTAATTATATCGTATCTATCTAATAGAAAACAGGCAACAGTCGTAACGAATATTTGTCCAAAGTGGAAACTAGAGGAAGAATATTTATCAGAATACAGGGAAGTAGTATACGGGGTACAAGGGAGTGTTTTGGGGCCTCTTTTATTTTTGGTCTACATAAATGAATTCCCCAAATCAATAAATTTCCCAATGGTTATGTTTGCAGATGACAGCACGGCCATTTTCTCTAATAAACACACGCTAGAACTACAAATTGACATAAATAAATCGTTAATTGATATAATTGATTGGTTAGAAGCAAACAATTTAAAAATGAATGTGCAGAAAACCAAAATTATGACATTTAAAACTAAAAACAAAATAATTAATTTAATTGATGAAAGACATTTAGGAGCTAAGATTGAAGAAGTAGATAATACAAAATTTTTAGGTTTGACAATAGATAACACTCTAAACTGGAAAGTCCACATAGGTAATGTATGTGCACAACTAAGCAAGTTTTCATATGCCTTGCGTATGCTAGGTAAAGTAGTTGGCATACCAACAGTAACGAAGGCATATCATGCTTACGTTACATCAGTTCTTAGATACGGTGTAATCTTTTGGGGCAATTCAACGGACAAAGAACTAGCATTTAGAGCCCAAAAACGATGTGTACGAGCAGTTTATAAATTGCGACACAATGACAGCTGTAAGCCGCACTTTATAGCTCTTAAAATATTAACTTTACCAAGCCTTTACATCTATGAAAGTGCAATATTCGTTCGGAAAAACATAGGTCTGTATGAAAAGTTCAAAGGTGTTCGGATTTGCAACAGATTAACTAAACCTTCGTGCAGGACAGCCCTTTTCTCAAAGAGTATATTTAGTGTGGCTCCAGAAATTTATAATAAATTGCCAAAAATGATTACTGAAAGTGAGACGATAAATAATTTCAAAAAAAGATTGTTTGAGATGTTGGCGGAAAAAGCATACTACAGTGTAAAAGAATTTCTCGATGATAGATTCTAAATTGTATGGTTTTCATCAGAATTTAGTAATGATTGCAAATTGACATTTATAAATATTAATCAAGTTGACATTATATAGATGTAGTAGTAAGAATAATGTAATTATGTTGCATGCCGCAAGGCAGTTTATGGTCTAAGATCTGAACTTTATTTGTTGTGACTTTTATAACCCATAGACGCAATAAAGATATTGATTGATTGAGAGATGTTGATTCAATGCCTACAATTATGAGCATGATCAATAAGTGATCATGATGGAACATAATCAATTGGGTGATTATGTCTTGGAACACAGAGAGTGTCTTTTAATTTAGCATATGATCAGATTGGAACATAATCAAGAGATTATGTCGTGAAATATAAATTGTACTATGGAGTGTTGAGGGAACAACATCTAATATTATTAGAATAGGCAAATATCTATTTAGTTATGTTTCCTTGTTTTGAAGTAGAGATGTTGATTCAATGCCTACAATTATGAGCATGATCAATAAGTGATCATGACGGAACATAATCAATTGGGTGATTATGTCTTGGAACACAAACTGTGTCTTTGGATTAAATATGTCGGTACACAATCTATGGCGATTATGCAATGGAACACAGAGAGTGTCTTTTAATTTAACATATGATCAGATTGGAACATAATCAAGAGATTATGTCGTGAAATATAAATTGTACTATGGAGTGTTGAGGGATCAACATCTAATGTTATTAAAATGGGCAAATATCTATTTAGTTATATTTCCTTATTTTGAGGTAGAGATGTTAATTCAATGCCTACAATTATGAGCATGATCAATCAGTTATCATGACGGAACATAATCAATTAGGTGATTATGTCTTGGAACACAAACTGTGTCTTTGGATTAAATATGTCGGAACATAATCTATGGCGATTATGCAATGGAACACAGAGAGTGTCTTTTAATTTAGCATATGATCAGATTGGAACATAATCAAGAGATTATGTCGTGAAATATAAATTGTACTATGGAGTGTTGAGGGATCAACATCTAATATTATTAGAATAAGCAAATGTCTATTTAGTTATGTTTCCTTGTTTTGAAGTAGAGATGTTGATTCAATGCCTACAATTATGAGCATGATCAATAAGTGGTCATGACGGAACATAATCAATTGGGTGATTATGTCTTGGAACACAAACTGTGTATTTGGATTAAATATGTCGGAACATAATCTATGGCGATTATGCAATGGAACACAGAGAGTGTCTTTTAATTTAACATATGATCAGATTGGAACATAATCAAGAGATTATGTCGTGAAATATAAATTGTACTATGGAGTGTTGAGGGATCAACATCTAATGTCATTAAAATAGGCAAATATCTATTTAGTTATGTTTCCTTATTTTATTCAAATCGATTAATTAATAGCTAGCTGAAATTGTTAAGCAGCAACTATGTTGAACATTGTGTGATTATGGTGGAATGTAAAGTGTAATTGTTTTGGAACACGTTTTGTGTAACTGAGTGTTGAGGGATCAACACCATGTACCAATGTCGCTTTTATTGCTTAAGTCGCTTTGTAACTCTTCAAATCTCTATTATTAAGCAAACTAATCCACTAAAATTATAAATAATAGATTACCCAGCAGTATATACTGCAAATAGATTTATTAGTGCATGTAACAGTTAACAAGCCTTAGACGTAAGATATTATTAGTGAATTTGTTATTTACAACAGCTTAAGATAAAACTAAATGTTTGCTATTAATATCATAGGAAGTATTTAATACAGATCTGCTTTCAGTTTTATTTATTAGTAACGAGGGGGCTCGTTTCGAGGCGGATGGCCGAATGTAACACAAACTACTATACATCATTAATATGGCAACACTAGCATGTAGCGTTAATAGGGTACTTGAAGTTATTTTAATGGCAACACCGGAATACAGGCTAGTAGTGGGATGGATCAAATGGGGAGAACGATAACCTATTTAAGACCATTGCGGTACTAAAAACGGGCAGAGACATTCGAGTGATTCCAGTAGCCATCCATCAAGACGTATCGAGTTTTTAAAAGTATGTTTAATGTTTGGTGTAATAGTGTGTGTTGAATAATATCGTATTATAAATTGCCGCCTTTCTTTTATTTCGTTCCCGCATTTTACACTACCAAGTTTCATCTAAGGGTATACATCCTTTGGACACGAAAATTAAAGTAATTCAGGAATTCCCTAAACCAAAAACGGTGGAAGAATTGCGCCGTTTTCTAGGAATGGTGAACTTCTATCGTTACATATATAACGTTCTATCATACATATACCTATGGCCATATCGTGGTTATTTGCATCATAATAGTGTTGTTTGCACTATGTTGTTTGAGAGACAAACTCAAAAAGCGAGTGCGGAGCTGGTTCCGCAAGGAAGCCGCCGTAGCAGGTTTGTCCCCACCTGTGGAGTTAAAATGTGTAGTGCAAACGGTGCAGCCGCCGACTACCTCTCGTAGTCAAGACGGATACATGTGATCGTTAAGTGTAAATAGGTGCAAATTGAGTTAAAATGTGTAGCGTTGATAAAAAAAATGTATTTAATTTTTAAGTTGCGATAATAACGTCGTGGTATCTAGGGTTGTGTCTAGTGGCATCTAGTTCACGCTAGATGCTGAACCCAAGAAGTTTTCGTAGGGCTAGACGCCACCCTAGATCATTTTTTTGCAATGTTATTTGAATAAATATTTTTATATCTTTTATATAAAAAGGGGGGGAATAGTGTAGGGGATATATTACCTATTTGCTTGCCATGCAGTTGTAACCTAATTACTTTATGTAGACCAGTGGTCAACGCGCAGCGCTGTGACGCGGTCGCGCCATTAAATTGGTCGCGTTATTAAATGCGTTGTAAAACCAGCACCATCTTTTATTGACCACTCACATAAGGAGTGTGCACACCAGCACTACCTTACAACCGCATTCTTCGCAGCGAGAGTCAATGTAAGCAACTCTATACCAGAACCTGCCGTTGACATCAAAGAAACCAGTGTCGTCGCAACCATCTGTATCCCGAACAAAAAATAAAGACATAACACTATTTTAAGAATCACTTCTCAAAAATTTGAATAAGAATGATAACGACCTTGATCGACTTTTATTTTATTATCTTTTTTGCCGGAGATGTCAAAAATGACAGAGACAACATTTCTAATTTCGCATGGAAATGATGAAAGCTTTAAACAAAGTGAGGCATCAAATCGCAGATCAGCCTACATAAACAAACTGGTCTCGATTTTCATCACGTTTTTCTGATTCACACAGCAGCAATCAATATACATCCCGTCACGGCAGTATGCTCTGCATATAGAAAATTTCACACGAAATGGATGCGGAACGAGTTTAGATGGCAAACCATGGAGCAAATAATATCCCGTATAAGTTTCCATCGTCGCGATCACACCACGGATAATAACGTTGTAATGGATATATTAATAAATGTACTAATAAGCGTAATATATGTTCTTTCAGTATGTTTTATAAAATGTGTATATTTCATTTTATTAGACTGTTGTAACGAAATTAGACCTGTTGGGCATTTATGAGCAATTAGAAGGTATAAAACTAATAGGAGGATCGGTAGTAGTTTCGAAAAGATTTCAGAAGCCAAAATCTTGTATGAGTCCTTCGGAACTCTAACTAGCTCACTATCTATAAATATCATGAAGGAATATTTGTAAATAACCACAAATATAGGCGAAGAATATCAGCGAATTTAAAAATATAAGGAAGAGTCAATTTCCATGTCCGACGATACAAAACAACAAACAATGTCGTGGTAAAAATTCCGTTTAAAGACGGCTATAAGCCTCTTGCCAAAAATGAATGGGGAAGAAAACATTACCATAGATTTGATAGAAGCAATAGAATTGTACAGCTCCATGCTAAATGAAGACGGTATACTGCTTTTGTTCAATTTCGTACTTAAGAGTATACTAACATACGGTGCCCGAATGCGCTTAAATTCTCACTTGAGTATTAATTCGGTATTAAAATTACATGCGCACACATTGACTCACACGCAAGTCAAATGCTGAATTACATCCACAACTTCAAAATACTAGATAAAGGGATATGCGATTTATTCCAAGTAGATATTTTTAATAGGTCACAATTTATAATACCAGAGGCGAGATCACCGATGTGAGTTTGACAATAAATTTGAAGGTCATCTGTGTAGAGATGGTAGGTAGAGCGAAGTTGATAAGTAATAGAATTAATGAACAAAGCAAATAGAAGAGGAGATAACACGCCACCCTGAGGCACGCCGGCAGACGTACTACGCCAAGCTGAGAAAGTATCCTCGATGCGAATACGTTGCCTAAGCCCATACAGGTCGAAACCAGTCAATTGCGATTGGAGATATATTAAAGGAACATGCCTAGGAGTATATCAAAATCGACAGAATTAAATGCATTGCTGAAGTCTAGGAGCGTAAGAATAGTAACCTGAGATTTGGCCATACCAAGACGGATGTCATCTGTGTTTTTAATGAGTGCGGTAGTCGTACTATGTCCAGAGCGGAAACCAGCCTGAAGAGGATTCAAAATATTATTTTTGGACAGGAAACTACTAAGTTGGTGTTGAACAAGACGTTCAAGGACCTTGGAGAGGAAAGAAAGTATGGAATTAGGACGATATTCAGAAAAGGAACAAGGATTAGCTTTTTTAGGTAGCGGTTAATCAAGCAAAAGCATCCTTCCAAATTGTGGGTAAGGTGCATGAGACAATTGAATTATTTAACAAAATAGTTATAATAGGAAGAACTATGTCAAGAATAGGAAGAATCATAGCACGACTTACCTCATCAGCATCCACAGCATCAGACAAGATAGACAGTATGCTCCTCTTAACATCACAATCAGCAAATTGACTAAAATGAAATGGTGGAAAATCAGGAGTCGGAAGCGAAGAAAGATGATTTATTGTATCAGTTTTGATACTACCACTGAAGGTAGAAGGAGGAGAGAAATGCTTATTTAGGGAATCAATATCTAAGTTATTAGGGGTGATATTATGACGGCGTCTTCCAACTCCCAAAGTCCTAAGGAATTTCCAGACTCTGGCTGGATCTCCATTCTCAACAGATTTGTGAATGTGGCGTCGTTGAGCTTCGCTACACATCCGATTACAGCGATTTCGGGCATAAATGTAACGGTCGCGATACGTATCAGGATCAGTTTTATATTTTGCTTTCAAACTATTTTTCTTGTTGATAGCCGTCCTGATATCCTCAGTCAGCCAAGGAGCAGATAGAAATTTAACTCTAACAGGGCGAATCGGAGCATGCTGGTCATAAAGACGCATTAATGTGGTGTTGAATAAGCCAACCTGTTCATCCACAGAATGGGCTCCAACAACGGCTTTCCAATTACAATTTGCAGCATCTTGACGTAATCTTTCAAGATTAATCGCCTTAAAGTTCCGCTGCATTAAAATTTTAGGTATGTTTTTGGGAAGACGCAATTTCAACGAGAGAAATATCAGGTCGTGAAAAGAAAAAGCGTCAGCAGAGCGTTGACCGTGCTTAGCTACAATTGGCTTCGTCAAAAACTCAGAGAAAGTAATGCCACTGCCTTTCAGAGATGTTTTCGAAAACCAGAGTTTACTTCTCACACTAGCATCCCGGAGTCTCACAGGACAGGACTGGTCTCGGCCTATCAGAAGACCGTCGCATTCGGTGGCACCGTTTAATGTCATCTGCAGTGAAATTTGTGTACTTTAATTTCTCCGTTACCGCCTTGACTACAACAGCCAGTGTCCTCCTGCTTCTCCTCTGGAACTCCGTGCATCAACAGGATCTTGCGTCTTGTGCGCATGTCAAAGGCATTTTGCTGTTGAGCTAGTAATTCCACTTGCTACTGTAAATTCTTCAGCGTGGACAATATAAAAGAATTGAAGGTGCTTAAGTCGGCAGCAACAGAAGAGACAGTAGGTGAAGTAGATGATGTGCTGGCCAAGATATAATACGTCACCATCTATATATATGGAAAGACCAATCACCGTGGCATTAATGAGTGCTACCTTGCTTTGTCTAGAAGATATTTCTGGCCTAAGATGAAGGAACAAGTAACTAAATTCATCAACAAATGCACTATCTGTAGTCAGGTCAAATATGATAGAAACCCAGTTAGACCATACCTTAACATCGTGCCCCCGCCAGGCAAGCCTTTTGAGATTATTCACATGGTCACAGTTCACAATGAAAAATTCGTTACATTCATAGATGTGTTTTCGAAGTACGGCCAAGCATATGTCATGCAAGATTGTACTGCAATCAGCATCCTCCAGGCACTATTAAAATTCTGTACCAATCATGGACTACCTCTTACCATAGTTACTGACAATGGCACTGAATTTACCAATCAGATATTTGCAGAATTCGTTCGTTCGAATGATAATGGCAACATAGAACGTTTGCATTCTACCCTTTTGGAACATTACGCATTCTTAAATTACAGCACAAAGACGAACCAGTTATAAATTTGATGCCCTATGCTATAATCGCCTACAATAGCTCTGTACATAGCTTTACTAAGTGCAAACCCTTTGACCTCATAAATGGGCATTTCGGCTCCAGAGATCCGACTGAAACAGACATTACAGAACATTTACTGTAACAATATATGATAACTCACAGAGAACGAATGAAGACTGTGTATGATATATTAAATGATGCATCTTTAGCCAACCGCACTGGCTTTATACATAATAAAAATAAGAGTCGTGAACCCGAAGTAGAATATTCACCCCAGCAATCAGTGACAGTGAAAAACCCGGTTGCTGGCCGTCAAAAGTTAGCAGCACGATACACACATGATACGGTTCTAGCCGACTTGCCGATACATATACACACATCAAAAGTGTCTAGGGATCAACATATATTTTTGCAATAACTTTTCTCCTGATTGATATTAATTAAAATTTTCTTTAAGGATTCATCAAATAAAGTGTTTTCGTTTGTCTACAGTAACGGTAAACCAAGTCACCTTTGCATTAATAAAGAAATTTGCCATTTTCATAATAAAGGGATTTTTGACATTTGAACCACTAACATTAAAGTTCGAAAATTTTATTGGGTAACTTAAGCAATTAATAATCCGTGTTTCTACCGCGAACACTAACAACACAAGAACATCGGTTTGGTATACTCAAAATGAGTTCATCCAAATCACGCTGTGGAATGGCCGCCCATGTTCGTTGCAACAACAAAAAAAGGTCTTCTTGCGACTGGATACCCTCCATATTCGGCAGAGCTCTTCTCTGTAGCATATCCCATGCATGCTCAATCGGGTTCAAGTCTGGCGACTGAGCAGGCCAGGGCATGACATTGATGTTAGCTGCGGCGAGAGTCTGTCTTGAACTCTTGCGGTGTGCGGTCGTGCATTATCATGCATTAACTGAAATAAGGGACCGATTTGCACTTGTAGAGGAACGATGACGTCTGATACAATCGTCTCAGCATAAATTTGTAATTACAAACGAAATCAGCGACAGCGTCCCAAACGCAAAATAGTTTTTCAGGACAAAACCGCTGACTATGGCGAGAGATGCCAAAAACCTAACATGACGCCAGATCAATATGAAACTGCAAAATCAATCTATTTAGAGGACTTGAAGGGCCTAGTAGAAAAACGACATGAAGTGGAACGTGACACAATTTTACAAGCTGAAAGCGCATTGTGGCTGGAGGTTCATAGGTGCCTTCTAACTGCTTCATCTTTCAGTAAGGTTGGTTACATTTAAATTAATCTGCCTTTCTATCGAATCTCACAAGGATCGGTTATGTGGGTTTGCGAATGAGATAACTATCCAAACAAATTTCCCTTACATATTCGTAAGAATTATGTCGTCTGTTTTTAGATTTGCCAGAGACGACCTAACGTCAGTTCTGCGCCCCTGGTGAAGTCACTCGTCTATTCGTATTCTTTGGACAAAGTTCCGGCTGTCGAATACGGAAAAAGCAACGAACAGCGAGCTATAAGGCAGCTGCGGCAGCAAGAAGAAATGTGGGCTGTTCGTGGATGAAAAAATATTTTTCTAGGGTGCGTCTCCAGATGGTATCTTCGAAGAAGGTACAATTGAAATAAAGTGTCCCTATTCGGCACGCAATATTCACCCTGAACAGGCCGTAATAGAAAAGAAAATAAAATTTTGGAAAATCGATGGCTCCTTAAACAAAAACCATGACTGGTATTACCAAATACAAGGACAGCTACATATCAGGTGGGTACCTTATTACTAATTAATTATAAACTAGCTATACGCCTTATTACCGTATATATATAATGTACGTATTACATCCGGTTTGAATATGTATTTTTGGGTTTATTAAAATATTATTTATTTTCAGCAAGAACAATGTTTGTTTGCTGTGTGGACGGGAGACGAATTTCCTCTAAAAACGGCGAAAATATCTAGAGACGACGAGTTTTGGACCACAAAAATGGAAAGTAAATTGGTGGACGTTTGTGAAAAAGGTTTTTGCCCGAGTTGATCGATCCCAGAAAAAATCGATCAATGCCAATCAGGCACTTGACTTATTAATGATTATATATATTAGAATCAAGTTAATTTTTTTTATTATCTAGACTTTCCTTAATATATCCTGATTCTGATACAGACATTATCATACAAATAATACACAAACATACATTTTATTCGACATACGTCGCAAAAAAATATCAAGATTATTCATGCGTAGCGTAATACGAATACGGCTAGCGCTCACTTCACACAAATCACACACAGTACAGCTAGCGCTAGGCGTCAACGCTCATCGCGATTTAGCGATCGTGTAATGTTTGACTTGATATGAATAGGTTGCACGCTCTTAAAAGAAGCTACCTTTTATCCACCTTCCAAAAGGAAAATCGAATATACAGTATCATCTTTATGTTAAAGAAGCGAGTGAGGTATGTAAGGATCGGGTCACGTGGCGCTCGGTTCTCTCTGCCTACCCCGTAAGGGATTTGGCGTGAAGTTATAGATAGACAGATCTGTATAGTTCACCTTCCTTTGGAAGTTACAATACGTTAAAAGTGGTCCGGTGGGAAGTAAACTATTTGGCCAATGCACTAACTGATACTGAGATTAAAGTTTTAATTAAATGGAAAAGTTTTTAATAGAAGTTACCTTTAGTCTGCTTACGAATGTCACTTTTGGATGGCGACCACCAGTTGACCACCGCCCAAGCAAAGGGAAGTAGATGTGTAACAATTTGCAGATGGGTGCTAGAAGTAGTTAATGGATATTTTAAAAGAGACTATCGATAGTATTAGGCACAGTTTTATTATATATTAATAAATCTGTACCTAATATGATGATATATTTTCAAATCACAGCGAGTTTAAATAACAAGTTTGGTGTTCGCCTTTGCGATAGAGCTAATGCAGGACAAATCCTAAATAAAATCCATGAAAGGATGTTCTTTTAAACCAATTTATCAACTCTAGCAACAGAACTTAATCTTAATAGACTGGCAGCCTTTTTCAGAAGCATACAAGAAATATTCGATTCGTTTCTAGAATTAAATGAATTAATATTATTCGCCTTTGGAACGTACCAAATTCGTCAAGCACGATCTTATTATGGCGAACGCGTACGTTTCCATGGCGGATACAGAATAAAACTTTGTTGAGACACCTGCACAAGTACTCGATAATGTAAGATACAATGAGGAAAATTCATTAATAAGAGGAAAAATAAAATCAAGGCATGTGTGTTCCTGGTTTTTGGCCTGTAAAACTACTCGCACCCAATCAGCTTACCTAGTGTCTCATGCCCTCAGCTCTGCCGCCACCCACCATACACTCTAATAAAGTGTATACGACAAAGAAATGTCTTTTTCTATATGTTTGTATATGTTTCTCACGATTCGTGGATTTTCAAGTGATTCAAGTGTTTTTTTTTTATATTTGCAGCGCCAGAGTTCGTCGGGTTTCTGGGCGATAGCTAAATGTTTTATGGGAATTTTTAAATTCTCATAGGTATGTTGCTGTCGCCTATAACCGATCTCTCAAGGCAAAGGAATATTCCACAAGGAAATGGAGAGAAATTGCAGAAATTTCTGAATTCTCACGGGGAGGCAGATCACAAAGACTGGAGGAGCTGGTCTAAGGTAGTACACAAGTATTAAACTTATCAAATCAAAAAGTTTTGTATTCGTGCATTCATACTTTTTCATTAAATTTTGTTACAGTACTGGGTGGACTATAACGCAAATTTAAAAAAAAAATTGTCTTTGCTTTACGTGCCTCCCAGGCGAGGACTGGAAGAGGCCCTTCCACGAAGCAGCCCTTGACCGATACAGAACAAAGATTCTTCCAAATATTAGGAGAGAATTTAGGGCAAGGGATGCCGGGTATTCAAGTGGAACTAATTGTACAAGTGGAAACAAAAAGATTTTTTATGGATATCAGATAACTAATAGGAATATTTTTTCCACACTAGACGCACAATAAACAAATAATCTTACTAGTTACTTATTTGTATAAAGAAAAATTTAACAAAGACTAAGATTTGTTTTCAGTAGGTCCAAGAGTGACATTAAAATGTACAATGTGCATGATAAGTCCAGGATTATCATGGTACTTGCTGGTATTACATAGAAAATATCTCAACATTTTTTAAACTACATTATAAACAAGCATACAGCCCGCCTGATGTTAAGTGATTTCTGTAGCCTATTACCGCTTGCAATACAAAATGTGTCGCTCGCGCGTTGTCTCCCCAGCAGCGTACGCAGCAGCTCTTCAACATCTGGTGACCTCACTCACTCGCTGGAACATAACAATCCTCCGGAAAATTGATATTTGATTACTTCCTAAATGGGCACAAATGCTCATCACATAAATGTTCGCCGTATGCAGAGATTGAATCTGGCAACTCAGTATGGCAGGAAGGTCACTTGTACTAATAGCGGTTATATTGTCTATTCTGGTCGATGTAATAGTGTCGACGTTGTTATTATCTAACAAATAAGATTATTATTTATTTTGTGAAAAATGAAGTTTAAGACTTTTTGTTAACAGCGTTCAGCAAGTACTGCTGGAGGTGTGGGAGAATTTTCGGCCGCCCAATCCATTTTAATTGAACACATGTTGGACCCACCACATGCTGTTCAGGAAGTCCCGCTCGAAGAGCATCCTCCTCTAGACATACCGCTCCAACATCCAGCATCCCTAAACAGAACCCCTACCATCTCCCCGCAACCACAACCCGCAGCAGCACAAGCAGTACGAACCCCAAGGCGCCGGCGTCGCAGGCGAGAGCTGCCAATGACGCAGGAGGCTGTTCGGCGTGCCCTTGTTCAATCTTCTCAGCAGCGAGCAGATGAGTTAGAAGTGCTCAAGCTTTGGAGATTGAGCGAGAGATAACTAGTATAGAAAACACATTACATACTCGTAGAATTGAAAGGCATTTATATTATTATATATTTTTCTTTTATATTATTCTTTATTTGCCATTGGGTCCTAATGGACGCTCAGACACGTGTTTTAAAACCTACCAGCATTTCGGAATTGACCACTGGCGAAGAAATGCCGAAAGAAACTTGCCAATACAGGTCTTTTTTAAATCAACAAATAAATATTACAATAAATATTAAATAAATGTCAGCATGTAAATACATTAAATTGATATGTCAGATGAATATTATATTCAGTTAAATAATACATCAGTTAATAAGTAAAGTCTTGATAGTAAAATTAAATGCCTGTTAAATAAAATTAAAGTACATAAATCATTTAAAAACATCTTTGTTAGTTACATGTTCTATATATAACTCTACAATAAGCCTTTTGGCAGAGGGGATGGCTATATGCGAGCGAAACTATGTTGCTAGCGTTCATAGGCTACGGTAACCGGTTCACATCAGTTCGGCGTTATGCTTGTTTGTAGTTTGTTGTATGCACCCAATGTGGTATACAAAAAATTCAGTGGCAGCCTAGCCTTGTAACGAAAGTTGTAGCCATGGTTGAAATCCCTATTAGCCTAGGCGCACACGGGCCACAGGCGACAGCCACAAAACGCCGCCACCGACATATTTCCTGTAGTTTTCATACGTTTTATACGGACTTGCCGCACACGGTTGACGCCGGTGGCCGCCACACGCTACAAATCGTCGCTGGTAGCTTCTTGTAACCCGCACCGGCCACTAAACGCCGACACAAAACGCCGCCACACGCCACTCGCGCGATTCCCCACCCCTCTCTCCCTTACCTCAGTTAACCTGTTATAGTCGAAGGCAACGCATGCACGCAAAGTCAGTTGATTGAAATAAAATAATATGGATATAGAATTATTTATATCAGAGATTCAATCTCGTCCTGCTATTTGGGATTCAAATAGCGATAGTTACAGTAATAGGAGTGAAAAAGTAAAGGCCTGGGAAGAAATCAGTGAATTGTTTGTGGGAAATTTTTCGAATAAAACTGCCAAAGAAAAATATTGAAGGTAAGTTTTTATTTATTACCAGGTTTTAGCGTATTTTTTTCAATCATAGATAACAGTGATACTGTTAGGGGACTTCAATGCTCATCCCGGCACACTCTTTGGTAAGGAACTTTTTGACTTTTGTACTGAGCAAAAATGGATATGTGCTGATATAGAAAAATTGGGAGCAAATTCTGGTACTTTTACTTTTGTAAGCGATGCTCATGGGTCACATAGATGGCTCGATCATTGTGTAGTCACAGAGGCGGCCTGGCAGTTAATTACAGAGGTCCAGGTATTATACGGTGTGTACTGGTCCGACCACTTGCCTCTCTTAGTAAGTTGTAACCTTAATTTAATACGGCCTAAAATTACCATTAGCCATCAATCTGTAGATAAAATTATGTGGGGTGACAGGAATGTTGACCAAATTAAAAAATATCATGTGCTATGTAACAATATGCTAAGAGATGTTGATTTTCCATTGGAATTATCCGATTGTGCAGGAAAAATGTGTGGTAACAGTTCGCATAAAAATATAATAAACAATATGTATAACAAAATAGTGCACACATTACAAAAAGCAGCTTGTTTTTGTTTTGAAAAGTATATTGGTAAAAAACGATATGTTATAGGATGGAATAAGTATGTTAAAGATGCGCACGCTGAGGCTAGGCTACATTATCAAAAATGGCTTTGGTACAATAAGCCACAAACAGGTCCTCTTTATAATAAAATGTGTGAAACTAGAAAAATATTCAAGTCGAAATTGAAATGGTGTCAAAATAATGCTGAACAATTAAAAATGAACATATTAGCTAAATGTCACAATACTAAACAATTTTCAGATTTTTGGAAAATGACTAATAAGATGAATCCTAAGCCAGGTTTAACCAAGAGTGTAGAAGGTCTTAACGAGCCTGTTCTAATAGCTAATATGTTCAGTAAGCATTTTCAAGTTACCCCTAGCATGGGTGTGCCTGAGTTGCCTGTGATATCAGAGTCTAACAATTTTATAAACATGTACCATATTATTTTCACAGCGAAGGATGTTACATCGGTTCTTGGTTGTATGTCAAGAGGTAAATCACCTGGTCATGACTCATTAAGTGTTGAGCACCTCAGGCACGCCGGTGTTCATCTCCCTAGGGTGTTGGCCATGTTGTACAATTTTTGTGTTGGTCATTCCTACCTACCAGAGGACTTGACTAGGACAATTGTTGTGCCTGTTGTTAAAAATAAGAATGGAGATCTCTCGGACAGGAACAATTACAGACCAATATCTTTAGCTACCATAATATCCAAGGTGCTGGACGGTTTGCTTGACAAACAACTGCGAAGATTCTTAAATCTGCACGATGGCCAGTTTGGGTTCAGGCCCGGACTGTCCACTGAAGCTGCTATCTTGTGTCTCAAGCAGACTGTTCAGTATTATACAAGCAGAAACACACCTGTCTACGCGTGCTTCCTGGACATGTCTCAGGCCTTTGATATGGTCTCATATGAGATTCTTTGGCAGAAGATGGCTAATGAGACTAAATTGCCTGGAGAGTTGGTCTCCATTTTTAAAGCATGGTATAAAGGTCAAACCAACTATGTAAAGTGGGCAGGTTCATTATCGGGCGCATACAGGTTACAATGTGGTGTGAGGCAGGGGGGTATTTCGTCACCTTCTATTTTTAACCTGTACGTGAACAGTCTGATCGCTGAGCTCAGCAATGTTGGTGTTGGATGCTCAATTGATGGTAAATTTGTTAATAACATTAGTTATGCTGATGATATGGCACTTTTGACTCCATCAATCGGAGCCTTGAGGAAGCTGATTAGTGTTTGTGAAAGGTACGCGGAGGCTCATGGGCTCAGCTATAATGGAAAGAAAAGTGAGGTGATGATTTTCAAATCAGGTAAAAAGACATACGCAAGACCATATATCCAGCTTGCTGGTATTGAACTGAAAGTCGTTAATAAATTTAAATACCTGGGCCACTGGGTCTCAGACGACCTATGCGATGACCTTGATATTGAGAGGGAACGCAGGGCATTGGCGGTTCGGTGCAATATGCTGGCCCGTAGATTTTCCCGTTGTACTAAGGATGTAAAAATAACCTTATTCAAGGCATACTGCCAATCCATGTACACGTGCGGCTTGTGGACTACATATACGCGCCGAGCCATCAATGCTCTGCGTGTGCAATACAACAATGGGTTTAGGATGTTGTTGGGGCTGCCTCGTCACTGTAGTGCGTCAGGGATGTTTGCTGTAGAACGCACAGATGGGTTTTATAGCGTAGTGCGTAAAAAAATTGCGTCCCTGTTACGCCGCATGCGGAACAGTGCCAACAACATTGTAAACATAATTGCCCGAGAGGATAGCACTATTGTACGCCACTGGGTAAAGGTTCATTTATCGCCGGCAGGCCAGAGGCGGGCAGTTAATGCATGAATTGTAGGCACTCGAAATAGTCATATGCTTGCTCTATACTAATATAATTTAAGTAATCATGTATACTAACTCAACTTATGGGCTATGCCCGAAATAAATGATTTATTATTATTATTATTATAGATCTAAAATCTGTTTTCTTGCCAAGGTATTGCTCCTTCATTCGTAAAATAATCTTTTAACGTGTCTCTTGCAGTAGAAGCTCGTGTTCGAGTCCGAATATTTTTAAAGTGTGACGTTTTTTTTTTTTTTTTTTTTTTTTTCCCATAGCGTCTGACTGATTTATGTCAGACTTTCTTCTAAGGTTTTCTCTGGCTGAACCAGAGGTTTTTGCAACTGAAGTAAATGTTGTTCACTATAAGGTTTGTCCATCCGTGTGGTTGTCTTGTCCGTGTGGTTGTCATGTCCGTGTGTTGTCATATATCCGCGTGTTTGTCTCGTCCGGTTTAATATTAGTGTTTGTTTTTATTAATTGTTTGTTCTGCGAGTGTGACGTTGTAACCGTCTCTTTGGCGAACGAAATTGTGCAAAATGCAACAGGCTTTCACAATATCTTCTGAGAAATGAACAGACGTGGGCGATGAAATATTCTCGTACTATTTGCTAGTACACCGAAAGTACACTCAATGCAACGTCTGGCACGGCTTAACCTATAATTGAAAACTTTGTTTCCTAAATCCAAATATTTTCCAGCATAAGGCCTCATCATATTTTCACTGAGACCAAATGCTTCATCACCGATAAATGTATAGTTCAATGGTTGCCGATTGCCGACTTCTCGTGGAGAGGGGATATTTAATGTCTTTTCGTGTATTTTTTCACACAGTTCACTTTCTTTAAATATTGTAGAATCGTATGCTTTACCATATGCCCCAACATCCACGAACGTAAAAAGTAAATTCGAGTCGCATGTTGCTAAAAGTACTATTGATTTTTTTTTTTTATAGTTAAAGTACAAGGAACCGGTATCAAATGGATGAATAATTCTTATATGCTTGCCATCTATGGCGCCTAAACAATTAGGAAATTTAGTATTTTGAAGAAATCCACTAGCAATTTCATTCCACATGTCTTGGGTAGGTTCCGGAATACAAACGGCTTTCAAGCGGTTCCAAATCAGTTGACATGTTTCTTGTACAATTTTACTTGCTGTAGAAGCCCCACGGTGGTAAGTGAGTTCAAAATCCGCAATCGAGCATCCAGTTCCTAGATACCAGAAACAATGAAGTAGAAAGTTTTGTTCAGCATTTTAAGTGTTCATCCTTTGCTTTTAACTTTTTCTACTATTGTTGTTACAGTAACTAAATTACAGAAGAAGTGGAAGAGTCTTCGCGAGTTTTAGTAAAGAAAGTAGAGAAAATGCAAAAAACAAGAATGTTGCGAGTAGTTCGGAAGCATCCGGCAGTAAGCAATACATTTATTACAAAAAACTATCTTTTTTGAATTGTTTAAAAGAAGTAAGACCGCCTGCCGATGTGGCTCCTGAGGGTAATAATGCAGAAACACCTACTCCAAACACTTTCGGAAAATTTAAAGCGTAAATATGACACAATAGACAACGTAAATGATCCCGATAAACAATTTCTGATGTCGCTGCTTCCACATGTAAAAAAAATTAAAGAACGTTGTAAACTTGATTTTCAATCTGATATATTACAGCTAATTAGAAAGTACACCCATAATAAAAATTATGAAACCTATTCGGCGCAATACTACGGGTATTCTTCTGGAAACACTAATATATACACTACACAAAACTCTACTACATCTACCCAGCCTTCACCTATAATCCAGCATTCTCCAACTCATTCTTATTATTCTGACCAGTCTATGGAAAACAGTTCTATTATCGAAGATATGTTCCGTGATGATGACGAGTGATAACAAATTTGCTCATATTAAACATTCTGAATAAATAAATATAAATATTTACGTGTTTTATTTTTAACTAGCTATTCCCTCTGTTTTTTTTTTTGCATTTTATATGTATCGATTTTTACTCCTCGATATTGTAGTTATTGAATAGTGAAAGACATATTTCAGTTCGACTAGAACTTCCAGAGATTAGCACGTCTAAAAGTACAAACAAAAATGTCTAAGACTCACAATGTTTAATATCCGATATGAGTTACTTTAGCATTTAGGTATAATATTAGTAGAGATTATAAATATAGTATAGATTATTAGTATTCCATGGAATTTTATGCTAGTGATTGTTTTTACTTTTTTGGATGGTTTATAAGATTATCGAAATGCTCGTTACACTTGTGTACATTTGTTAAAATTGGCTGTATCCAATAACTACGGTTTCGTCTTTTACGACTACGTTTTTTTATTAGAAGCAGCAAAATCAAACCTTCTTCGTCTGAGTCCATTATGATACTGCGTGCATGGTTTGAAAATAGTAGCAGCCACCGATCGCAAGTGTCGACCACCGGCCACAAGTGGCTGCCGCGTGCTTCAGCTACCTTTGCGGCCGCTTCTAGCTTCTCGTGGCGGCGTTTGTGGCTGTGGCCGGTGGCCCGTGTGCGCGGACCCTTATTGGTTAAAACTTAATTAAGGCGACACATCGAAAAATTAGACAAACTTTCATCGAATAATATTGAATATTGAATTTGCTTGCTCAAATACGCGATTGTGTAAAATTGATCGATAATAATTACTTTCCAAAACACCTCCTGAAAATCATTATTTTTTATTTTTTACTAGTTTTTATCCATAACCCTAATTACAATCGGAAAGTTTTTTTTTATTTATTTCGGTGTATTGTTTTTAGTTTTATTTTTTCATTTCTTTTTTACATTAATTTTAATATATATAGCATATATTTCGAGACTATATATTAATTTAATTTAATAGGTTTTACTTTTTTAGTTTCCAATATGTCTACCTTAAGGCTGTATACTATATTGGCTGTGGTTACTCGTTGGAACTTTTTTTAAAAGCTTTCATGAATAATATTTCTAAACAAACGTACGATTATTTTAACTTTATAAACATATTTAGTTATATCTCCACCAAAAAATATATATTTAAGTCATGTATATTTGTGTAATAAAGTACTTACAACATGGTAGCGCCTCCATAATACAAATACAAGTTTTCACTTTCAACAACACGTAGGCAGAACGTATTCGCACTGAGTTTAGCATAATACTGGCAGCACGCCCGATAAAGCGGGAGAGTCGAACAATAGATTTTTTTACAAACCAGTCTCGCTCACTCGTAAAAGATCTTTTGTTGCTTCTTGTTTATTAAAGGTTCGGGAACATCCAGAACACGAATTAGATGTTTTTCAATGAGTTTGTATTTATCAATTATGTCGTCGTAAATGTATCATTTTGCCTTGTGTGCGCCCTACCTCTCTTAAAACACCCATATCAAGACAAATAGACATGTTCATACGCACAAATGTTTGCCTTGTGTGGTAATCGAACCCACGAGCGTTGGTGTCAAAGTAGCATTATTAATCACTGCGCCACCGAGCTCAAAAGGTACGTTTTCTTCATACAACGTCTGACTCCTTAGGAGCTTACTGGTGACCTCACTCACTCGCAGGATCACAACAAACCTCTAGGAAATTGTTATTTGGGTGCAATTTTCTGTGAGGTGAAGGTGCTTCCACAGACGGGCTGCTTTAACGCACCCTACCTTGTAAAAAACACCCAGACCAAGACAAACAAACATGCACACAAATGTTTGTCTTGTATGGGAATCGAACTCACGAGCGTTGGTGTCAAAGTCGCGTCATTCACGACTGAGCCACCGAGCTCGTCAAAAAGATACGCACTACAACGCAAAAATATCGCGACGGTTTTACAGGGAAGCCAGGCTCCTATGATATTGGCACAGCAGGTGAACGTGCACGGCATAACGTTACCGTCGACGGCAATTAAAAATAGTATTCATATATTTTCATACATTTGAGTTCCTTGTGTTCTTGTTGTGCCATGGATGTCCACGGTAATATCGTCATCACAAAAATGATAAAAGCGCATTAGTAATATAGCACTGGCCTACCTTTCCTTTTCCAGAACGTCGTTTGTAAGTTGGCAGGGAATATCTGGTTCAGATGAGATTAGCTTTAATTCTAAAGATGCTATCTCTTCCAACCTAACCTGTAGTACATGTAGGTTATAGGTGTATAAATTGATTGTATTTATAAAACTGGTGTATAACACATACGGCGACAGGTCAAGCTATGCAAAACCATTTCACCTTTACTGTTATGACATAAGATGAATGGATGGTAAAGCTTGGCATTGTCCATACATCCAATACGAAGATTTAAATTTAAATGATTTGTATCTAATTAATATTTCGTTAATTGATAAAATACAGGTAGTATTTTATTAATTAACGAAAAGCGAACTAAAATTGGATACTACGGTATTTTCAGTTTAACTTTGCTTAAGTAAGTTTCGTAATTTTATAGCTAGGAAATGTCAACACCATTTCTTTCAGAAAATTAATTAGAGATACATTTCGAAAAGAGGAACAACTTAATTTAGTTTCGTACATTTAGGTGGCGTGTGGATATTGGGTATTAAAAGTTTAATTTCTTCTTTGCAGTCTAGTTCCCGTACGTCTTCTATGGATGGCGAGTCAGGTTGTCACACCTTTATAGACGAACGCAGCCAGGAATCAGCAAACAGTATTGATAGTAAATTTAGCCATGTTAGTAATTCTCCCTGTAGCGAAATAATCTCAATTGAAAGTGAATTCATAAAGCCCGATAGAAATAAATCTTCATTAATAAATAATACGAACATCGCCCGTTCAAAACTTAATTCCTTAGACCATATTGATCTGAATAATGATAATCAAGGGGGTGATAAATTTAACAATATCCCAAATCCGCAACCCAAAAGTCCTATTGTTAAAAATAGTGTTTGTAATAAAGATTTCTGATTTTACTGTGAGAACCTAGTTTTAAATTTTGCAAGACGTTTATATACACACCACGTTTATGAAACTGAAGTTCAAAAAATTTTATCGTTACCTAAAAAAAGTATTGAGAGAAAACATCTCATTACAGAACTAAAAAAAAGGAAATTTTATTTAAAATTCAGTTGAAGCGAAAACACAAATTTACCGATTATTTGCCTTGTACTACTTGCCTGGGCTTTTATTCAAGACGCTTTTTATGGAAACACAAAAAGAAGTGTGCTGGACAAAACAATAAAAATGTTCAATCTGAAGCTCAAGATTTATTAATAAGAAATATGAACATCGATAGAAAACTTAAAGATACTGTATTTAGTCGAATGTGAGCTGATAACATATCGCTTGTCGCTAAAACAGATGTACTTTTCTGCGCATTTGACTCTCAATATTTAAAAACTCATAGAGAAGCACATTTTGTTAACGTAGTTTTCCGAAAAATTAGTGTAAAGGCAAAATTATTAATCATATTAAGCATAAAGCAGTGTTGCAATATAGCTATTATGCTTGCATTGAAAAAACAAGGGCCATACATGGAAATAAATACCGGCGAAATAGAAGCGGCTGCAAAACCTTAATACAGCTCTTAGACTATAATTCGAAATTTGATATTTCAAGTCAAGCTGTAACAGACTTGAACAAAAAAAAGTGGAATAAAGTTACTATAATTCCGTTAGCGAACGATTTAAAGATTCTAAAAGAATTTCTGAATAACAAATCTGCAGAAGCGTCTAAAAAAAATCAAGGAAGGATTATATGATGTTAAGACATATACAGAACTTTTGGAGATCATTTTCTTGATTTTGGTGCAGTGTTCTTATATTAGCAGTGTAATAATATTGGTAATTATACGGATATTATTTTAAAATTTTAAGTTGTAGCATAATCCACATATCATCCTGCATCTAGTGAATGTTAGTGGCATCTGAGATAAAAGTATGTTCATAAATTCATACCAGTTCAGATGTCACGTATACTCGAATTGCAATGTAATCCCATCTTCTTGTGAGTTGAGCAGTTAACTGAATTTATGTTATTTCGGATACCATTGTATGAGTAATATAATTATGTACTGTGGTTGTGAATAATCGAATGAAATAAAAAAAAGATTATTTAATGCAGAGTCTTACTGCTAAATCGACGCAGACCTGGTGAGCTACAAAGAATTAAAGTACATGACTACTTGGAAAATGACATAAATGTTGATAAGTATGAAGAATTTGATCGGGCACTCACTATGTGTGAGCGAATTTTAGTAACAATTTAAACGAGTGGTTATTAGAGGCAAGCGTGGCCGTGGTGTACCTGTGCTATTTAACAAAGAGGTAGAAGATATCGAAACATTGTTTACGATAAGGAATAAATTTGTTTCTACAAGCAATACACTACTATTCGGGAACCCAGGATTTGACACATCGATTTATGGCTATAAAGTTCTGGAAAAGTATTCAAAATTATCCGGGGCGAAGAACCCAAAAGCAATTTCCTCCACAAAACTGCGAAAACATTTAGCATTATCGCAAATATTAAGCATGACTAAAAGTGACATGGAACAATTGTCTACGTTCATGGGCCATACCAGCGATGTTCATAAGAAGTCGTATAGGCTGCCAGATGATATTTATTGCTTATTCTAATGGAAGACCGTAAAGCAGATGCTTACAGAGGAAAAAGTCTAGACGATATAGTTATGATTTAAACGAAGAGTTGGAAGAAGGAATCATTGACAATGAAGAAATTTTAAGTTACGATTTACCAATGACACAAATGCCAATTGAAGATCATCGACCGCAAATGTGTAATGAAAATTACTCATGCTCTTCTGGTATTCAGAATACGTAGGTCACACTATAAGTTTTGCGTAACTTAAAAAAACAACATGTTATAACCAAAATATTTTGTTTATTGCTTTTCAAAATACTCTCCTTTACATTTTAAACATTTTTTTCATGTGATCGAACCATTTTTTAAACAGGAGGACCACAGATCTGAAGGCATGTTTTCTACGTGCTGATTGAACGCTATCACTGCCTCTTCGGAGTTGGTAAAAGTGAAACCTCTCAATCAACTCTTTGATTTTGGAGAAAATACAGAAATCACAGGGTGCTAGGTCGGGGCTATGCGCAGGATGGGTAACGAGTTGTACTTTTTCGGAAGTTAAACATGACTTTGTTTTATTGGCCGTGTGTGAAGAAGCGTTGTCATGATGTGGGAGAACGCGGCTTTTTAGTCGTCATTCGCGAACTTTTTCTAACACCCTGGGTAAACAAATGGTAGCTTTTGATCTTCAAGTGGAATTATGCAGATGGGACCCGTAGCTAAGAAAAAAAACGCGATCATTTTTTTACCAACGTTTCTCGCCTGCCTCACTTTTGTTGGCCTGATCTCATTTTCAAACACTCATTCACAAGATTGCTGTTTTTTTTTCGGGTTCAAAACAATAAATCCACGTTTCGTCTCCTGTGACAATATCATAAACAGCATTAGAATGTCCGTGGTTGTACTTCAGTAGCATCTGTGAGCACCATTCCACGCGAGCCCGCTTCTGCTCCGCTGTCAGTTCATGAGGAATCCAACGACAACAAAGTTTCCGAACTTTCAATTCTTCGTGTAAAATTTTGTGAATTTGGCTCATACCAATCCCCAATAGTTCTCGAATTGTCTCATAGGTAATCCGCGGGTTTTTTTTAATTAGCCGCTTAACAGTAGCCACATTATTTACGTTGAAGGCCGCCCTTCACAAAATTCGTCATGTAAAGAAACTCGACCTCTCTCAAATTCAGCAAACCATCGCCTCACGGTGCTCAAAGAAGGTGCTTCTCTCCCAAAAGCATTTTGAAGACGAACAGCATAGTATTGCGGAGAGAGAGAACTTTTAAAACCATAAAAAATCATTTCGACTCAATTCCATTTTCGTTGCATACGTAGAACTTTGATGTGTGATAAAAAACAATTGACAAATGATTTCCCGCCAATTGTTTTTTTTTTTTATTACTAAGTAGGTTGCAACGTTTCAAAAAATATAACATTCGAAATTCAAATAGATCCGATTAGCTAGAAGTGCAAAACTTTTAGTGTGCCCCATGTATAACATCGGATTCAAATCTCCAGATGATATTGTCAGCATCTACTGAAAAAAATGTAAGAAAAGGAAAAAATCGGGCAAGTGCGAGTCGGATTATCTATAAAAACGAAAAAAAACAATGTTATAACAATATATAGCGGCAACAGAAATACATCATCTGTGAAAATTTCAACTGTCTAACTATCACGGACGGACGGACGGACGGACGGACAGCGGAGCCTCAGTAATAGGGTTCCGTTTTACCCTTTGGGTACGGAACCCTAAAAAGAGAACATTGGTACCATGGACTACAGAACAAAAGAAAGTAGTACAACCTCCTAATAGATGTGAATGCGAAACTCTTAAAGAGCATCACCCTGAATTGCTATTAAATAAAGACTGGCTGAAAAAAAAAGTTTTTGTCCAAAACGTTTATACCAAAAATTAGTTTTTAACTTTAGTATTTTGTTTATTAATAAAAGTTCTCGAATCTAAGAGACCCTTCATATATCGTCGGTTCGGTGCTAAAACCCAATAAGTGACCAAAATTGAGAAATTGATCTTTTTAACCCAATATACTTAATTTTTGACGATCTTTCTAGTAGTGTAATCAGATATGCGGATTTCAGAGTATAACATATTGATGTGTGAGTTAAATACCCAGAAGTGTCCGTTTTCGTCTTATTTTATTAGTGTAAAATACTATAATAAATTAAAAGTATAAAATTAACTTTTATATTTGGTGGAAGAATCAAATAGGGGAAGTCCGGGCATAGTGAATAGCTCAGGCAAAGAGAATACCTTTCATTATTTCAAAATGGCACGCACCTCAGTCGTAAACAAAGAGAGTTAGCGCAAGGTGCCGCGTCGTTTGAGAAAAATAAAATAAAAATCAAAAAGTGATAGTTCGTTACGATATTTCAAGGTACGTATATTCATAATTACTCATGTATATGTTGTGTTATTATTTTGGCTTGATTGTATCCACAAACTGCATGCTTTCTTGTTGAAATACTGTAAGTTCTAGTGAGATATTGTTTTTGGATTTTTTATAGGTTAAGTTAGGTCCAACAAGTACCTATTGGGCAATGTGAACACGGACAAAGTGGATACGGTATTCACTTTGCCCAATAGTATTCGATTTACCCGGTAGACATTTTGATTAATGATTTTTGTTTATATTGTTATAGATGGTTTACAAATATAAAATCAAGCCCAATGGAGTGAGGATGATATGATGCTTGCAATAGCAGACTGCAATGCTGGTATTTCTGTGAAAACAACGGTAAGAAAATATGGCTTACCTTACGCTACTTTGTATAGGCATTGGAAAAAAGGTAGTTCGACAGCTCAGCTTGGACGTTTTCGTAAAGTGTTCAATGACCCACAGGAGGGTGATCTTCAAACGTATTTGCACGAGGTGGACAACACTTTTTATTGCTTAACCCGTGAAGATTTTAAAGCGTTGGTTTACGTTTACGCAAAAAAGAATAGTCTCACATATCCACCAAGTTGGGATAAAAATGAAAAGGCTGGGGATGATTGGGTTGCAAGATTTACGAGTAGAAATCCGCAAATAACTCTAAGAATGCCAGAAGCGACGTCTATTGCTAGACTTAAAAGTTTCAACCGTTCACAAGTGGAGAGATTCTATGAGCTGTTGAAAAACCAAACGGAGAAACATTATATTGATGGTACCAGGATATGCAACGATGATGAAACAGCATCCAAACTTCAACAAAGAAACCACCCAAAGTCCTTTCCGTCAATGGTAAGAAAGGCGTTATTTTGCGAAAGTCAAATTTACATGCAATTTGATTCAACCTGCTTTGCGTGCTTCCGCCACCAATTAGTTCATGCGGCCTAGCGCCGGCAACTAGTAGCATGTTATTCTTACATAGCAATTAGTGAATAATATCGTCAATCCTACTATTAGAAACTCTAATTAAGCACAAGCGCACCTAAATTATAGAAATTAACTAAATTACAATTCAATTTGATCCAACCTGCTTTGCGTGCTTCCGCCACCAATTAGTTCATGCGGCCTAGCGCCGGCAACTAGTAGCATGTTATTCTTACGATTAACGTCTACAATGCCTGATGATGCCTCGTGGAGAGGTGAAACACGTGTCGCAGCGACGACCAGGCCAATCGTGCCGCGACGGTGGTGGTGGGGGCATGCGGATTCTGTTCCAGATGGCGGACGACATGGCCATGGCAGCGTCGGTATGTAGCACGCACTAACAGTAGGTGCCGGCCGGCGCTAGGCCGCATGAACTAATTGGTGGCGGAAGCACACAAAGCAGGTTGGATCAAATTGAATTGTAATTTAGTTAATTTCTATAATTTAGGTGCGCTTGTGCTTAATTAGAGTTTCTAATAGTAGGATTGACGATATTATTCACTAATTGCTATGTTAGATGTTTCTGTATAGTTTTTCAATCCACATTTTTAAACTGTATTGTTAACGGTTATTTTTATTAATATTCTTACTGATTCAGCTTGTGATCGCAACATCATTGATCATTATTTCATGCTTGGCTTCCACTTCGAAAAGGATACACGTTGATTACCGGAAAGAAAAATGATGTTGCAGTCATTAACATGAAATCGGACTTTGTCTGAAATATCCATTTTCCGGAAATTCCAGGGGCTCAGTCCGAGGATCAATAAGAGGCTACACTGCTACAGTTAATCGCTAAATCTGAATGATCTGATGCTGGCGTCTCGACGACCAGGAGTTTGGACATTGCTACCCCGTCCTCATATACAGTCGGCCAGGGAAGTGGTAGTTCTTATTGAACTCGTCAAGCTACTCAGTCTCAGAGCCTAATTCGCCACCCCCGCTCTACCGTGTCTATGTCTAATCTAATCTAATATTTTGTTTTTGTTCAGTAAGTTTTTTAAAATAAAATTGTATTTTGTCGTAAAAAAATCTAATCATTTCCTCCTTTCTTCTTTTTAAAATCCATAGTTAATGTTGACGGACTAAAGCGTCACACTGTTTCCGAACGAAAGACCCATTTGTTTCTTTAGTTATGTATGTTTTCTGCTTCGTAATGACTCATATTTAAAATTAATTTAGTATTATATATTTGATTATTTAGGCTAGTAACGCTACTTTGACACCAACGCTCGTGGGTTCGATTCCCACAAAGGACAAATATTTGTGTTCATGAACATGTGTGTTTGTATTGATCTGGGTATTTTTAAGAAAGATAAGGCGTATTAAAGCTTGTCTGGGGAAGTACTTTCACGTATCACGATGTAACATCTCTGGTTGTTGTGTTCCTGCGTGGGAGTGAGGTCATCAGTAAGCTCCTAAGGTGTTGTTGTGTTAACAGTAAAGGTGGTATCGCGCGAGTAATACGTAATGTATTACAAGCGTTCATAGGCTACGGTAACTGTTTTATATCAGGTAGGCCATACGCTTGTAAAATACCCGACGTTGATAAAAATAATGTTATTTTGAACTATTTTGACGGCAATTTCGCTAATATATTCTTTTTCTGACTGCAATGCTGTGCTTATCATTAATTGATGTGAAATACACTTTTTTAAGCGAAAAATAAATCCGATGTCATCTCTTTCACTCATGTTCAGTTGTAAGTTTTTTTCCTTTCATAAAGACAGCAGAACAAACGCAAGATTTACATTATAATGCAATGTTGGAAAAAGCGGATCATGTTGGTTATCTTGGACGCGCTTTTAGTAGGGACGGATAATTCGTCGCTGATATAAAGTTACAAGTGAGTGCTGGGTATTCCCAGCACTCACTCCTCACTCTCCCAGAAACTCCATATCAGCGGTGGATTGGAATCCATGGAATGGAGCGTTGGGAAAAGGCAGTAAAAGTTTGTACTAGAAGGCACATCTTGCTGTACAATATGTAGTGTTATAGACAGTAACATACGGAAGCAAAACCTGGATATGACAGAGAAAGCAGGAAAGTGAAATAAACGCGTTCGAAATGCTTGCATTGGGGAAAAATTGTAGCGAAAAGTTTGTAGACCGTTTGCAACATTTGGCTCGAACATGTAGATAGAATGCAGCAGGAAAGAGTAATGGAACAGATACACAACATGCGACTCACGAGCTATGAATGTCAAAGAAGCGAGTGAGGTGTGTAAGAGTCATGTGGCGTTCGTTTCTCTCTGCTTAGCCGGCAAGGAACTTTGCGTGAAGATATGGAAACATGTGCCGCATTATTTCCATTTTGGACGGGCTTAAGTAGTGGGCAAAACATACATACCATATACGGATTATACAATGTACCACATAATTTTCATGATGGACGGACAATGAGAAAACAAGACTTTACTATTTTGAATTTCGTACTAAATTACTCGTAGCTACTTATGAACATTTTAGGGATTGACGAGCTTTTATCTCTTCAAAAAACTAACTTTCGATCATTCAAGCGATTGGTGATGAACATTAAGGTGAGTGAGATCAGCGAGAAATGGGAGCTGGAGGACGAGCTGCGCGGCCTTCAGTCTCGGTGGAGCGCGATAGATAAGCTTCATCTGGAGATCGACAACCTTCTTCAAGGTGAGGATGATTTCTATCAAGACGATTATTTGGTCCAGGAAGCACTCTTCAAGAAAACTAAAAGGGAGCTGAACCATAAAATATCTGCAACGTCCCATATTCAACAAGCGACCCCTGTACTGTAAATACCTACCTTTACAGGAACATATACCAATTGGCCTACCTTCTTTGACTTGTATACCGAGTCCATCCACAACAACAACACCACAAACGAGCCAGAATTATTCAAAATTGAATATTGTCATTTGCAAACTAAATAAAATATCTCTATGACCACGGTACTAGTTTATACCAACCAATATTCGCTGTAAAAGTACTTAAAATCCTATCAGAAATGGGAGACGCAATAATTATCAAAAATGAAAAGACGCAAGATCACGTCTGCGATTTAAATATATATATATATATATATGTGTATGTGTAATATGTGAATATATATATATATATATATATATATACCTAGTCATGCGACAAATACTGAAACAAAGAAAAAAAAATTCTATTGAAAATAACATTTATTACTTTTACAGTGTGTTAGTTTAAAGCCGCATTTACATTTATCTGACGTGTTGTGTTGTGATGCATCAGAACGGTATCAGTTTCATACATTTAATATGGAAGCGTTCACATTTATTCAATGCGGTGTGTTATGACGGCTTCTGATGTGTCGTGTCACAGGCGATCCCGGTCCGCGTCAGAAAGGGTGAAGTGCGGGGGGCGGTGCCGTGAGACGTCATACCGCATCAGACTAGTGTGCACGCGCCAGTGTTGTGTTATTACGCGTCAGAAATGGACGAAGAGCAACTAATTGAATACGTAAGACAATGTAAAGTGATTTATAATCCAAAATGTAAAGAATATAAAGATCAAGTTATGAGAGCAGCTATTTGGGAAGAGATAGGAGAAAAAATGAAACAACCTCGTAAGTAAAGTACTTTTATTTAATTATACCGAGTTCTACTTTGTCTAATAGCTTGAATTTGCCATGGAACTTGCCCTTCTGAACTTACAAAATAGTTTTTAAACGCTTCGCGAACTTGAGCAGCTTCTTGTGATGGATTTCTATGTAAAGGGCCAATGTCTACAAAGACACTGTTGTGAACCTGAATTTCGTCCGTCAATATTTCTTCAGTTTCTTGTGTATTTTGAGTTAAAAGGTTATGGAGGCAGCAAGCAACAAGTACAATCTTGTCCGCCATGTTCGGCTGTACTTGTAAAGGTCCTTGAAACACTCTAAATCTCGCTCGTAATATACCGAATGCATTTTCTACAGTGCGGCGAGCACGCGATAAACGATAATTAAAAATTTTGTTTGCATCATTGTTAACTAATTTTACTTTACTGTATGGTTTTAATAAATAGGTTTTTAATGGAAATGCCGCATCTGCCACAATAGTGTAAGGTAAAGGTTCAGTATTTTGGCTTAATGGTTTATTCGGTGGCACATTTAACTGACAATTTTCAAACATTTTCCCCATTAATGACTCTTGGTATATACCACCATCACTATTTCTCCCATATCCCATATGCTACATCTACTATAATAAATCTGTAATGGGCGTCAACAAGTCCTAGCAACACAATCGAATGCTCATTTTTGTAATTAAAATAAGTTGAGCCGGCATTTATTGGACATATTAAATTAATGTGCTTTCCGTCCAGTGATCCGAGACAATTTGGGAAATGCCATATCTTTTCAAAACCTTTTTCAATCTCTCTCCATATTTGTTCAGTAGGTTTGGGCATTACAATAGGTGCCAAATTCTTCCATATTGCAGTACATACTTCTTCGACTATGATTTTAACTGTAGAAAAACCCATGCGATAACTGAACGCCAACGACCGATAGGAGTTTCCAGTTGCCAAAAATCTGTAATTAAAATAAAATTGTTTTTTTTTTGTTTCAGCGGATAAATGTAAAGATGAGTGGACAAAATTAAGAAATGCCTATGTAAACGCCATGAAACGTCGTAAAAATAAAAAAAGTGGTCAGGCCGCTAAATCAATAATACCATGGAAGTATGAAGAGCAGATGAATTTTTTACAGACGTATATAGAATCTCGGGCTACAGTAACTAATCTTGAGTCACCGCCAAATTCAGTAGAATCTGATATTAATTTAGAAGAATCTGAATCCGATACCATTCAATCTCAATTAGATAACCGCTCACCAACACCACAATCCAGTTCTTCAAATTATAGCAGACCTGTACGCAATAAAACCAACTTACATGAATTATACGATTTGATGAAATCATCGCATGATTTGCGACTTCAAAAACAACAAAACAAGCTCCAGGATAAAGACATGGATGAAACTGACTTATTCTTTCTCAGCATGAGCAAAGCCATAAAAAAACTTCCTAAACTTGAACAGTCCAAAATAAAATTAGATTTGCACACTGCAATATCACAAGCCGAAATACGCATCCTCGAAGCCCAAGACCAAATCCGCAGAATGCCAATCAATGTGACTCGCCAGATTATTTCTCAGCCGCAACAACAGAGACTGCAATCACCCGTTCACACATCCACATCCATGCTGTCATTCCCCAGTACATCAACCTTCGCCTACACACCGACATTCACAGCACCAATGGAAGCATCGACATTGGATTCGGAACAACAGGATTCTCGTCTCTCGGCATATTATTCAAACATACAATTTTCTGAAGAAAATAATTGATTTATATGAAAAATAAAAATCTTACCTTAAACATACTGCAAGTCTTTCTTTTGTTCCAATAGGTTTACGAAATTTTGTCCGTATTTTTTTGATGTCTTCTTCAATCAAACGATGAATTTCCTCAAACTGTGCCTTAGACATTCTAAAATACTGATGAAATTTTTCTGCATCACTCTCAAGCTCTTTAACGAGACAATGAAACTCGCCTCTGCTCTCTCTTTTTCTATTTACGGTATGTATCCAATATCTTCTTCTTTTTCTTTGTTTAGTTAGAAGCGTTGCCAACGCCAATAATTGCAACTCTTCTTCAAAATCTGAATCTGAATCGGATGATTCTTGAAAAAGCATTGCAAATTTGTGAACTCTCTGGGAGTCAAGACGGAACTGATACAAAAAACCGTCATAATGCATCATAACACGTCATATCAATGTGAACAGTAGCCATCACGACAGAGAGCATCACAACACAACACGTCAGATAAATATAAATGCGGCTTAACACTTAAATATAAAACAATTTAAAATATAAAAGCCTATTCGAAGTGGTCTCCATTGGCTGCCATACAGTCCTTTAAACGTTGAGGCCAGTTATCAATAGAACAGAAGCACGCACTCTTTCCATAGGAAAATTCTTCACTGCCAATCGTACGGATTGTTTTAGGGACTCCAAATAAAATTATCATGGCGTTTAGAGCAAGCCGTACTCTCTAAAACTGACCATAAATCATAATCCAGCGGATTAAGATTGTGACTAGACGACGGCGAAACGTTCGTTTCCAACCAAGACTGCGTAGACCGAGCGTTATGACCCGGCACAGAGTCTTGCTGGAAGGACCATTCTTGGTTATTGAACATGGTGTTGTTAAGGAGCTTCATTACCTTCTCAAGAATGGTATCTTGATACACTTGTGCCGATGTTTTGATACCTTTTTCACAAAAGTATGGCTCAGTCACTCCTTCATAGCTAATACCCCACCAAACCATCACTAAAGTCGGGTAGTGCCCACGTTGCAATCTGTCGACTAATTAGGAAGCTTCCTTAAAGCTCTGAGCATAAATACGGTCATTTTGTTTGTTAAAATGTTGCTCAATTGTAAAAAATTTCTCATCCGTAAACAATTTTTTTCTGTAACATCCCTTTAGTGCCGCTTCAGTAGTTGTTACGATTTTACCTATTCTTTTTTAAATTATCAATTAAGAAATGACCAGTACGGCTCTTATAGGCTGCAAGTCCTAAGTCATCTTTTAAAATACGCGACATGGTTCTAGGTGCTATCTTCATCTTCCGAGATAAAATCTTTTGCTTTCGGACAGGATTTCTTCGAATTCTTTCCCTGACTGCTTTGACCACCTTTTTCGTACGAACGCTACGTGGACGGCCAGATCTTTTCTGTCACAAACAAAGAAGGTCTCATTGTACCTATTAATAGCCCGGTACACAAACATTTTACTAATATCAAGCGTATGGAGAGTTTTAAAAATTGCATTTGGCTCCATACCTACTTTGTGTAATGCAATCACAGCGATTCCGTTCTTTTTATCTCACCACTCCATTTTAATATCGCAAAATATTGTACAATGTATTGGCGCCAAAATGAGAGAACTCAATGAACAATCATATAAAAATGACAGATTCCAAATTCAAATGTAATATTTTGTTTATTTTTAATTGTAACAGTATTTATGGCCAGACTAAGTATAACATAACATCCGCGGTGTTATTGCTGCGTCTCCTTAATTTTCAAGCTGCTGCTGAAAGTCAGTGGTTTGCTTTTTGAGCAAATAATGCACTGAGCTACTGCTTTTTTGTATCACTGCAACACACAATTTATTCTACGATGACTATTGTATTTAATGTTTACTCATTGTTTACCTGCCAATATTTACTGTTGCGTGTCATGGAGATACAAATAAATGGCTTATCTATCTATTTGTATATCCCTTTATCTCAAAACGCCCTTGAAACAGGGCATAATAGATGGAACTCATTGTTAAATCGACAAAAATGGATCGTTTGTAAAAGTATATCAGAGTTCAAGAAGGAGCAAAAGAACACAGAAGACATTTTGAAAGAAAAAAATCCGCAGAATCAATGTCTAAACGGAAGCGCGGAGGAACTGATTGTTATTATAGGGAAAGGTTAAATCAACATATCGCACACCTAGATAAAGAGTAGCACAACTCAAAATAATCTAAAATCGATTTATTGCAATTAACGTAATCTACGTCAAAAACTGCACGAACTCGAAAGACACCTGTGTAAAAATATCCATCATTAAAATGTAGATGGCGCTGTAAGTTAGTCTTTCCGAGTTGATCCAGGTACACCCCCCGCTAACAACAGTAACGCATTACCAGTTACGACTTGTCAGCCGGACGGTGAGATGTTGTCAATACGCACAAAGCCTGAATTATTTTGACTTAGTTTTTTCTTAGTGGTTAACCGCAATCATTAAGCGTGAATTGATTTGAATTAATGTGAAAAGACAGATCCAATCACAAGGATTGGATCTGTCTTTTTTCACGGGCGTTCCTCAAATTTACTCGGGTATTGTATACAAAAGTGAGTATATTTTGTGGTACTAAATAAAAATAGTTTGAATTGATTGGGTATTGGTGGGTAAATTTAAATTGGCTCCTATTCTGAAATGATAAATGCTACTACTTATTTTGATCATGAAATATAAAGAGTTGTGTTTTTATTTTTGTAAATGATTTTCATTTATTATTTTTTGCAATAAAACACTGCGACTTATATACATTTTTTGAGTTAGTATAGTATTCGAGAATTTTAATTACCTTAATTTTTTAGGGTTCCGTACCCAAAGGGTAAAACGAAACCCTATTACTGAGGCTCCGCTGTCCGTCCGTCCGTCTGTCATCAGGTTGTATCTCTTGAACCGTGATAGTTAGACAGTTGAAATTTTCACAGATGATGTATTTCTGTTGCCGCTATAACAATAAATACTAAAAAATAGAATATAATAAATATTTCAGGGGGCTCCCATACAACCAACGTGATATTTTTGCTCGATATTGATAACGGCAACAGGTAGACGCTTGAAATATTCACAGAATATTTAGTTATATATTCACTTTAAGAATAAATAATTAAATTAAAATAAAACAAAATTAAAGGGGGGCTCCCATACAACAAACGTGTTTTTTTGCCGCTTTTATAGATAATGGTACGGAACCCTTCGTGCGCGAGTCCGACTCGCACTTGGCCGATTTTTTCCTACAGATGATGAAATGACGTGGCCATTTACTTATACAGATGGCGATGGAGGCTAGCACAAATGAAGAAAAAGAGAGCAGTAATACAGAGATAGAGCTTCGAGAGAACTCCACGACGAGCACCAAGATGACGGAAGAAACCTCGGTGAAAGAAACTATAGAGCTACAAAATAACCCAAAACGTCAGCATCGTCACCAACCAGCACCCAGGTAAAACAATCGCACTACATTTCACCGGTTAGCAGCGAAAATGGCGATGTCGACGATTCGGATGCGGATCCGCTCTTCAACCCACCTTCTAAAGCGCGAAATCACCGTCCACCTCTCATAGTTCCATGAAAAAGGTCTCTTCCCTTCAGCACTACATCTTCCAGTAGTTCTACGTCCTCATCTAGTCATTCCAGCAGCTCTTCAAGCAGTAGTAATGGAGGATTAGGTAGTACTTCTGTGCTAAATGCCATGCCAGATTCTGCCAATCTTTTAAACGTGATGCCGTCACCCATGCCAGATTCTGCCAATCTGTTAAACGAGATTCCCTCACCCGAAGCTTCCACCTCTCAATCGATCATACATCAGTCTGCTGATCCGGAAAGCCGTCAAAAGGGTAGGAAAAAGACTAGAAACCCTGCCGATTGGTCGTCGAATGTTAAGAAATTTCGTCGAAATACTGGAAAAGCCTACGTAAATTCAACTAATAAGAATGTTCCAGAAAGAGCTGTCAAGCCTCCATGCCACGATAAGTGTAAATTAAAGTGCAAATCAAAAATAGGTGAAACATTACGCAAATCTTTGTTCGACAATTTTTGGAATTTAGGCGACCTTCAAAGGCAAAGAGAAGTCATTGTAAGACACACTCAAGTTATTAAGTCTAAATACAGATACAGCAGTACCCAAAATTATAGGTCACTCAATTCTGCATTTTTCTTTGAGGTTGAAAACATTCGTATTAGAGTTTGCAAAGCTTTTTTTAAAGCTACCTTAAACATAAGTGACCAATGCATTAGGACAGCTCTTTCAAAACGCCAAGAGGGCGGTTTCATAGAAGATGACCGAAGGGGTAAACACGGTCAGCACTCAACCATAGATACTGCAATAAAAGTATCGTTGCATTTATCAAGTCCATACCCAGGATAGAATCGCAATACCTTCGAGCACAAACAACAAGGGAGTTTATTCCAAGTGAAAAATCCCTTGAAATTGGATCCTGCGTATTGCAATATCTGTAAATGTTAGTTGCAAATCATACATCAGGTACAGAACTGGACATTATATTTTACAGTGACAACTGTTGCGGTCAACAAAAAAATTAATATGTCTTATCTGTTTACGGCTTTGCTGTACAAGAAAACGAACAACTAAGAAAACTAGGAAACCTTATCATGTGGAAGAACTTACACATGACAAGTTCTATGACCTGAAAGCTCTTCAAGAAGAATGGGGAAACAATTTTACTGTTAATGTTGACAGAGAAAAAATAAAATGGCACGACATCAAACAACTGCGCGTTGAAAAGCAGCAACCAATGGTATTTTTTATAAAACTTCTTATGAAGAGAAAAAAAGCGTTTGTAAGAAATCAAAGGCGAACACAAATTCATGAATTTTCTCCTTTAAAACAAGCGTATTTGCAAAAAATACCATTGGGCGCAAATAAAAAGCGGGATATTATGGAATTAATCGATAAGAAAATTATTCCACAGAATAATGTCGATTCTTATTACAAAAATGAACTAGGTATCGAATAATTTCAGGACCAATGATTAAGTTTTTTGTAATTACAGATATCTACATTGGATATTAATATTATGAGATTTTTAAGTTTCCAAATAGAAGTCTGATTTAATTAATAATTATCCGGTCTCGCTGAGATGAGGTTGAGGATTGATGAGTATTAAATCATTAATCCTCAACCTCATCTCATCGAGACCGGATATTAATAATATTATTAAAGTTAGTGTTTTTGATGCGTTTACTCATGTTATCATTTTGATGATATTTTTTATATTCAGTCAATAGTACATGCTTGTTAGTTATGTACATAAATAATAAGTACTGGTTTTTGGAACGAAGTAATTCCTAGAATGTTTATCAAAGATTTGCTGTGTTTTTAGATATTCCTAAAAACACCATTCCTAAACAAGTGCTGAGTTTTTGATTATCTTTGTTTGTTACTTAAATACTAAATAAAAATATATTTTAACTAAAAGATTCTATTTTTTAATTCGTTAATGTATAAATATACATATTATAAGTTCGATACACGACTCTTTCTGAAAAAATCATATAAAAATATAGAGATTAAGAGTGCATTAATTCAAAATATTTCACTAATATGGAGTCAATTTGCATTTTTTTCCTTCACACATAAATTACATAAAGAAAAGCACTGTGATTCCAGGATTAAATACAGTTTTTTCCAAGGTCAAAGAAAAAATAGCCGGAATCGCGACATTATTTCGACAAAAAAATGCAAAAGTATTTTAAAAAAGCTAAATAATAATGAAATAATTGTAAACACTTTCTTTAAGAGAATAATTTATATATAACTTCTTATTTAATATATTAATGTGTTTTTATATACTTTTTCACATATGTTTTTTTGTTAATAAATCGACGTAGGTCAGTGAACAAAAAAAAATGGAAGCATTCCTAGCGCAGGAAAATGACCCAACGCAGATTATGCCTCGGTGAACAGGGCTTGCCAATTTTGCCTCGAAGGAGTTTAGTTTAGCAGTGCCGGCTCATGTCATCGTTCGTTTTTGTCCATTTTAAAAGTGTAAATTATGCCTTCTTGCGTAGTGAAATGCTGTACAAATCGGCTTCATCTGCATAATAAAAATGCTGGAATAAGTTATCACGTGTAAGTAGCCTCGTAGTAACCTACTACATTTATTTCTATAATAATTAAACCATGGATCATTTTTTAAGGGGATGGTGATTATGCCTTATGCCCGATGAACTAAATAAATGAATGTTGAATGTTTAGTTTCAAGTAATTGCTACATTAAAAAAACACTGTTCCTTGAACAGATTTCCACAAGATCCGAATCAGAAAAAACGATGGACGAGAGCAGTTCGTTTGGAAGACAGGAAAAGCAATGGTCCCCAAGCAAAGCAACAAGAACTTGTTGAGTCTATTTTAAAGATGACGATTTTTATATGTCGATAAAAGGATACCAGAAGCTCACAACTAATACTATTCCAATTTGTACGCTGAAAATAAATAATATGATGATTTAAATTTAAAAAATATTATATAATTTATTTCACTTCGTATGAAAGTTTCATGTTTTAAATTCAGATGGTATTGTGCACTTCAACGCCCAAAAGATCAAACCCTCAGTAGGGACAAAACAACAATGGGCATTCTAGGACTCCGTTAGAAAACATGCAGACAAATTCTAATAAAGAAAATTTTACTGTGAAATCTTATTTGGTAATGTAATTGACTGAAATATGAATCAGAACCATTCTTCGATGACATTTTTAAATTTCTATTTTTATCTTTTAGGTCTTTTTCTATTTTTATCTTTTAGTAATTATGCTGCAGAAGATTCTATTGGGATACAAATACCATCACCAATATTTGAAATAACTGAACAGAAAGCCGTTCCAAATTTGCCAGACAGATCTGCTACACCTTTAAACATTCCTTCTTCTGACACTGAATCAACTTTATATGCTCCAAAAACTCACAAATTTAAAGACATTTAAAAAAACAGAGATTGCTTTCCGATAAGAGATTATTCAAGATTAGGAATAAACGATAGATTAATTAAAAAAAATTTTCGTTAAAAGCTCTTTTATACGAGTACCACTAAGGTGACAATCAAGCATACGGCCTGCCTTATGGTAAGCAGTCACCGTAGCCTACGGACATTGCAATAGCAGGGGCGTCAATCATGCGTTGCCGACCCTCTAAAAACCTCTTCACGCATTTGTTGAAGAATTGAATTAAAAAATTACTACAGCTCTCAAAAAGGAAAATTTGCTAAGTAAATGAATGTTGAATATTTAGTTTCGAGTAAAATGTGTGTGTGTGTGTTCTGTTTGCTACATTGAAAAAACACTCTGTTCCTTGAATAGATTTCCACAAGATACGAATCAGAAAAAACAATGGACGAGAGCATTTCGTTTGAAAAGACAGGAAAAGCAATGGTCCACAAGCAAAACAACAAGAATTTGTTCAGTCTATTTTAAAGATGACGATTTTTATATGTCGATAAAAGGATACCAGTACTCACACTTCACTTGCTGACATTGCGAGTAATATTTGTTTACTTGTTAAAAAACGCAAATGGGCGAAGAACTATTGTTAAATTTACGCCAGTGGTCAAAAAAATTGCTTTAATCCTCAATTACTACTCCCCATCTGGTTACAAGTTCATAAGTAGACAATTTCAAATGGTACGAGTATAATATCATTGATGCCAACCCTGACTTCACCGAAGAAGCTTTTAGAACACTGCACTCTAAATTTGCACAAAATGACAAGACTTGCTTTTCTTATGGTCGACGAAATAGCTGTACAACATCAAAAAATATTGAACGGAAAAGATTTTGAGGGTCTTGTGATATTGGAATTGAAGGAATATCTGCAGAAAAAAGGGCTAACATTATTAAAATATGTCTCAAAAAATGTCACGATGTGGCGCAGACGTAGTATGCGTGACCTTTCATGGGTGTGCAGCTAATCTGGCTACTGCTACATTGCTCGGGTGTCAGTTTGAGGATCATTGCTAACAAATTGACGGACGCATCTAAATTTTTAAATAAATAATATTATGAACGTCAAATTGGCTACACAACTTTTAAGCAACAGTGTCGCTACAGCGTTAGAATTGTGTTCAGAAAAACTTAATTTGCCGGGATTTCAAGGTGTCTCTTCAACAGTGGAGTTCCAGCAAATTATGAATAATCTGGTTGACGTTCTAAATACAAGTACGCTATATAATAAAGGTTATAAACATCCCATAGTGAGACGAGTGTTTTTTTCGCCACATGGAATTTCCGGGTTCATATTCCGTTCGTAATATGATACGCCTTGTTTGCGATTGGTTTCATCCAATTACCATAATTTTAAAAGAAGAGGAAGAGTTCTTGACAGCTTTAAACTTCTATTTTATCTTTTTTTAAATAATGTGGCTCCATCGTTGTTAATTTAACGAAGATTTTGCCAATGTCGAGGTTAAGAAAGCTACGTTCCGGTAAAATGACTGTGTGATCGGTGGCAAATAGCGAGTGTCTGTTGAGCGATCTAAAACAATACAACACAAACATATAGTTAGTACCCTACCTAGACAAATACAAATTAGTGGCAGTTTAAATAAGTAGCTAAAAGGGTGACATAACATGGGCTACCAAACAGAAGCATGTAGGTACATGTTACAGGGCTCACAAATACAAATTATATTTTTTTATAAATTTGCCCAATACTGAAATAAGACGAGAATACACCAGGGTGAGTAGCTAGAAGACATTAACAGGTCGAGGGATATTAGGGAGGAGTATGTCATACAAAGAGACCTGGAGTTTTGGGCAATTAAAGAAAAGATGTTCAAGGGTTCTTCCAATCCGCACTCACACAAAGAGCTATCAAGGATTTTAATTTTGGCTAAGAACACTGGAGAACAAACATGACCCAGTCGTAACCTAATAATAGCCGATGTAGGATGTTTGTCAAATTGGTGATATTTAAAGAGCCGCGGTTTAATAAGGATGTCCGATTGATTTTTTAAGTAAAATTTTGCATGTGTGGCTCCTCGTCTCAGCCATAACCCATCCCATTTTCATCAATCAAGTGGAACATATATTTTCATTTGTTAATGCATTTAACCCCACACTAAACTTCAACAATATTGAAGAAATGGATGACAGATTACTGAAATACTGGGTGGGATTTACAAAAAATTAATTCAATATTTTGGTAAATGAGGTTCCTCGATTAAAAGAAATTGGAAGGAGAACTTTGGGGCTAGCTGCCTATTTAATGAAACTTAGGACTGGGGACTCCAATGAAAGAATCTCTTCGCTGCTTCAAGTACCCCGTCGCACATTGGAACAATTAATGGACAAAGTTCGAGAAGTCCTTCTTCAGGATTTTGTTCCTAGAAATCTCGGAATAAACCACATCACGAGAGAGGAATTGTTACAACACAACTTATTAATTCCAAGATCACTATATGGGGATGAGTTAAATCTAACTGTAATTTTAATATGCGATGGAACATATTTGTATATAAACAAAAGTAGTAATTATACATTTGAAAAACAAACGTACTCCTTGCATAAATACAGGAATTTAGTAAAACCTTTTTTTATGGCCGCCAGTGATGGCTATATATTGGACTGTTTTGGTCCGTACAAGGCTACCACATCAGATTCTGAAATTATGAAATCATTATTCAATGAAGTATCACCTCTACATGTTTATTTAGAGGAAAATGATGTTATAATCCTAGATAGAGGTTTCAGAGACAGTATCGGTCTGCTAGAGGAATGTGGCTACAAGCCGTACATGCCAGATAGTTTATTAGAAGGCGAACACCAACTCACCACAGTGCAGGCTAACAGAACACGCTGTATAACTCTTTGTAGATGGATGGTAGAAGCAGTCTATGGATATTTTAAAAGAGATTTTAAATTATTTCGTAATGAATATTTTAATAAATATATAGAAAATAGAAAATAGAAAATTTCTATTTTCTATTTCTATTTTAATAAATATACGCCTAACATTATGAGTAATGTCCAGATAGCTGCTGCATTGTTAAACAGGTTTGGTGTTCACCTAAGGGATAATGCCCATGCAAATGAATTTATACAAATTATAAGGGAAAGAATTAATTTTATGAACAATCTGGCAGATATGGTTGAAAACTTTAATTTGAATAGGCGCCACGCGAACTTCAGAAGCATTACAGTAGACCGCGACAATCTTCTAAGGTTCCCAAGGTTTGAATATGATGAATTGATTTTATTCACCTTGGGAACCTATCAATTAAGACAAGCCCGTTCATACTACGGTGAGCATATACGATTCCATGGAAGTTACAGAATCGAAGTAGGCACTGAACAACTTGTACAAAATTTTCACCTTAGAGGCAGCGGTGATACTTCACTGATAAGGGGTAAAATTAAGTCGAGACATGTCTCACGTAGACAATATTATATATACTTAGTAATTGACAATAATGTTGCTGGTAGAATGGGTGGGTATACCAGAATATTGTTGCAGCTGTTTGGTGGGTAGACGCACCATCGGCTGCTGTGCGCATGTAAGGACGCTTGTGTGGTACCTTGGATGGGCTAGACATCAAAGAAACATAAATGCACCAGCAGAAATTCTAGAAAATGTTAATTAAAGACGAACAAATAATGTAAGAATTTAATATATAATAAAATATTTAGTTTGTTGTTTCATTTACTGTTACTTACCTAAGAATACAGCGTTAGGCCTAGATAAATATATAGTTCTATGACATTAAGCAAGTTCACAAGCTACTAGCTGCCAAATTCAGTATCTCCTTGTGAACTTGCCCAGTATAATCATATTTGCTAGATTGTAAAGAATCTACGGAAAAAGTTAAAATCCGTCTGTGTTCGTTACTGTAAGCTAGTACCTAATCACAAAATGTGTCCGAAATGGGCACATTCAGTTGATTCCATTGTTTGTACTCGTAACAACTACTACTACCTACACAGTCATAAATTGCTATTCTATTCTCAACTAGCCTTGTATCATCAATTCATCATAGCTAGCGAGTTTTTTCAGAAAGATCCTATTTCGCTATCTAGTGGGCTAGGTAAGTATGAGTTTTGTTTCGGATAAGGGCTACCATGTATGCTTGAAGGGCTTATGCAGGTTCACCGGACTTTCCGAGGCGGGCACTGAAGGTGCTCAAGCCAGCGAATGCAGAGCGCTTAAGTTTTGTGTGCCATCATCACTATCTTTTCAGCTGATGCCAATCTAAATCTCCAGCGGATGCCAATTCATTCCTTGAACATCCCGCATTGCTCCCGGCCAAGTTTGAGGCTAACATACCCTCATTTCACATAACCAGAATGGGTATTGTTAGGGCAGTTCCTGTTGAGTGGTCACTGGAGGAGTTTGTTTCTGCCATTGAGGTTCCCTCAGGGTCTGGCACAGTAATTAAGGCTCGACGCTTAAATAGAAGAGTGACCAATGAGAGTGGCAACGCATCGTGGGTCCCCACCCAGACTGTGGTGCTGACTTTCAGGGGTCAAAAGTTACCATCAAACATTTATTGCTTTTATACATCTATGCCAGTGGAGACATATGTGCTCCCAGTAATACAATGCTTTAAATGCTGTAGGTTCGGGCACGTAACATCCCAATGTAGGTCTAGCCCTCGCTGCTTTATTTGTGCCCAGAGTCATGAGGAAGTTTCATGTTCTAGGCAGACACCTACTTGTTTATTTTGTTCGGGCAATCACACTGCCAAGGACTCCTCCTGTCCGGAACACTCGCGTCAGAAGGCCATAAAAATGACAATGTCGCAGGAAAATATATCCTACTTGGAGGCATCTGCTAGGTTCCCTCAGTCGAGGCGATCCTTTGCAGACACTGCAAGATACACTCCTTCTCCGCTTCCATCACAATCTCCTTGTACATCACCTCAACACACCCATAGTAATAGTTTGTTACAAGCATCCCCTATACAAACAACATCCTACCGTAAAACTGTGGTTACTCCTCGTCGCCCTATGGCTGAAGCATCAAGTCCAGGATATGACAAACGTGTTCATGGGACGATCAGGGAAACTCCGGTTTCTGTTCTTCCAAATGGATGCGCACTAAGCGATTCCCCAAATGACAATCTCTTTGAACTTTTACTGTCCACCCTAATGAACCTCCTCAACCGATTCAGCGATACATTACTCCCATATGCTATTCGTGAAAAACTTACTGTGCTGATTTCAATTACCTCCAATGTTCCAAACAATTCTGCAATGGAATTGTAGGAGCATCAAGCATAAAAAAGCTGACTTAATATATCTCATTAATAAGTACAACCCCATTGTTCTTGCCATCCAGGAGATGTGGCTTAGGCCCGATGCTCCTTTTAGAGTTTCGGGTTATTCCTGCCTTCGGGATGACAGAAATTATGGGCATGCTGGAGCCTCCATCCTTGTCTCCAGATCTATCATATTCTCCCAGATTCCTCTTCCTGTACACTCTGATAACATTAATGTAGTAGCCATCCGCACCTTAAATATCACATGGTTATCAGTGTACATTCCCAATCCTAATCCTTCCATCCTCAATGAATTGTCATCAATCATTTCCACTCTTTCTCCTCCCTTAGTCATACTTGGGGATTTCAATATTCACCACACTTCATGGGGCTCACATTTTTGTGATTCCCTTTCCTCCTCATTCCTGGACTTGGTGGATGATTATAATCTTTGCATCCTTAATGATGGATCTCCTACCCGCCGCGTCTTACCATCCCAAAACAGCAGTAGCGCAGTTGACATATCACTTTGTTCTCCTCCTCTCGCATCATGGAATGTTTTACCAAACACCTATGGGAGCGATCACTTTTCTGTACTCCTTTTTTTTTTTTTTGTGTCGCGGGGAAAAATGCATTACGCACACCACCGGTGCCTGGGTGGCCTCCGGTGGTAGTGTGGGACTCCCCGTCGGCTGTCCGACGGTATACCCACTAAACGACCCCGCGAAATGCCATCGGCCGCGTTGGTGTGGTGCCCCGGATCTGTCAGCAACAGGACACCACTGCGACTGGCCAGCCCCTCAGAAGGGGCCGGACTTCTTCAATCTAGGGGCCGTCCCGGCAAATTGGGACAGCCCCTCCGGCGGCGGGACCATTATGGGGCCAGATTCCCATCCTGACCCTTAGTCCCACAAGTTAGGGAGGCGGCAATAGGTGCGCGTAGCGCCTACGCCGCACTCCCGTCCGCCGTCTCCGGAGCGGGAGAGCCTCGGGATCATCCTCCCTGTCCCGCTCCGAGGCCTCCTTCTGGGACATGACCGTCTCACAGAAGGAGGCCATCGCCTGCCAGGCACTGTCACTCCCGAGCATGGAGCGGACCACGCTCGGGAGCGAGAGGTCCGCGCTTCCAAGCGCGGACACCAGATCATGGCGCTGCCGAGACCATCTGGGACACTGCTCCAACGTGTGTTGGGCAGTGTCCTCGGCCGCGCCATAATCGTGGCAGCCCGGCTGTTCCTCCCGCCTCGCGACCCGGTGCAGGTACTCACCGAAGCACCCTTGCCCGGTGAGCACCTGCACCATACGGAAGGTGAGGGGTTTGCGCCTGCGGCGCATCCACGCCTCCAGGACCGGGCGCAGCGCATCCGCAACGCGGACTCCATACTGCGGCTGCGCCAGGTCCTCCCCCCACCTCCGCATCATCTCTGAATGCCCTCGCTGGCGACACCGCTCCACTTCCTCCAATGTGGGGCGCTCGCCGAGTGCCCTCCTACTAGCGACGAAGCTATGCACTTCTGTTCTCCTGGCAGGGTTCCCTCAATACCATTTAACCCTCGGTTAAAATATAGTGTTGCCCGTGCAGACTGGTCAAAGTATTCTTGCAGTTCAGATGAGATGACTTTGGAACTACCACCTGTAGATCAAAACAATGTTCATTCTGTGTATGAGAATTTAAAAAATGTTTACTCTTGGCGGCTGACAAGACAATTCCTCTGAAAAAGCCCCCAAAGAAGAAACCTTCACCTCCTCCATGGTGGGATCAAGAGTGCTATACTACCGTAAAGAAGAGGAAAGTAGCAGAACGACGGACTCACAGAATATGAATGTTAATAATTATTTACACTATAAGAATGTGGCAGCAGACACAGTGAAATTACTTGCGGGAAAGAAGAGGGCGGGTTGGCATGGTTTCTGTGAGTCTTTAGCACCAGACAGTCATCCGTCAATGGTTTGGAGAAATGTTAAGAAATTCCGATGTGCAACTTCCAATGACCTTAACATCTCTTCAAATGACAGTTCAGATTGGATTGAGGAATTTGCTAAAAGGTTAGCCCCTCCTACAGCTCCATCCTTAAAGGAAGCAGCAAATTATCCCAACAAAGGATCTTCATCTGACTAAATTGGTAACTAGGCACACCAAAACTTCCAGTACCTACCTAACATAAAGTCACTAATATTTAATTAGGTACATTATGCTTTTATATGTTAAAAATCATTAAAAATACATAGCTTTATGCTTTATGATGTTTTTCCCTAAAAAATACACTGTTTTACCATAGGACTTTCATAACCCCACTTTTTAATAATATTCTATTTCTCAGATTGTCAATTATGGCCAAATTTTCAGAAACCGTATAGTTTTCTACTACCTTTCAAATAATACTACTTTCATTATGTTACATCCCAGGCCCAAGGTTCTATGGAAAATGATCCGTCTCCTTTGTGATTGACGTTTTGGAAGATCCAATTAAAAAATCGGCCAAGTGCGAGTGAGACACGCGCACGAAGGGTTCCGTAGTATTATCTATAAAAAATGCAAAAAAAAAAAAAACACTTTTGTTGTATGAGAGCCCCCTTAAATATTTATTTTATTATATTTTTTAGTATTTGTTGTTATAGCGGCAACAGAAATACATCATTTGTGAAAATTTCAACTGTCCAACTATCACGGTTCATGAGATACAGCCTGGTGATAGACGGACGGACGGACGGACAGCGGAGCCTCAGTAATAGGGTTCCGTTTTACCCTTTGGGTACGGAACCCTAAAAAACCGAACATGTGATATAAGTAGACGAGGATGAAAAGTCATTAGGACTGTACTTTGCAAGTTTTTGATCGAGATTGAGAGCAGAAAATAGAGGCCAAGAAAAGTTTCGAAAAAATAATGAAGAATGGTTGAAGGGCACCGTACAATTTTCAAAACTATCCAATACTGAATGCACAACATCAACATCTGAGAAGATTGTGAAGAATGATGAAAAAGGAACACGTGGGCGACCTTCGCAATCCTTTGCTTCATCCAGCGATAAATCAAAGAGGCGAAATACTCAAGAAGTACGTTCTACTTTATCTACAGAAGAATTGGCGTAAGCTGCGCAAACGAGTTTAAGGAGTTCTGGTCCCACACTGACACCACACGCCCAACAAGAGCCTCAAAATATGTATCTGCGTTCGGTCACAAAATGAAGTACCTTTAACCCCAGACGAAGCACTTTCTTTAATGATTGAGAAAGGAGAATCAAATCGCTCTGATCAACTACATATCAAGAAATGCAGCTAGAGCACATAAATGCAAATTAAACCCATCATACCATGAAGGAGAAAAAGCAATAAATCGTTGTTATCCATCAGTTGTGTACACAAATGTTAGTGAATCGTGCGCACAAATTAAACTACAGGCTTTACTTGATCATACCACATATAGAATTATACAACTTCAGGCTGATGTCATCGATACTCTAAATTCGGAAATTCTGCAAAAAATTGTATTTCACTGTACATGGGGATGTGATGGAAGCAGCGGTCAAAGTATTTATAAACAAATTTTACTAAGGATGGAAAATCTGATGAAAGATTTTTTTATACTTCTCTGGTACCTTTACAAGTAATACACAACAATCACGAGACGGATGAAGCAACTATCGTGTGCAAAAATCCTAGACCATCATCTCCTCGATCTGCAGACCAATACGATTGCAGTTTGTACATGAAGATGTACAGTCAACACGGAAAGACGTTACCGACATTGAACAGCAGATCTTGCACCACACGCTACTGAAGGACATGGAAAATCCATTTCCGTAACTTATTGTATGTCGTTAACGATTATAGACGGTAAAGTCTGTAACGCACTTCACTTCACTTCTGCAGAACACTGCTTCCTGTGCAAAGCCACCTCTAAAGAATTTAATGACATCAACATTATAAAAATGGACATTACTACAGATAATTTAAGATTTGGCAAATCTTCATTGCATGCGTGGATTCGTTTTTTCGAGTGCTGTTTGCATTTGTCGTATAAGCTAACAATTGAAAAGTACAAGCTAACAAGCTCGTCAAGAGGAAGAGAAAAGCAATGTGAAAATACGCAAGGAAGAAATACAGGCTCAATTTAAGATAAAACTGGGGCTTATCGTTGATCGACCAAGGCCAGGATATGGCAGCTCAAACGATGGAAATACAGCACGCCGGTTTTTTTAAAATGCTGCCATATCTGCTGAAATAACAGGAGTCGATAAAAATTTAATTCACCGATTTCATGTTATTTTGCAGGTAATTTCGAGCGGGTATAATATAGACGATGAAAAATTGACAAAGACTATTGTGTAAATACTGCCCGTTTATTCGTTGCTTTATATCCGTGGTATTACATGCCTACAACTGTACATAAAGTATTGATCCACGGAGCAGAAATTGTAAAATATGCCCTTTTACCGATCGGACAACTCCCTGAAGACGCTCAAGAGTCACGCAATAAGGACATTAAAAACTTCAGATTACATCATTCAAGAAAATACTCTAGAGAATCGAATATGAGAGTCATTTTTAATAGGCTCTTAGTAAAATCAGATCCATTTCTCTCGAGCATCAGGAAATTGCCCCAGAGACCGGCAAAATCTCTACATCAAGAAGATATACAATTGTTAAAACAACCTGAAGTCACCAGACAAGAGACAAGGAATGATTTAGATACAAGTGGGTCAACATCAGAATCCGAATCAAATGATTCGAACATTGATAAATATGACATACATGATTTTTGTTACTAGGAGTAAATAAAGAATTACATAACATATACATGGCTTAATCTTTTACCTATATCAAGTTACTCCATAATAAATGCATAAATAAAAAAAAAACGAATAAAATTAAAATTACAAATTTCTATTTTTTTTATTGATAATATCAATTTTACAAAACTTTTACGATGTTTTTGCTCTAATTTAACTCCTGAATCATAAGCAATAACCTCGAAAATCAAATTACATGACATTTCACTTCATATTTTCAATGTATGAACAATTTTGGCCGCTATTGTGGGTCCACCATTTTGAATATTGAAAATCTGACCTCAGATTCGTAATCAGCGATCCCAGAAACCCCCCGAGTAACCAGTTTCAGTCAAATTAATAGAAATTCGAATTTTTAGTCCGCCATATTGGAGCCGCCATTTTGAAAATCTGACCTCAGATTCGTAATCAGCGATCCCAAACAGCTCCTAAGTAACCAGTTTCAGTCAAACTAATAGAAATTCGAATCTCCGTCATATTGGAGCCGCCATTTAATTTTTTTTAAATCTGACCTCAGATTCGCAATCAGCGACCTCGAAAACCCTCATATAAGTAATTTGGGATTTTAGCCACGAAATCGGGACTTTGCCCCACTGTACAGTGGTACAATAGACTAGCTTCACTTCAAAGATGACTTTACGCCTTTGCCTAGAAGACAAAAGAAAATACTTTCAATTGACAGTGTGCTTTCACTTTATCAATCTAGACAACCAATATCCACAACCAAGTACCATCATCTACAGGAGCTCAAGAGGGCTTTCCCAAGAGACTGTCATAATTTTTATAATGATTTGCCTTTTAAACAATGTTTCTATTGTGACCATATCTTAAATGTTGTGATTGATTATTGTTTAAATTTGAGTTTCAGATTGTTTTTGTTAAAGTTTATTTTTGTTACAGTATAATAGTTAGTTACCCTTGATATGAATAAGAAGTGCAATGGCAAAAAAGTGATGTTAAATAAGTAGGTCTCAAAAAATAAGTATTAACTTGATATGCTGTAATTTTAAGAGAGCCTACACGACTGCTTATTAATTAATTCCTAATTATACGATCTATCTTTTTTTTTGTCAAGTAGCCAGCAACTATTATTTACTTTATGTACTAATTACTTTATGTAGACCAGTGGTCAACGCGCAGCGCTGTGTCGCGGTCGCGCCATTAAATTGGTCGCGTTATTAAATGCGTTGTAAAACCAGCACCATCTTTTATTGACCACTCACATAAGGAGTGCACACCAGCACTACCTTACAGTACCAAATAAAGTTTAGTTGGAACAACACATGTATAATGTGAGTTTACGGAGGAACGGATTTTTAATTCAGGTTTGTGTCTTCATTTCATTATTTTTAAATTGTTCTTTACATTGCTAGTAATTACACGTTATTACAAATTCAATTTAGTATTCGGTAGTTATAAATTTTAAAGGCCAGGCATGATGGATATTTTTTAATTTAATGTTTAATTCATGTGGGTAAAGAAATGTGACTTCCGTTTTGTGTCTACATCACTGGTCACATACGGGCTGAACTAAAAGTCACTACATGACTATAGATGCAAAGCTGGTTGTTAATGATTTCAACCGAGCGGTTGAAAACGGTTGTTTTTGTTATTAACCGTTGTCAACGGTTGTAAATGGCTTGAAACGGATAAGAACATGTTTTTTTTAATGGTATCAGTTTTTCCTCCTAGCTAATTGATAGAATAGGCCAATTTTATGTAGGTACTTCATCGTTTTTTTTTAAGTAAATTAATTAAAGATAATTTATATGTAAATTAACTTCATGAGATACTTCAGTGTAGGTGAAAGTACCTTTATTTTGAAATAATCACTTAAATTATATTACTATTATTGAAGTAAAAACTAGGTATACGTATACCCATCTCACCCGCGCACGGCATGCATGAGCATGCATGACATGATGCACGAAGTGGCAACGTATTGCACACACGACGACCCGTGCGCAATAATAATTATTACTAAGTTTCGTATTGTAACGAATGTATTTAGTAATTACAATTATGTCTACATAGTATAAAACAAAGTTGCTCACCGCCGCCTGTACGCTTTTAGAATTTTTAAAATACGCAACGGATTATAAAGGGGTTTTTATCAATAGGCAGAGTAATTCAAAATGGAGGTTTATATGTATAACAGGTACATTCATATTATAGTAGAGATAAGACGAAAATTTCAAAGATTAAATTGTGATCTCGTAAAAAATACATTTTTGTGCACTTACATTGCAAACGCTGGCTAAACTTACGAGATATATCAAAATAAAGTACGACGGAATTGAATTATGATATAAATTACGAAACAAAAACTGTAATAACGTAATCTCTTTTTTAGCTCGCAGTCGGATAAACAACCGGTTTTTATACGTTATCAACGTCTACTTTGGATAAATATCCGTTGTTAACCGTTGCTTTACAACTATATACATGACTGACCTCATAAAGGTTCGTTCACAAAGACATTTTTGTTCATGTCAAATGAAGTGGGAACTGCCTACGACTCCATTTGATCGCTAACGACGAATAGTAGCTGTAACGACTGTAAAGATTAGCGCTGACAAATATAAAATCTCTACAAAGTATAAAATAAAGTCGCTTTTTGCGTCTGTCTGTCTGTTTATCTGCTAAATCCTCCTAAACTACGAAGAAGATTATAATGCAGTTATTTATCACTATTTAGATAATTTTTCACGCAAAATTTATATGTATAAAATAACACATAATTAAGGTTTACTACTCTGTGTAAAAAGTATCGGGAATATGTCAATAAAAAGACCCGCGTAAAAGAGGTCGTTCTAATTTTTTTACTGCATGTTGGTAGCACTGTACTGATTTAGCGCGCAAAATTTGAGCGGGATCTGTCATTTAATTTGTTTTAAAGTACACTTTTTGTTGGTCATAGTTTTGAGTCCTCGGCGATTTTTACAATGGAAAATATTGTTGAACAAAGAGTGTGCCTTAAATTTTGTGTTTCAAATGATATTTCATGTGGTGAATCACTAAAAATGTTGCGAAATACCTACGGCGAATCGTGTATATCGAAAACAAGGGCTTATGAATGGTATAAGGCTTTTAAAGAAGGCCGAGAAGTAGTAGTAGACTTGCCTCGTTCTGGTAGACCTTCAACCGCTACGACCAGAGAAAACATCGACAGAATCAAGAAGCTAGTGCTCGAAAATCGACGTATGAGTCTGAGAGAGTTGGCTAGTGAGGTGAACATATCTTTTAAGTCCGTCCACAACATTCTCATTGACATTTTAGGCATGAAACGCGTCGCCGCTCGACTAGTTCCAAAAGAGCTCAATTTTGTTCAAAAAGCGCAGCGAAAGCATGTCGCTGAAGACATGGTTTCCCGAGCTTCTACGGATCCGACCTTTATGAAACGTATAATAACTGGCGACGAGACATGGGTTTATGAGTACGACATGCAAACAAGCCAACAGTCTTCAGAATGGCGTCTCGAAAACGAGCCGAAACCCAAAAAACCGCGGCAAAGTCGCTCCAAAATCAAGGTGATGCTGACAGTTTTTTTTGACTACCGTGGTGTGGTTCACTCCGAATTCCTTCCAGAGGGAGAAACAGTGAATAAAGAATATTATTTAGGCGTCATGAAGCGTTTGCGTGAGAGTATCCGCCGAAAACGTCCAGATTTGTGGCAACACAACTCATGGATGCTGCACCATGATAATGCACCATCACACACAGCCATTATAGTGAAAGAGTTTTTAGCGAAAAATTCAACAAAAGTTCTCGACCAAGCACCGTATTCACCTGATATGGCTCCGTCTGACTTTTTTTTATTTCCCAAGTTAAAATTACCACTTCGAGGAAAACGTTTTGAGTCGATAGAAGCCATAAAATAAAATTCGCTGAATGAGCTAAAGGCCATACCGCAAATAGCCTATGAAAAATGTATGGAAGACTGGGTGAAGCGGTGGAGATGTTGTATTGCAAGCGATGGGGCCTACTTTGAAGGCGATAAAATAAATTTAGATGAATAATTTGTATTTTTTGTTTTATTGACAAATTCCCGATACTTAGTACACAGAATGTATGTAAGTAAATTAGTAGTAGTTACTTAGTTGTTTACGAAATCGTTTTTGCCGCTGCGCATGTTTACTGTAATTCATTAGTATCGACCACAAATAAAGTTGGCAAGCAGTTTGAGACAGAATTATGTGTGGCAAACACAGTTTGCACAAGAGGTTATCTTATAAACAATCTTATAAAATAGGTACTGTGCATTATCGTTAAAATCCCTGAGTCATTCGTGAGCTAGGCATCTTTAGTACATAAAACTCTTGGCCTTTTTAAGGAATAAAATGGTGCTTACCGGCGTCGAAAAGACGAGAAGATACAGGGAAAAACTAAAAAGGGAACGTCCACAAGAATACGCCGCACAATGCAAAAAGAATTTGAAATAAATAAATAAAAAAAAAATATCAGTAATGACGCCTGAGGATGTAGAAATACAAAGAGAAATATGGAGGAAAAAAAAGAGGAAAAGTAATTAAAAGAAAACACAGAAAAATAACATACCAAACGAGCAGGCTAAATCTTCAACAGATTCGAAAAATGAACAAAATAAAGTAACAGCATTACGAAGATGTAGATTTTTAGTAAACAAATATAGAAATAGCTTTGATCAGGTTAAAAAAATAAAAACTGAAAAAGAATCTTACAAAAAGAAACTTCAACGTCTTCAGGAAATAGTTGAGAGAAAGATGCAAGAAAGTGAGAAAAAGATACGTTAGATAAATAAGCTTTTTTTCTGCATGATAGCAAGTAAGAAATCGAAAAATAACGTAATTTAATTTTTGATGATTTTTCATTAAATAACCTATCAGTCAATTGCACCAGTGAAACATTCCTCGCAAAGTAAATATATTCAATGATATTACAGAAAAGTTGTAGGCTTATATCTTGAAAAACAAAAGAGTAACAGAATTTTGAACTGAAAGTCACCTAAAAAATCCACTGTGTGATGGTTGACTTCGACCATAGGTGCTACAATATCCTATGAAAATCTCATCATTCCCTTCGAACAGATTACGCCGATGTCTGAAAAACTCTCTTTGCCACCTAAAAAGCCAAATCTGTCCATTGAGAACGCCAAAAATTATGGTTTTACTGATACTGAACCTGATAGGCTCAAACCACCTAAAATTCTTGTTGAATCTGAAAGCAACACACTAAACGCAGCACTCGACTTTTTTCCGGAATCGTTTAACGACGCTGACTTGGAATATATTAAAAGATTGTCCATTGGTACAGATATATGTTCTCCTACCGTTGACGATTTAATGGATATAAACGTGTTACCGACAGTCTTACTACAAGACAAAACCAAAACTTAAAGTGGACAAAATTTGCGCGCCTGAACCACTATGTACAAGAACTGATAACATAGAAAACACTTCCAAAGGTCTAAAGAGAGAACCGTTGTCTAAAGAAATGATTAACCAGGCGAAGAACAAAATCTTTAAATCATCAAGGTTTTTGCAATGCAACAAATCTAAATGTTCAATTTTAGGACAGAAATGTAAGTATACGGCGTGTAAGAAATGGTACTGCGAAGAATGCATTGACCAGCCAATCCAAATAGGTTACATCTGTGACATCTGTTATGAAGGTACTGTATTCTGTAGGTATCTGTATAGGTTTTTATGAAAAATTGGTATCAAGACTTAATAATAACAATACATGTTTTTATTGTCTTAGGTTTTCGCGATTGTTACACATTGAATTAAACAATTTTTAACGGAAGTATCGCGTGTTTTATTTATTTTGTTGAACCTGACGTTTCGAACGCTTGGCAGCGTCCGTGGTCGCAGGAAGTCTTCCTGCGACCACGGAAAGCTTATACTTCCGTTAAAAATTGTTTAATTCAAATACATGTTTTTATTTCAGGTTATCCATCGCGTTGGCACGAACTTTTGGGCCTTATGGTGATTTATATTGACATCGACAAAGTCCTGGTTTATGAAGACATGGTCAACTTTTACAACTTTAACATACCATGGCAGTGGACCCAGACACACTTCATTGTTTCTACAAATTGTTTCGGCTGTGGGAATTACTCTCACCCATTCAGTAGATCGCAACATTTTACAGCAGCCATGGATCGACGTCGAGTCAGTTTTGAATGTGAAATGACCGATGAATGGAAAGCTATGCCAAAGATATGCCAGAATAATGGATATACCTAGTCTTGCCATAAATACTGAAACAAAGAAAAAAATATTTTCTATTGCAAATAATATTTATTACTTTTACAGTGTGTTAGTTTAATACATCAAGATAAAACAATTTAAAATATAAAAAGTTTATTCGAAGTGGTCTCATTTGGCTGCCATACAGTCCTTTAAACGTTGAGGCCAGTTATCAATAGAAGCACGTACTCTTTCCCTGGGAAATTCTTCACTGCCAATCGTACGGATTGTTTTAGGGACTCCAAATTATCGTGGCGTTTAGAGCAAGCCGTTCTCTCTAAAACTGACCATAAATCATAATCCAGCGGATTAAGATCGGGGCTAGACGACGGCCAGTCTTCAGCTCTGATGAAGTCCGAAACGTTCGTTTCCAACTAAGACTGCGTAGACCGAGCTTTATGACCCGGCGCCGAGTCTTGCTGAAAGGATCATTCTTGGTTATTGAACATGGTGTTGTTAAGGGGCTTCACTACCTTCTCAAGAATGGTATCTTGATACACTTGTGCCGATGTTTTGATACCTTTTTCACAAAAGTATGGCTCAGTCACTCCTTCTTACCCCACCAAACCATCACTGAAGTCGGATAGTGCCCACGTTGCACTCTGACGATTAATTGGGAAGCTTCCTTAGAGCTTTGAGTATAAATACGGTCATTATGTTTGTTAAAATGTTGTTCAATTATAAAAAGTTCTCATCCGTAAACAAAATTTTTCTGTGACCGCCCTTTGCGTACCGCTTCAGTAGTTGTTTCGATTTTACCACCCTATTCTATTTTAAATTATCAGTTAAGAAATGACCAGTACGCCTCTTATAGGCTGCCAGTCCCAAGTCATCTTTTAAAATACGCGACATGGTTCTCGGTGCTATCTTTATCCCCCATGATAAAATCTTTTGCTTTCGGACAGGATTTCTTCGAATTCTTTCCTTTACTGCTTTGACCACCTTTTTCGTATGAACACTACATGGACGGGCAGATCTTTAGATCTTTTTCTGTCACAAACAGAGGAGGTCTCATTGTACCTATTAATAGCCCGGTACACAAACATTTTACTAATACCAAGCGTATGGAGAGTTTTAAAAATTGCATTTGGCTCCATACCTATTTTGTGTAATGCAATCACAGCGATTCGGTGCTCTTTATCACCCCACTCCATTTTAATATCGCAAAATATTGTACAATGTATTGGCGCCAAAATGAGACAACACAATGAACAATCATATAAAAATGACAGATCCCAAATTCAAATGTAATATTTTGTTTATTTATAATTGTAACAGTATTTATGGCCAAACTAATTACTTTTTTGAAAAAAACCGAAGAACTGGAAAGAAAAGCAAATCTTCTTAAAAAGTGACAATATATTTTTGCAATCCCAGGCCACAATGCTCACGTAGAACGAGTGTTTTCGTTAATTTCGGCGCAGTGGACGAAAGAACGAAATTCACTCAGTGTAAGCACAGTCGAAAGCATCATTCAATGCGTTTATAATTGTAAAATGACGTGACACAGAATTTTATAATTACGTTAAAGGGGAAAAAGAATTACTGAAAATGGTCAAATCTACTGAAAAATATGAGTGGACAAAGAAAAGTGTCACCGAGAACGTAGTGTAAGAAAGACTTCGTTATTTTTTGATTAAAGTTTCTTAAATATTACCAGTGTTTTTGAATAATCAATGGTTTACCCTATGTTTGTTTTAAATGTCCCGGTCATACTCGGTACAAATATCTAAGACTGTGACTGATTTTATTAGGTTATGTCTTTCGTTACATATTTAGTATCATACTTTGTATTTGAATTGGTATGTTATTCAAACTTTAAATATTTATAATAATCTAATAAAGGTGATTGTGTCTTATAGCTGTAAGAGTTAGACTGATTATTACGCTAAATTTAATTACTACCATTGTTCATTTGAGTACTCTTGAGTGTTGTATAGTAAGAGAAATACCATTAGCCGATTTATTTTGTATGTCTGTTTGATAGTTCTAAGATATTGAGATGCCTATAGACCAATTTATTCTGATTTAAGGTTACAGTATTAAGTATTATTTAGTGCAAATATTAATTTCATTTAAATAAGTGATCTTACAATAGCAAATAACTTGATATTTTTATAAAGTATTAAAAAACTATCCAAAAAAAGTATCATTAATCACAAAACTGATAAACAAAGTACATTTTGATAAGATTTAAAAAAACAATAGTCCTGTTTTTGAGTTTTTCTGTTTAACCCTTCGAAACCCGGGTGGTCGTATACGACCACGAAATGTATGCGAAAACGTATATAACGGGTTCTGACTGCTCAATTAGCTCATATATTTTAATGGAAATCAATCTCTTTGTAATAACAATTAGTAGTTTTTTTTTTATTTTGCTTCAAAAATAGTCACATAATGGATAGTATAATACGACTTGTTCCATTTTGTTTAAGTATATCTTTAAATAAAGCTTATATTGTAGTGTTTCTACTATATTTCCATTATTAAATAGTATTAGCTGTTCGATTGTATTATCAATCTCTTTGTAATAACAATTAGTAGTTTTTTTTTTTATTTTGCTTCAAAAATAGTCACATAATGGATAGTATAATACGACTTGTTCCATTTTAAGTATATCTTTAAATAAAGCTTATATTGTAGTGTTTCTACTATATTTCCATTATTAAATAGTATTAGCTGTTATGAATATATGATAAACTGTACCTATTTATCTACGGTGGCAACCGAAGATGCAAAAAAAAAGAATTTAATTATAATGAAAAAAATACATTTAAAATATAAGCTAAGTATAACGACTACGGTCGATGTTGGATCCGAAGTGTCGCAAGGTATCGGGGCCGCGGCGGTGGCGCGATGTCCGTCACGTTGTGCACCGTCAGCTGCTCGGTGTCCGTAGTTGATGCAATCGGCGTGTATTGGGGTTATTGCAAGTCGGCGATATTCATATAGTACGATGGTGTAACACCTCCCCCCGTAGACAAGCAACTAATTGAGAACCTCCTTCGAAAACTTAGTTGCGATAGGATCTGATCTTACTGGATGATGGGTGGAGATCTCGGTGTAGATTTCATCTCGAAGCGTCGTTTTGCCTGTTCCAACTACCGGAGTCATCTCGATGGAGGCGTTTTTCTCGTTACGTTTCTTACTATATCTTCTAATGATAAGGATGATGATGATTGCAGCTGCGCATAGTAATATCACGTACATAGGGATAGTGGTGTGATATAAGCTTTCGTTCGTGGAATTTAGGTGGATAGGCGACGTCATCGATATCTTTGCGTTGCTGGCATGCAGATTTTCCAAGTTGATGGTCTTTAATTTTATGGGGTGTTCTTTTGCTAGGGATGATGTCATATCCTGAGAAGGCAGGTTCATTATCTTGATAGCTCGTCCTTTAACTCGGTCGTTGCTGTTAACTATGGTGAACTCTGGTGTCTGTAGATAACAGTTATGTGGTATGGTCGCCAGATAACTTACTTTCAGGGTGGAATATTGATTTTTCTCGCAGATCATCTGAATCTTCGTCGGTTTCGGGAGGCTGATTACGTAATGTTTGTCATCTAAGCGTTCCAGGGCTTCCCTTGTGAGGCTGACTGGGCTAGCCCTACATGAGTCGATCTTTTGGGAGATAATAAGCTGCTGGATGCAATCGACTTGGTCCCGGGGCTCGTAGTTAATCTTCTTCTCACAGAAATTCTGTCTCTACGTACATGAATTGTTGCTCGTGTATTGCTATGTAAGGAGATGAAATGATAATCTCATGATTTTTATTCGGAACTACGAATAGTTTATAAAGGGAGTAGGTATCAGGAGAAGCAACCGGTAATTTAAATATAATAACTATTTTACTATTACTGTAATATGATCCCAATTTGATTACATCATAATATTCTCTAGGGCTTATCTCTAATATATTTAAGCTTAACATTGTATGGTGGGTGCTTTTTGCACGTATAAATGCTAGAAGATTCTCTAACCTGATTAACTCCTCAGATAAATCTTCTATATTATCGCCTAGGATAAGCAATAGCTGCGCTAGATGGGCATATTTAAATAAGTCGGTTTCTCTATTAGCATCACTAGTCATAATTAAGGATAAAATTTTCTCAATCTTATGCTGGTTCAATGTAATGTTATTTAATATATTAGTGTGTTCGTTCATCCACTCTTTGCTTAAGCTTAATTGATTATTATATTCTGAGGCTAACTTTCCTACGTTATTCTGTAGTGACTCGATGGCATTATCATATCGTAACGCGTCTGTGTAGTCAATGTTTATTACTAAACAGAATATTTCAATTCCTTTTTTTTGAAACCATAACAACACTATTTGGAAGGTAGCAAAATTCTTTGATTCAACATTTTCTTTATAATAAGTATCTAAGTAAGTAAGTAAGAACTATTTTCCCTTATCCCACCCTCTCCCTTCCGTCATAGAACCACACGTGCGGGCTTGCGATGTCATCATTCCACTGTTGAGGACATTTGTTCTCGTACTAAAAAGTTCGGCAACTCCTATCTCTGTCGAACTATTAAAAAGTGAAACGCCTTGCCTGCACATGTGTTTCCTCCTTCCTACAACATGGGATCCTTCAAACGAAGCGTGAAGAAGCACCTTGCGGGCCAGCATGGTAGCGTCAACTGACAAGACACCGTAGTCCGTTGTCAGTTGCCGCTGCAATTTGGGCTCCCCTTTTCGCTTACCAACAGGCGAAGAGGAGCCACTATGCTGAGCCAATATAAAAAAAAAAAATCTATCGATGACTAACCTTTGATGTGTGGAGAGGCGACATTTCACCCCCCACCCCCTACCTCTCCGATGTTATGTGGCAATACCACGCGACCATCAGTCTGCGAGAGAGTGCAATTGGGTCGGCCGCTAAGCGCGCCATTAGATGTGAATCGTACTTTCTTCACACCGAATTTAAGCAGTTTACACGCCCACATATTACGGGCGTATTAGCGTGGTGCTCCCGGTGTAGTGGAGAGATACTTTGGTGAAAACAGCCTTTACTTCAAGAACAGACTTTGTATTTCATTATGGAGTCATAACACAAGAGGGACTTACCAAGACCCTTAGAATACTCGGCGAGACACCAAACGCGGATTAGGCGAGCCCGTCGACAGTTTGTTATACTCAACAATCAATCAAATCAAACCTTAGACTTAATGGCATCTATATCGATATGTTGTAGGAATGAATGATAATGGGAAATGATCTTAGTGGGACCTAACATAAAAGGGAGTATACCGGGACCATCTTCTAGGCTGTCAAGTGTTATTTCTTGCGCTTGAGCTGCATATCATTAGCGAGACGGTACCGCTAGCAGTGTAATTCAGGCTTTATTAAAGTACTGTACTTACCACGGTGTGCCCTCAATAATAATTACTGACACTCTGTACTATCTTTACTATACACATGTAACTGTTTGTATGTATATGTGCAATAAAGAATTACTATATGCTTGCGTATATTTTGACGCATCTACTAAGGTAAGGTATTTTTCTGTATCTACTGTAAATAAATCTAGGTGTACCAGTTCAAATGGTTTAGCTGGGGGTGGAACTAGATGTAACTGCTGCTTTATTGGATTGCGGTCGTACTTAGCCTGACCACATATATTGCACTCACTTATGTATTTAGAAATATGTTCTTTCATTTTAGGCCAGAAATACTTGCATGAAAGGGAAAGGTAACATTCATCAATACCACGGTGGTTGGTCTTTCCTTCATGGTATTTTTTGATGATTTCCTGCTGACGTAAGTACTGCTTTACATTTTCTAATTCACCTTTAGTTAGTACTAAATTCATGCATGAGCTCTTAAAGTTTTCCTGAATTATAGGAATGATAGAATACATCTCTAGTGGGGGATTAATAAGTATACCTGTCTTTACTTTGGGATTTACAAATTCTTTTATAGCATTAACTACATCGTCACAGAGGTTGGATTTAGATAATTGAATAACTGTACGAGTGTGAGTTTCAAAGGGCTTAGATACGACAGTTTTTCCTTTTATATCGCCTACAACAGTGAAAACTATCTGCCTGTGGAATTTGTTTAGCGGATCGTCTGTAATTGGTACTTCCAGTATCGGTTTTTCAGCATCCGTGTGAACTGTAGCAGTAGCTGAGTTATCTATTGATGGTTGGTTTTCGCTAGGGTTGGCAACGATAGAACTTACTTCGTCGTTGTCCAATTCTATACATGACAAGGCGTCTGCATTGGTGTTACATTTGCCTTGCTTGTGAACAAAGGGGTATCTGTAGCTCTTTGTATAGACGGGTAACTCATCAGATGTTCTAATGGCATGCTTTATTTTATTGGTAAAAGTTAGGTTCTCACCATCGATATAGAATACGTCGGAATAACGCGTACATAAGTTTTCTAAGTTCGCGCGCTCCTCGGCGTTTAGGTGGTCTGTGCGTAGTCGCGAGAGTACGTCACTGGCGGGTTACATGCGTTGCGAGTATTAAGGGTCTTATTTTTAAAATCTATATTCGCTCCCCATTTATCTAATAAATCCGATCCTATTAAGCCATCGAAATAGTTATGGAATTTATATACATGTAATGTTATATAATCGCTATCGTTGAACTCTGTAAAACACGGCAAGGCAATAGAATAGTTGCACCGACTCGATGCGTGTACATTAACTACCTCGAACGGATCATAATTTAATTTATAGTGTGGGAAATATTTTTTTACAGAATCCGGACTAATGAAGGATTGATTTGCTCCTGTATCTATAAGTAGTTTTAAGGAAGGATCCGATATAGATATATACGGTAACTGTCTCTGTGTCTGTAGGTTAAGATCTATCTTGGTTTATCTGATTGTGGAGGTTTTTTGAAAATCCTCACCAGAGTAGCTGATGGAAGTTCCATGGGGTGTTCAACATTATATTCATCACCAGAATTCATTGGCTGGCCATCATAGTAAAAATTATCAGAATAAGGAAATTGTTCATACTGTTCGTGGTCATACCAACTGTAATCTGAGTCGCTATTGTTCGACTGATCGTAGTATGGGCCGTATTCATAGTCGAAGCAATCGTTGTAATTTATTTCGCGAGTTTTAAAATAATTATTCGGCGGAGGGTTGCCAAATTTACGCCAATCATGTCCGCTTGGTGGCAAGGGTTTACTTACGAAGTAAGTTATGCCGCTCATAGGCTTGGGCCTTGAGTAACAGGTGTAAAGGATGTATTACGCTGGGGCATACTAAAAACGTTACTTTGCGGTCTATAATTTGGTGGTAAAGCTCGGAACATTTGCTGTGTCCGTGATGGACCTTGCATTTGCTGTGGGGGTTGATTATGGTTCGATTTCCAGTGCGGGAGTTGCTGGTTAGAATATGGGTGTTGCATCCGCGAGGGGCCTGGCATATTAAATGGTCTAGCTTGTTGCATACTGGGGTTAGGCTTAGGTTGTGCATTAGGGTTTAACATACTCTGAACTTGGAATTTCCTATCCGGTAATCTCTCATTACGCTGTTGTAGACATAATGTATTACTTTCTTCCTGCACGAATTCTAAAGCCTGCTCTATAGATGTGGGACGCATGCACCTAATACGCGCACCTAGTGGATCACGCAATCCGCGTAAAAATGATTGAAATGTTAATTTCTTATAGAGTTGTCTCTTAGCTTCTACGGTGGTGGCTAAGCTATCATGCAGTGTTACGTATGTCATGATGGTACTAAAGAGATTCTGGGAGCGTTCGTAAAGTTCTTGGGACGTATTCTGATCTTGGGTTAACAAGGAAAGGTCATTATACAACGCGGTTTCATCGCGATGGTCAGCAAAATTATTTATTAAGGAATTACGTATGCCATTAAAGTCACTCGGAATTCCATTGGATTTTATAAGACGCGCGGCTGAGCCAGTGATTTTATTTAATATTCCGTTAAGCAAAGATTGGTTTTCTAACTCAAATTTTGGGTTGGGGTTTATATGCATCTAGGTGGTCTCTGTGCGAGCTATGAGCAACGATTTGTTCTTGTTGCGCCATAGTATCTATATCTTCTACGCTTATATGCCTATTTAAATCTAATCTAGACTGTTTTTCCGACCTAGTTAGTTTACTTTCTTATTTTATTATCTGAATACCTACACTACAGGACGTAACAAAGCCTTATTACGTTAAAATATACACGAATCTTGCCAGGGCACACTTCCAATAGAGCTCACAAAGTACTCAGCAAAATGTTCTCGCAGAGCGTGTCCAGACCTGTTTGTAGGTACAGTTGGCAAGTCTACCATACCCTCGATTGTAATGTGTCTTCAATACGATAACCATCGCGAATTTCTATAAAGTTATGCAATACGCAGCATGCTTTAACTATATTCTTTGTAACATCAAAACTCACAATAGGCGTATGAAACACTCTGAACTTGTTTGACATTATACTTCAGGCTTCGTTCTTCGATATATGTATTTACCACGCAGCTTCCTTAGTCACTCGGCAACCAAACGCAATTTCAGAGCTCCAGCCCTAAAACAAAACTAAACGCAGCGGCAGTTTCCCGCTTATGTCATTCATTAGTGTCACCTGTCATTCTTTGCGTTTGCGCGGCAACCAACACTGTTCGTGTGTAAAATAATTAAGAAAAAAGGTGTTTTAGTGAAATTTTACTGTTTTTCACGTGAAATATGCCAAAGAAAGACTTGGATCACTACCTGAAAAAGTTAAAGAAGATTATGAAAAGTAAAAGGAAACGAAGGCATTCGAGTTCATCGAGTGATAGTGAAAACGAATTAAATTTTAGGCCCTCGGGCCCTTTGGCTACAGGTAAATATGAAAGTTGTTTTTATTAGAAATATAAGATGCCTAATCCCAGTTTTCAATTGGGAATTTGGGATATGATTGCGGAAAACAAGTACTGAGGTACCTTGGATGCGGGTAGTGCACGAGATGCATTGACGTAATCCTTTTGACGCGGGGTTTATACGAGATGTAAACACGTGATCATTCTACTCTTAGGCTGATCCGTGAGATCAGCTTTTGTAGTACAGTACAGTCATGTACATTTCCTGTTAATTTTCAGATAATGGCTCTGACATAGAGCACATACCTATAGAGGACGACTCAAATGTTCAAGACTCAAACGAGGCACCACAGCCATCTGGTAGCATGCCTACAAACACAGTGCCTGATGAAGTGCTTCTGGCACTAGGCGATTTGATGACAGAGAAGCCAGCATTTGGCCCTGAAATTAATGAAAATTTGGCAAGAATTTGGTCGAACATTCTAAAAACTGGCCTGGCAAAGGAAAGTAAACAAAAAATTATGGAAGAATTAATTCCAAATAATTGTCAGCTGTTAAAAGCTCCAAAACTGAATCCTGAAATAGCATCATCAGTCACTGACAATATAGTCAACCGAGATAAAAAAATTCAACTAGAGCAAAACCAACTGGGAACTGGTTTGGCCCTGTTGGGCAATGTACTTACATCATTGTTAACAAATGATGAGGTGGACAAGCTGAAACTCATTACTGTCTTGAGTAATGCTGGAAGAATACTTACAGACCTGCATAACATACAAACTAAATCAAGAAAGAATTTAATATTTCCTGTATTAGATAAAAAGTTTATAGAGAACATTAAAGATGTTGAACGGGATGATTACCTTTATGGTAATAATCTAATAGATCTCATAAAATCTATCAAAACTGTGCAGCAGAGCAGTCAATCCATCAGGAAGCAAACATCTGCAAATCCTGTGCGTCAGGGAAACTCGAATGGTCCGGCTCGTTTCAATCAACAGAGGGCTGCAGCGAGGCCAGGACAGAAAAAACAACCCTCATCACATGTCATGAAATACCGCAGTCAGTATTACCAACCAGCAGCGAAGAAACCCAAAATGACAACTCAACCGGAAAAAGGCCTTGGGGCCTTTGTGTGTAACAAAGATAGATGCAGGACAAGGCCCCGATTATATAGATCAATTGGAATGTGGTTTGAAAACATCAGAGTCGATATGTCACATGTATTTTACTTGATGTACTGCTTTGCACATCATTGGGCCCACGAAAAGGTTCTTTTGGGAAGATTTCCTTAAGGAATCGCATGAAACCTGCTTGTTCGTGACCATATCGGATTGGTACAGTTATTGCCGAGAGACTGTTGTTATTTACCAACTTGACAAACAAGAATACCTGGGCCAGATAGGAGGCCCAGGCAAAATCGTCCAAATAGATGAATCAAAATTTGGAAAACGCAAATATAATAAAGGTATGAACAAAATTAAGAGACCTATTTAATGTAAGCACAGATCTAGCTGTTGGGGAAAGTGAGCGAGTAAGAGTGTTCGCTTTAATCTGACACAGTCTCTATATGAACTTAGAAATGTACATAAATTTTTGGTGATAGGGTTACTTACTGCCACAGAACCGATTCTGTCAACCCCGACTCAACGTAGTCTTGTTTGCCCAATACTAGAGTGTTTCTATAAAGCCGGAGGCGCGGAGGGAGGGCAGCCCTCGCCCGCTGTAACAAAGGACAGGCACTATGCGAAGTTGCGGAGGCGAGTATGAGTGCATGTCCTTTGTTACGCAAGGGCGTAGGGGCTGCACATCCCGCAGCGCCTGAGACGTTGCAGAAGTAGTTATTAAGGATGAAAGATAATTTAGTGATAAGCAAAGAAAATAATAATAATAATAAAATAATTTAGAATAAATAATTTAGTATATTAAAAAATGTATGAAATAAGAAAGTCAATAAATAAATGCCATAACAATTTAGTTAACCCTTTTAAATTTTGTTTGTTATAGGAAGGCGTGTGGAGGGTCATTGGGTTCTCGACCTTATTGAGGATGGAAGTGAAGACCTACGGCTGGAGGTCTGCCCTGACAATGTGCGGTCAGCATATTTTGGTACCCTTAATAAAAAAACATGTCAAAGAGGGTACCACCATCCACACTGATTACTGGCGCGCATACGACTGCTTAGGAGAGCATGGATTTATACATAAAAAATGTAATCATAGTGATCTGGTCAATCCGTTTGTTAATATAGAAGATGGGACTCACACCCGAAGGACTGAGTTCCAGTGGCGGGTGGTTAAACGTTATTTTTATAAAAATAATTATAATCAGTCTGAAAAGTTTGGTGATGTGATAGTGGAGTATTTGTGGCGAAGAGACATTATAAAAAATAAAAAAAATCCGTTTGTGGATCTTATTAAAGCTGTAAAGCATGTTTATAAAAAAGGTTTTAAAAAATCATTGATTGTAAACTTTGTTTTCATTTAGTGGTTATATCAGTGGGTTCAATAACTCCCCGAGAATTGGGATCAAAGGAGCAATGCATTGCTCTTTGTGTAGACAGGGGCCTCATCCCATTGATGAAATCCTGCCGTCATCATCGAACAACAATGGCAATTTCTTCTTCAAAGAGGCCCGTTGGTTCCTTTGTTTGCCCCAAAAAAAATTGCAAAATAAGAACAACGTTCAACAACGAACGTTCAAATAATACTTGGTTTGAGAATACCCGACTGCCACTGCCCGACATATTCAGGCTGATGTATTGTTTTGCTCGTGACTATGAATATTATCTGCCCAGGATTGAATGCAGCTCAAGAGCTCGTGGTGTCGCAATATTGGAAGACACTATATGCGATTGGTATAATTATTGCCGTGAGACAGTGGTAGTCCACCAGTTGGAAAATCAGCCTGAAAAAGGGAAGATAGGTGGTCCTGGCAAAGTGGTGCAAATAGATGAAAGCAAGTTTGGCCGAAGAAAATATAACAAAGGAAGAAGAGTTGAAGGCCATTGGGTGTTGGGAATGATAGATGATGAAACTAACAAATTAAGATTGGAAGTGTGTCCCAATAATGAAAGGTTGGCAGAGGTATTAATACCTTTAATTCAAAAACATGTTGCTGAAAGCAGCATCATACATACAGATTACTGGCTGACTTGTTACTATCTGCCGACCCATGGACATTCATAAAAAAGTTAACCATAGCGACCCCGAAAACCCATTCATTGCTCCAGATGGGACTCACACGCAGCATATTGAAAGTCAATGGCCAAACTTGAAAAAGTGATTTCATGAAGTAAATTACAAAGATAATTTTGAAGACTGGCTTATTGAATACATATCGAGTCTAGATATACTCGTAAGAAATAATCATTTAGGTAGTTTCGAGGAATTGTTAAAAGCAATAATATATGTGTATAAAATTTAACTACTTGTTTTATTTACTTCCCTTCAAAGAAAGAGGAGGACCCCAGGATCTAATCCTCCTCCCCCTCTAAATATTGATATCAGATGAAAGTGATTGCTCGAATTTGAAAGATTGTAGGTGACAGTCCCCCTCCCCTGAATCGATGGTCCATATTTTAGCTTTTTTTGAAAAATAAAGAACTTTAATCTGCTCTCCTGTAAAGTTGTACAGTCGCTTAGTAAATGTTGCCTTTCAAGCGTCGAGATGCAATGTGCATAGACATCGACGATTAGAATGGACGAGTGATCCTCGTCTTTGCAGGCTGCGCATTTTGACTACTAGTATCTTGCGATCAGAGGGAAAGCCATCGGTTCAGATTGTAAACTTTGAGTCGAGGTTAGGGGAAAAACTGGCGGGGAACAATGGCGTCCGGACTAGACATGTGTAAGTAATGCGATTGATACATTAAGCCGCATTTACATTTATCTGACGTGTTGTGTTGTGATGCATCAGAACGGTATCAGTTTCATACATTTAATATGGAAGCGTTCACATTTATTCAATGCGGTGTGTTATGACGGCTTCTGATGTGTCGTGTCACAGGCGATCCCGGTCCGCGTCAGAAAGGGTGAAGTGCGGGGGGCGGTGCCGTGAGACGTCATACCGCATCAGACTAGTGTGCACGCGCCAGTGTTGTGTTATTACGCGTCAGAAATGGACGAAGAGCAACTAATTGAATACGTAAGACAATGTAAAGTGATTTATAATCCAAAATGTAAAGAATATAAAGATCAAGTTATGAGAGCAGCTATTTGGGAAGAGATAGGAGAAAAAATGAAACAACCTCGTAAGTAAAGTACTTTTATTTAATTATACCGAGTTCTACTTTGTCTAATAGCTTGAATTTGCCATGGAACTTGCCCTTCTGAACTTACAAAATAGTTTTTAAACGCTTCGCGAACTTGAGCAGCTTCTTGTGATGGATTTCTATGTAAAGGGCCAATGTCTACAAAGACACTGTTGTGAACCTGAATTTCGTCCGTCAATATTTCTTCAGTTTCTTGTGTATTTTGAGTTAAAAGGTTATGGAGGCAGCAAGCAGCAAGTACAATCTTGTCCGCCATGTTCGGCTGTACTTGTAAAGGTCCTTGAAACACTCTAAATCTCGCTCGTAATATACCGAATGCATTTTCTACAGTGCGGCGAGCACGCGATAAACGATAATTAAAAATTTTGTTTGCATCATTGTTAACTAATTTTACTTTACTGTATGGTTTTAATAAATAGGTTTTTAATGGAAATGCCGCATCTGCCACAATAGTGTAAGGTAAAGATTCAGTATTTTGGCTTAATGGTTTATTCGGTGGCACATTTAACTGACAATTTTCAAACATTTTCCCCATTAATGACTCTTGGTATATACCACCATCACTATTTCTCCCATAATAATACTACATCTACTATAATAAATCTGTAATGGGCGTCAACAAGTCCTAGCAACACAATCGAATGCTCATTTTTGTAATTAAAATAAGTTGAGCCGGCATTTATTGGACATATTAAATTAATGTGCTTTCCGTCCAGTGATCCGAGACAATTTGGGAAATGCCATATCTTTTCAAAACCTTTTTCAATCTCTCTCCATGTTTGTTCAGTAGGTTTGGGCATTACAATAGGTGCCAAATTCTTCCATATTGCAGTACATACTTCTTCGACTATGATTTTAACTGTAGAAAAACCCATGCGATAACTGAACGCCAACGACCGATAGGAGTTTCCAGTTGCCAAAAATCTGTAATTAAAATAAAATTGTTTTTTTTTGTTTCAGCGGATAAATGTAAAGATGAGTGGACAAAATTAAGAAATGCCTATGTAAACGCCATGAAACGTCGTAAAAATAAAAAAAGTGGTCAGGCCGCTAAATCAATAATACCATGGAAGTATGAAGAGCAGATGAATTTTTTACAGACGTATATAGAATCTCGGGCTACAGTAACTAATCTTGAGTCACCGCCAAATTCAGTAGAATCTGATATTAATTTAGAAGAATCTGAATCCGATACCATTCAATCTCAATTAGATAACCGCTCACCAACACCACAATCCAGTTCTTCAAATTATAGCAGACCTGTACGCAATAAAACCAACTTACATGAATTATACGATTTGATGAAATCATCGCATGATTTGCGACTTCAAAAACAACAAAACAAGCTCCAGGATAAAGACATGGATAAAACTGACTTATTCTTTCTCAGCATGAGCAAAGCCATAAAAAAACTTCCTAAACTTGAACAGTCCAAAATAAAATTAGATTTGCACACTGCAATATCACAAGCCGAAATACGCATCCTCGAAGCACAAGACCAAATCCGCAGAATGCCAATCAATGTGACTCGCCAGATTATTTCTCAGCCGCAACAACAGAGACTGCAATCACCCGTTCACACATCCACATCCATGCTGTCATTCCCCAGTACATCAACCTTCGCCTACACACCGACATTCACAGCACCAATGGAAGCATCGACATTGGATTCGGAACAACAGGATTCTCGTCTCTCGGCATATTATTCAAACATACAATTTTCTGAAGAAAATAATTGATTTATATGAAAAATAAAAATCTTACCTTAAACATACTGCAAGTCTTTCTTTTGTTCCAATAGGTTTACGAAATTTTGTCCGTATTTTTTTGATGTCTTCTTCAATCAAACGATGAATTTCCTCAAACTGTGCCTTAGACATTCTAAAATACTGATGAAATTTTTCTGCATCACTCTCAAGCTCTTTAACGAGACAATGAAACTCGCCTCTGCTCTCTCTTTTTCTATTTACGGGATGTATCCAATATCTTCTTCTTTTTCTTTGTTTAGTTAGAAGCGTTGCCAACGCCAATAATTGCAACTCTTCTTCAAAATCTGAATCTGAATCGGATGATTCTTGAAAAAGCATTGCAAATTTGTGAACTCTCTGGGAGTCAAGACGGAACTGATACAAAAAACCGTCATAATGCATCATAACACGTCATATCAATGTGAACAGTAGCCATCACGACAGAGAGCATCACAACACAACACGTCAGATAAATATAAATGCGGCTTTACGCATAATATTACCCGACCGCGTACTGTAGCATCATTCATTATTCGACGAAATTAAACATTACACATCACACTAAACATAACGCGTAGAGCGTAGTCGCCTGCCGCGCGCCGTTCGGTTTGTTCGAAGTTCGGACTAGATCGGGTGGACTTCGTATTGCGCAAGTGAGCGAGTGGGAGGGGGGGAGCGAGCAGTGCTCGCTCGTGACTGAATCTGATGTCTCAATCGTGCTCGGCGAGCACGATTGAGACATCAGATATCACAAATGCGGCCGGCCGGTCCGTTATATTAAACTTCGATTCACAACCGTATTCTTGTTGAAATAAGGTGTATTTTTTTTGTATAGCCTGCGCTTTAGTAACGTTTTTATTCCAAATAATGCCTATTACCTATGACATTTCGCTCTTGCACTTTATTATTAAATTAGTATCATTGTTTGAATGCGCGGTCAAGGTTAACACACGCCCCGAGCTAAGTGTTTTGATAGAAAGTTGGACGAACTTATTAATGACATTGTCTATAAACTTTTATGTACAGTGTAAATAAGAATATTAGTTTAAGTGATTACTTTGTAAATAGACTGTAAATAAATAGAAGACATTTAAAAGTGTGTGCGAGTGAATGCCGGGTGTAAATATACGTAGATATATAGGATACTGAGGCACCAAAAATATGACATCAAAAAGGAAAGTAAGCCCACTTTTGTTGTAAATATGGTTAAAAAAAAGTTAAAAAAAAGCAGCAGCTGTTTGTATTACGACACACGCCTGAACGTCTATGGTAAATGATGGATATATTGTTGTCACTGCACACATTATAGACACAAAGACGCACAAGCTATGTTCCGTCATTCCTCAAAAGCTTCTTAGAATCTAAGTTTTGTGACGATTATTTTAAAAGCGTCACATGCACCAACCTTGTCTTTACTTCAAAACTATTTTCTCTTTACTTCAAAACATTCTTATCATATTTCGAGTTTTTCGTAACCTATTTGTCATTCACGAGAAATCATACTTTTAATTTGGCAGTCTTTTGACAGCACCTGTCACTTGTTGTTTGACAGCTATTATTACGTATCTCGAATTATATCGAGCGACGATTGGTGTAGACTGTCGTCTAGTATCAAAAGCCGCCAGATCCATTTTTATATAAAAAAAATTATTATGCTCGATGGTTTCGTATCAATCCCCGCTACATCCTTAGTAAATTGAGGTCGAAAACTGCATTCAGTATCAAACCCCGCCAGATCTTTGACCATTGAGATTCGTTTGCCGCTAGATCCAAATAAACCAATCAGGATACAGGATTTTGGCGGATAACTGTCATGGCGTCCTAGGCGTGAGTATGGCCGCCCGTACATTGTTTAGTGGATTTCGTGCAGCATTTCTGATGAATTTTAAGGGAAAGAATGGCCGATTTGTTAAAAAAAAATAGAAAAAGTTCCGCCTAATCAGGCAAGGAAGCGAGGGGTGAACAGAGAAAACTGGAAAAGAGAAAGAAAACGTCGAGAAATGTAAGTCAAAATTTCATTGAAATTGCTATACAATGACATACAGGTTGTTACAATAGTGTCCGTTTTAGTCAGAGTTATGTATGTACCTACCTACTTACCTAAAAAACAATGGCGAAATATTAGTTCAAAAATTTTAGAGCGACCCTAGACGTCAAAATAATCACTGCAAATGAAATATTTTTATACGATTTTTCAATATTGTCTTTGGCATTGTTCGAAGCCAAGTTGAATATCAATTATTTAAAAATAATTGCATTGAAAACTACGTTTTCCGTTTGTCACAAAGTACACTTAAAGTGTTGCCTCAGTCGGTATTTATTTTGCTATGCCACTTATACTTTCATATTTAAAAATCGTAATAGTTGCTAATTCACAATTTTTCTTGAATTAGTACAACATAAAAAATATATATAGGTAAGTATTTTATTGTAATAAAGACATTATTTTAAAAATCGGTTGTATTGCAGTCTACACCTACATACAAGGTTTTCCTCATTTGACATGACAGACGACGACGGTTTTACGAATACATTTGTTTGTTTGTTCGCTGTTTTGTATACTTGTGTTTCTGTTCTTGATTTTTCTTATCTCAATTGACCGGGCCTCCCCAAGGACTCTGATATTGCCTCTGTGTGACTCGTGCGTACTTACGGACTCCGATTTTTCTTGGATTTGTTTACTGGACTGATCCACGGTAATTGCCGGCAAAATGAGTGCTCGTGGTCGAAGTACACGCATTTTATGCATCAACTGCAACATGTGCGTTAATACTCTTCGCCGATACCCTGCCCTAGAACTGAACACTAGAGTAATTACTATATTATCTAGCTGGGTATACCCGCAAATCGTAAGTACCTACATACATATCATAAATTCTCTTGGGATTACCTCCAACAAAAAAACATCTGACCTTAAGGCGACCCTCTCATCTGACCGACATTTTGATCAAGATTTTACTTATGTACCTATTCAATTGTTTATATAGGTACATAATTAGAAATAGTTTGAGTGTGCTGCCGAGAACAGCTTTAGCTTTATTTTAAAGTTAGTTCATAACTTCTTTATTCTTTTAACTCTATTGAGCGAGTTTTTTTATTTGCTGTTAAACAAGTTTTAGGAGATTGAGGTTTTTGTCATTTTATTATCAATACTTACGTTAAGCATATGCATATTAGGTTGTTGTGATTTAAAAATGTCTTTAACCAATGGTTGGTTTTACAATTAAACATTCACATTAAAAGTTGTTCTGAAATGAATTTTAAGCTTATCTCAAACGCATGAAGTTCATTTAATTACTTGAAGTGACTCACCAACTAAAATGACGATATGAAGGGATAGAAGGCTATTCAATTTTCAATTCATATGTTTCTGTAAATGTTCACTGACCTAAGATTTTAAACTATTTTCTTTAAATTACAATATTGTCGATTTGTAGAGCACTGAAGAAGATTATGTCTGCGAAGCATGCAGAGACCTTGCAATGGTAGCAGTAAATACCAACTTGCAGCAAGAAGTTGGTAGCCACGATGGCGAACAAGCTGGACCAAGCCGAGGACATTCTCATGTTTGCCCATTATGTGGTTGTTCCACTCTTCAAAGACGGAGTGACAAAATATTAAAAGACAATCCTACTGAATTGCAACGATTAATGATTGATGTCATAAAAGCCAGAGTAGCGCCTCAACAGGTATGTATTATTTATTAAACATAATATCTATAATGATTTATGTATACCCACACATACAGATAAGGACTACTGTTGTGGCGATGCAATGAATGCGGCTAGTGCAGAGTGACTGTTTGAGTTCAATATATTGATAATAGATTTGCAGAATGGCACAGCACCACAATTATTTAGTTTTTATATAACACTCCTAGTGTTACAAATGTGCATGGGCTGTATTTATTGGTTTAATAAATCAGGCAGATATATACCGTGGTGGTATAAAAATCATAATAGCTTTTATCTATTTCTGTATGGTATGTAATATATATTGAGGTCAAGCTAACCTCATTCCATCTCATCATGAATTTATAATCTAAATGAAATTCTTTTTTTTAGGTAACTGAATCACATCGTGTGTGTCACGCTTGCTGGTTACGTATTAGGCGAGAGGCTTTAAGATTAAATCGCCATGATCGTGCCAGATCTCAAGCTCCTGCAGCTCAGGAAGTGCAAGACCATCAGCCGTTGGTACTAAATGAACCACAAGAATTACCACAACCAGTAGTGGATGAACGTGCAATAAATGAAGCTGCAATAAATGAACCTCCGATAAATGAACCTGCTCCAAATGAACCAGAATTATACGAGCTTGCACCAGAGAATATTGTGAATACACAAAATGTAGTCATACCAGGATATAGACGTGCAGCGAACAGCAACCATCGCTGTGTATTTCCTTACTGCAACAGTATTAGACTGCATAGCATTACTGATAAATTGCGTGCAATTGTATTAAGCAATGACAACTTTTATTTGCCAAATCTGGCTCGTGTATGTGGTGAACATTTGATGAGTAACTCATGGGAGACCTTATATGACTCAGAAAATAGTATGAAAGCATTTACTATTGAGCAGATAGGACATGTTTTTTCATTTGTGAATGCATTCACACCTACACTTGATTTCGAAAATATTCAAGAAATGGAAGATAACATTTTTGAATACTGGATAGGACTAACCAAAGAGAGATTCAATTTAATTATTGATGAGGTACCTAGAGTAGCAGAAATACGAAGAGGACGTTTGGGGCTAGCAGTCCTGCTATTGAAAATGAGGACAGGTGATTCTGACGAAAGAATTTCGTCACTTGTAAATGTCCCACGGCGAACGCTAGAGAATTTGATGGATAATGTGCGAGAGGTACTGCTTCAAGATTTTGTGCCGAGAAACCTAGGTCAACTGACAAGGGAAGAATTGTTACAGCATAGTTTATTAATACCAAATGGACTGTATGGAACTGGAAGTAATGCTATTGTGATATGTGATGGAACATACATATATATTCATAAAAGCTCTAATTATATGTTCCAAAAACAAAGTTATTCCCTGCACAAATATAGGAATTTATTAAAACCTTTTTTGATTGTTGCCTGCGATGGATATATTGTTAATTGTTTTGGCCCATACAAAGCAACTACATCAGATGCTGATATAATGAAGAACTTATTTTGTGAGGGCGCCGCTTTAAGATCGTATTTCAGGGAAGGTGATGTATTCATTCTTGATCGCGGTTTTAGGGACAGTATAACTTTGTTACAAGAATGTGGCTATAGAACATGTGTGCCAGATTCACTCCTAGAAGGCGAACACCAATTAACTACAGCTCAAGCTAACAGAAGTCGCTGTGTCACTATTTGTAGATGGGTGGTAGAGGCCGTTAATGGTCACTTCAAGAGAAATTATAAACTTTTTAGACAGGAATATTTTCATCGGGCTCTACCACACATGATGCAAAACTTCCAAATTGCAGCAGCTCTTTTAAACAGGTTTGGTGTTCGCTTCAGGTATAGCATGTACGCTAATGAATTTTTAGATATAATTAGAGAGAGAATGAACTTAGAAAACAATTTGGCTGACATGGTTAATGCCATGAACATGAATAGACGAATAACCTTGTTTCAAAGTATTACTGCAGATCGTAATAATCTCTTGTATTTCCCAACCCTAGAGTATAGAGAGCTTATATTATTCAGCCTGGGAACGTATCAAATCAGACAAGCTCGCTCATACTATGGAGAGCACATACGTTTTCATGGTGGGTACAGAATTGAAGTAACGCGAGAAAATATTAACCCTGCTGAATACAATCTTAGAGGCGGTGCCACAACGTTAATAAGAGGACGAATCAAATCTAGACATATGAGTAGAAAACAATATTATGTATATATTGCAATTGAAAATAATATACCTGGCCGTACAGGAATTACTGAATACTGTTGTAGTTGCTTGGTTGGTCGGCGGACAGTAGGTTGTTGCGCCCATGTGATGACCATTGTGTGGTACTTAGGATGGGCCAGACATCAAGAAAATATTTCAGCGCCGGCTGAATTTCTCGATGATATTATTATAAGAGATGATGAGTAATATTATTGAGATTTCACCTATGTAACCCTGTTTTATTTATCTCCAACTAACACCAAAACTTGTGAACCCATGTGTATTGTGCATTCACAAAAGTAGATTTTTTTTAATCAGATGCTTTTTTTAAGCAGGGTGCACCCTGCCCAAACTGACAAACGAAGCTATGGCGAAAAGAGAGGTAGGGAGCGTCATTGTAAGCTACCCGACTGGAGAATGTACATACCACCACCTCACAGAATACCGCACATAACAATTCCCTTGAGAGTTGTTGCGTTCCTGCGAGTGAGTGAGGTCACCAGAAAGGAGGGAGATGCTGCGTTGACAGCGGAGGTGGCGGCGCGCAAGCGATATTTTATTTTACGTGCGTTAATATGGCTACGGTAACCGCTTCACATCAGGCTGGCCGTATGCTTGTCTGCCACCCGACGTAGTATAAAAAAAATATCTTAAGTGAACCGACAGATACTATTTTATTAATCTCACTAACTACCCACCCGATCAAAACAATATATAATTAACTTCAATTTATGAGCATCCTGGTAACCTCATTCACTGTGAACACAATCCTCCAGGAAATTGTGATTTGGCTGTGGCATTCCGTTAGGTGGTACTTCCCCAGCAGAGCTATAGTGCTATATCTCTGTTTCGCCAGTCTAATTCGCAAAACGGTAGTGTCCACCACGTGCAGGTGAGGATGGCTGTGGTTCTAAATGTGATTCAATTAAACCCGTACGTCTACAACTATATCTCTGTTAACATCGCCAAAGGTATCTATCTTTCACCTCTCCATTCTCATTTAGCAGTTGATGCTATCATGTCATGTAGTCGGAAGCTGTCACTTTCATGAATGTAGAACAGTACTATTACTTATACTGTGGTAGTTAGTACCTAAGTAAGAGGCCAGTAATACACGGAAGTCTCTATTTTACTGACCGAAGTTGACATAACCTATAAGTTGACATAACCTTTAAGTTGAAATAACTCCTAATCCTGGCCTGTTCCGACAAAAACTCTTCGAGGTACCGGTTTCTGGGACTGGCGGTATATTTATTTTGATTTTTTCATTTAGGGACGCTTCATGTACTACTCAGCTAAAATCATGTATGGGAGTTCGCCATTGTTCTTTGATTTATTTTGTGTAAGTATTTTAATTTATTAGAATATTTACATTATTTTCTGATTCCATAAACAAGTACCTAACTATTTATTTAATTTAATAATATTTATTATAAAAAAATGGATCAATCTAATGAAATTATTTTTGCAACGGTGTAAGTGGAGAAAATAGTAGATAACCATTAATAAAATTGATTTGGTCATTGAATTAATTTGCAAGATCAGTTTGTAGTTTTCCTTTTCGTCCGTAGTCGCTAATTCATTAAAATATTTACATAGCTCTTTTTTTTACAGATATGCTTCTAAATCCTTTCCGTAACCTCCACAGTGCAAACATAAAAAAAAATACAACTTTTCATTGCTCGACAATAAAGATGCAAGACATTGCTCGAATGCACCGTAATTTCTATAAATTGCAAAATAAACTTGATCAAGATAATTTTATACGAGTACTACAACACTGCCGTATTGCAAAATGTTCTAGAATTAGACAAAAAAATGAATCTAGAGGGCCAAAAAATCTAAGTGCAGAATACTACGTTACGATTAAAAATCCACAAACAGATAAGGGTATGAAAATCTGCCTTCATTAAAATACTACAAGTGGGGAAAGATAAGAGTTACAGGCATTTTACAAAGGTCTTTTAAAGATGGGGGGACTATTAGACTGTATTTGCCACCAAATTAATATCGTAAAGCTGTGGAAAATATACCAAGAGCAAGTACAAGACACACCACAGCTTAAAGTTAAACAATCTTTTTTCCGTGACTATTTTAACAAAAAATATAAAGTTGGATTTGGATCGCCATCACAGGATACTTGTTCTCGATGTTTTGAGTTGGCTAGAAAAATAGAAACTGCCGCCACGAGTGAAGAAAAGGTAAATTTTATGACGCAGAAACGCATACATACCTTAAAAGCTAAAGCTTTTTATCAATTATTGAAGGTTGAACAAGAACGTTCTCTTTCACTCTCTTCCGATTGCTAAAAAAACAATCCACTTCCGAAATTACCTCATCAAGCGGTTAATTCAGTAGGCAATTGAATATGTACAACTTTACAGTTGTTATCGGCACTTCCAAATCGGCTTTAGACAATGTGCGGACATACGTTGGTGTGAAAACGAACACTCCAAATCATCAAACGAAATTGCAAGTGCAGTCTTCCACACACTGACCAATCTGGTTATTCCTGAAAATATTATAAAAATAAGACTATTCGCGGATGGCTGTGGAGGCTAAAATAAGAATACAATTCTTTAGTTATTTTCACATGCACCATCACATGTAAATCAACTTGAAATTATATTTCCTATAGTTGGACACTCGTTCTTGCCACCGGATCGCATATTTGCAAAGATTGAAAGGGAGACCAAGAAACAATCAATTGTATGCGATCCACAATGTAAATGTACTTAAGGAAAATGCGACTGTTTTTCATTTAAGGGATGACGATGTCGCAGTTTGCTATTGGAAAAAAGAAGTAACTAAATCATTAAAAGCTCCAGGTAACCGGCACTTTAGGTTTAATCCATCTAAGCGATTTATTCTGCGCAGAGGTCGGTGCAACATTAGTGTGCAAGCGGAAGAGAATTATCGAAGTGAAATGGGGCAACCTAAGTATATTACAAATAGAGGTCAGAAATTATCAGATTTTGCACCCACAATATTGCAAAGAGGAACAAAAGTGAACATCAAGAAAATTCTTGATTTTGCAAACCTTTTAAAAAAGCACTTCGGTGAAGACTGGAGGACTATCGACAGTTTGAAATATTATAAAGACGTAGAAGAAAATAACGTTGATAAACATGAGTATCTTCAATGTGTCGCACCAGAAGAAAGCGAAAATTTTATATAAATAAATATTTTTTTTACTTTTTATTAATACGTAAATAGTTTTATTTATGCTCTGTAACTGCTCAAAGACTATTTCCTAACATTATGCTCATTAAGCCAGGTTTAGACGTTTATAAACCAAAAGCAAATATATTTGATGAATATGATTCGTTTGTAATGCCGGTTTTTATAAGGAGAAAAACAATAGTAAGTAAAATCACATTTAAATCACACACAGAAAAAATAAGAAGTGAAAAATTGGAAGATGAAAGTGTGAGGAGTATGTATATACGTCTAGTCAGTGAAAGACTTGCGAACGCGTGTCTTTCCGACTCAGATATAGACGAATGTTGGAAAGTTCTGAAAGAAAGTATGGTGGACAGTGCGAAAGAAGCATGTGGATGCGCAAAGAGACGTAGAACACTAAGAGGAGATGCCTGGTCGGATGCGGAGGTTCAATCCTTCGTGGAATTAAAAAGAGGAAAGCGTGGCTGGATTACGAATCATCTTTGCACCAGAGTGATGGTATGAAAGAAATGAAGAAAGTAATATACCGTCGATGCAAGAATGACTCCAAAGCTTTAGTGAAAGAGAAGCGTGAAAGACTACATATGAGTGAGGAAGAGAAGCTGACGAAGAACTTCGAGGCAAATACCAAACTCTTCTGGAGAGAGGTAAAGAGGTCTCGAAGTGGTTCGTCAGCATCCAGAATGGACAAGATAAGATGTAAAGCTGGTGGCATTCTTGCTAACACTCAGGAAGTGTCAGAACGGTGGAGTGAACATTTTAGAGAAATGTATGATTATGTCCATGACGCTGGCATTGTGAATGAGTCTGTGATTAACTCGGCAGTGCCAGCGTACCGTGAAAACATTACTATGGATGAGATTGAATGGTCGATACGAAGATTGAAAGATGGAAAGTCAGCGGGAATTGATATGGTCAGCTGAGATGATCAAGCTAGGTGGTACCTACGTTAGGGACGCCTTCTGGTTTTTGAGCAAATTATGCTGGAGAACCGGAAGGGTCCCGAGCCATTGGAGACGCGCAGTCATCGTGCCCTTGTATAAAGGCAAGGGCTCACGTATGGACTGCGCCAACTATAGGGCCATTAGTTTGATCAGCTTAGCAGCTAAAGTGTATGGAAAAATCATTGAATGGAGAATGATGGTGAAATCCGATGGAATGCTTTGGGAAGCACAGAGTGGATTTCGAAGCGGCAGAGGATGTACGGATCAAGTTTTTTCACTCCGCAACAGGTTTTGGACCAGAAGGTTTTCAGCGGTTTTGTGGACTTTGAGAAAGCATTTGATAGAGTCGTGCGAAAGAATCTCTGGAACATTTTGCCCAGATATGGGGTTGACGGTGACCTACTCCGTGCTGTGCAATCCACTTATGGGGATTGTACAGCATGTGTGCGGATGGACGGCAGCTTGTCGCCCTGGTTTGATGTCAACATTGGTGTCGGATAGGGATGCGTGCTGTCGGCTCGGTTGTTCATCCTGTATCTGGACAGTTGTCTTCAGAGAATAAGAAATATGAATGTGGGAAAGTGAATGGGTGACTCAGTGGTCAACTGCCTGCTTTATGCAGATGACGCGGCATTAATAGCTGAATCACCATGCGAAAAACAAACACTAGTTATAACAATGAAAGATGATTGTATGAAGAAAGGCTTACAATTGAATGCGCAGAAAACCAAGATAATGGTACCATAATCCTAGTGTTCGTTCTGGAGAACGAACACTAGGATTATGGTTGATGATGTAGTATTGGAGCAAGTGAATGAGATTGTATATCTTGGAAGTGCTTTTAGCAGCAATGGAAGGTACACCGCTGATGTGGAGAGACGAGTGAGTGCCGGGAATAGGGTGACGGGAGCGTTGGGTAAACTTCTAGGCAGTCGAAATCTAAACCAGAAGGCACAGCTCGCTGTACACAACGCGGTGCTAATTCCAACGCTAACTTATGGAAGTGATAGCTGGGTATGGCAGAGAGAGTATGAAAGTAGAATAAATGCGGTCGAGATGAGAGGATTGCGCAAAATTTGTGGCATAACGCTTGCTGACCGCGTTCGTAATGAAGACGTGAGAGAAAGGTTGGTCTAAAAGAGTGTTGGTGTTAAGATAAGAAAGGGCATGCTCCGTTGGTTTGGACATGTAGAAAGAATGCGGAACGAAAGAATGACAAAACAGATATACAATGCAAAAGTGGAAGGATGTAGGATCCGAGGATGGTCGAGACTAACCTACCATGACCAAATTGTTCGTGTTTTATCAGAAGGTGATGTCAGGAGCCCCAGGAACCGGCGAGCGTGCATGAAAAGAGCTATGAATGTCACAGAAGCGAGTGAAGTATGCAAGGACCGCGTCTTATGGCGCTCGGTTCTCTCTGCCTACTTGGCGTGAAGATATAGATACATACATATACATACATACACACATCAAAAGTGTCTAGGGATCAACATATATTTTTGCAATAACTTTTCTCCTGATTGATATTAATTAAAATTTTCTTTAAGGATTCATCAAATAAAGTGTTTTCGTTTGTCTACAGTAACGATAAACCAAGTCACCTTTGCATTAATAAAGAAATTTGCCATTTTCATAATAAAGGGATTTTTGACATTTGAACCACTAACATTAAAGTTCGAAAAAAAGACTGAAATAACAGTTTTCTTTAAAATTTTATTGGGTAACTTAAACAATTAATAATCCGTGTTTCTACCGCGAACACTAACAACACGTGGGAATGATAGAAGCTGGTTCCCGGCAACGTACTGTGGCTTTAGCACTGAATACAAGTCAGAGTGTTATCAGTCGACTTTGGACACGTTACCGAAGCACTGGTACCGTGGCTGAGCGCCATGGAGGACGGTATCGCTGCACCACACGGAGACAAGACCGATACATTCAAATCACAACTCGAAGAGCTCCAACAATAACCGCCATGATGTTAGCCGTGACGCTTCATCACTCTTCAGGGAACTTAATTAGCGACCAAACAGTCAGAAACCGCTTGCATGAAGTGAACCTTCATTCCCGAAGACCGCTAAGGGTACCACCTATAGCAATGCACAATCGTAGGATTCGATATCAATGGGCTCTTGAACACAGAAATTGGGCAGAAGAACAATGGCGTTTCGTGTGCTTTTCTGATGAGTCTCGTTTTGGTATGAGACCGGATACAAGACGTATACGACACTGGAGAACCCCTGGACGCCAACAGCGATTAAAATCCTGCCAGGAAGTCCATCCTTATAGTGGTGGAACCATCATGGTATGAGCGGGTATTTGGATCGGCGGAAGAACTGAGTTGATTTGGATCAGAGGCAACCTCAACGCTCAAATTTATGCTGAGACGATTGTATCAGACGTCATCGTTCCTCTACAAGCGCAAATCGGTCCCTTATTTCAGTTAATGCATGATAATGCACGACCGCACACCGCAAGAGTTGTAAGACAGACTCTCGCCGCAGCTAACATCAATGTCATGCCCTGGCCTGCTCAGTCGCCAGACTTGAACCCGATTGAGCATGCATGGGATATGCTACAGAGAAGAGCTCTGCCGAATATGGAGGGTATCCAGTCGCAAGAAGACCTTTTTTTGTTGTTGCAACGAACATGGGCGGCCATTCCACAGCGTGATTTGGATGAACTCATTTTGAGTATGCCAAACCGATGTTCTTGTGTTGTTAGTGTTCGCGGTAGAAACACGGATTATTAATTGTTTAAGTTACCCAATAAAATTTTAAAGAAAACTGTTATTTCAGTCTTTTTTTCGAACTTTAATGTTAGTGGTTCCAATGTCAAAAATCCCTTTATTATGAAAATGGCAAATTTCTTTATTAATGCAAAGGTGACTTGGTTTATCGTTACTGTAGACAAACGAAAACACTTTATTTGATGAATCCTTAAAGAAAATTTTAATTAATATCAATCAGGAGAAAAGTTATTGCAAAAATATATGTTGATCCCTAGACACTTTTGATGTGTGTACATACATTTTATTTTAGACGAAAATTACATTTAAGCAGGCCTGGTGATCTCCGCGCTGTAGGTATAAAAATTCACCTACGCTGCCGGCCGCCTGCGAGGCGGGTTATTCAGTTGCTTGGTGTCACGCACGCGCTCAAACTGATCGCAGTTTCAATCGAGTTTTTGTTGTATGACCACACGTAAAGCCAAAAGGTATTGTATAGTATACGGGTGCTTAAACAATGATAGAAATGTCGACTAGTACCTACGTCAAAACATTATTACTTTATGGTATGGTAAGACGCCGTTTTTGTGCTTTCCCCTTTCTTCATCTTGTTATTTCATATTGTTAAATACAATATAATAATCTTTATTAATTTTCTTACAATATTTTGTTAAACCTTATTTCCGCAGCCGTCTTTTAAGCAAGAAGATGCTTGTGCCACGAGGCGTCGCTCTTCCATAACGATACTGTTTGACATATCATCTAAAAATATCTCGTATACTTTATATGTTGACAATTTAAATGTAACTATTAAGGCTTGAAACTGCGTTAAGCGGACGCCCGTACGGTTTCATACAAAAGTGCTCCGTCGCGTGCCTCCGCGCGGGCGCACGCGACCTTAGTTACGGGGAGGCGGGCCCCGCGCCCGCGTAACGGGGTCCGCTTCCGAGCGACGGACGCCCACGCGGTACCCGCTAGCGGTGACACGCGCGGTCTGCTTTACGTTTCACGTAGAAAGCTGGCTACCGGCGCCGATCTGCCAGCGCTTATCGGAACCGGTCCGCGCAGGTAGTCGGCGCCGGTAGTCTCTATACTTTGTGCTGAAGCAGCGCCGAACGTCGCCGACAAGTTCCGACCTGCTCCGATAAGCGCTGGCAGGTCGCCATTTGCTGCTTAATTTGCAAGTGTGCCCCGAGTTATTCCACCTTCTTCGCACTAAATGAACAGGAGTTAAGTTACGGTCGATACCTTCTTTGTCAATGATAGTGTTATGTAAAACACATATATACTTAACTATTTTGTCAGTTACGTCAATATTGGTTTCAATACATTTAGAAAGTAATCGCCATTTCGAGTTTGCTATACCAAACGCACACTTTATAGTTTTTCTGGCTCTCGATAGACGCTTATTAAAGTTACGTTGTTCTGAAGGCAAATTTCTGCCTCCAAAAGGTTTTAATAGGTATCTCAGCAGCGGATACGCTTCATCACCTATGAAAACATATGGTGCTTTCACATTCGTTCCTGGTAAATATTCTAGTTCTGGAATGTCCATCTGCCCAGTACTTAAACGTTGGTATAGTTCTGAAGCCTAGAATGCACCGTCGCTTTGTTTACCAAACCCGCCGATATCAAATGTTATAAATTTATAGTTTGCATCTGCGACTGCTTGTAACACGACAGAAAAATATTTTTTGTAATTGTAAAACATAGACCCTGATCCATCTGAACAGAGTATGCGCACATGCTTTCCGTCGATTGACCCTAAAACATTTGGAAAATTCGAAATAATGTTGAAGTCATTTGCTATTGTACGGAAAGCCTCCTTTTTAGGTATGGGCATGTGTACTGGATGTAATTCATCCCACAATACATTGACTGTTTCTTCTATAATTGCCTTTATTGTGGAAAGACCCATTCTAAATTCAGAAGCCAAATGTGCAAATGTAGCCCCCGTTGCCAGGTACCTGTGAGCAATAAAATGAATGTTTTTTTTTTCAGAAAACAAACGTTTCGAAATGAAATTCAAAGAACAGTTGACATTTATGCGTACCAGTCCCAGTTCCCGCGACTCTCACTTTCAACTCTCTCTAGCTGCTCACCGGAGCCATATGCAATTCAGTCTACACGTCAGACATCAGAACCACACGCAACTCAATCAGTAGCACAACCATTCCACCCAACAACAATCACACGTCACACACCAGAACCACACGCCACTCAATCTATAGCACAACCATTCCACTCACCAACAATCACACGTCACACACCAGAACCACACGCCACTCAATCTATAGCACAACCATTCCAGTCACCAACAATCACACGTCACACACCAGAACCACACGCCACTCAATCTATAGCACAACCATTCCACTCACCAACAATCACACGTCACACACCAGAACCACACGCCACTCAATCTATAGCACAACCATTCCACTCACCAACAATCACACGTCACACACCAGAACCACACGCCACTCAATCTATAGCACAACCATTCCACTCACCAACAATCACACGTCACACACCAGAACTACACGCCACTCAATCTGTAGCACAACCATTCCACTCACCAACAATCACACGTCACACACCAGAACTACACGCCACTCAATCTGTAGCACAACCATTCCACTCACCAACAATCACACGTCACACACCAGAACTACACGCCACTCAATCTGTAGCACAACCATTCCAGTCACCAACAATCACACGTCACACACCAGAACCACACGCCACTCAATCTATAGCACAACCATTCCAGTCACCAACAATCACACGTCACACACCAGAACCACACGCCACTCAATCTATAGCACAACCATTCCAGTCACCAACAATAACACATCACACACCAGAACCACACGCCACTCAATCTATAGCACAACCATTCCACTCACCAACAATCACACGTCACACACCAGAACCACACGCCACTCAATCTGTAGCACAACCATTCCACTCACCAACAATCACACGTCACACACCAGAACTACACGCCACTCAATCTGTAGCACAACCATTCCACTCACCAACAATCACACGTCACACACCAGAACTACACGCCACTCAATCTGTAGCACAACCATTCCACTCACCAACAATCACACGTCACACACCAGAACTACACGCCACTCAATCTGTAGCACAACCATTCCACTCATCAACAATCACACGTCACACACCAGAACCACACGCCACTCAATCTGTAGCACAACCATTCCACTCATCAACAATCACACGTCACACACCAGAACTACACACCACTCAATCTGTAGCACAAACAATCCACGCGCCAATAAAAAAAATACATCATCGCTGCGTTCTACTGAACACAATATCACCTTTAGGAACAAATACAGTGCAAATGTTGAAACACAAAACTCATTTGAAATTTTGTCTGTCACAATAGATGACGAGGAAGATACGTCGCACGCAACAATCATGCATAACAGTAGCTTCCCAAATTTAAGATTAAAAGTATCTGAGGAGATTTGCGAGCTTAAGAAAAGAGTTAGTAACTTACAAAATGAATTAGAAATTGCTAAGAATGAGATTGAGAATTTAGTATGTGTCGCTTTTCATGGCTTTGCGACACTAGCGCCGCAAAGCTGCGTACGGCGTGACATGGTATCACGGATTTGACGTTTCTTGTTCACAGAGTTTTGCACTATGACCCAGAGATGGTTTCTAAAATTGTTATAGCTTGCCGTGTCTTGCATAATATATGTAATCGTGCTAGAGTACTAGTATTATAATTGCCAAGTAACTTGCAAGAACAAGACTGTCAACTACGTGAAGTTTTAGAAAGAGGGTGTCATCAGGTAGACGCACCTGCAGTACTGGGTGCTTTAGAACATGGCCGTGATTGTCGATATGGACTTATTAACATGTTATGGCGGGCAAGAAGGTAAGAGCCACCTAACACAAAATTATCTGTAACATTTTTATAAGTAAGTTATTGTCTGCGTACACTTTTTGCTAACATGTGTAGAAGCTTTAGGTGACAGGTTTTCTGTTATCATTATATTATTATTTTGTTTCAATAAGCCCTGTTGTGTACGTAAGTAAAGTAATATGTATTGTAAGCGTGGACTGGCAACGCGACCAACAGGAACACGTGACACTACCCCACTCGCGCGCATGCCTATAAAAGGCGTGGAGCGCGCTGGGTGCGGTCCGCGTACTAAACCTGCTCCCCGAGTGGCTTGACAAATGGAGGCTCTCGGTTAACGTGCGAAAGACACAAGCAATGCTTATGAATCTCTCCGTAAAGAAGCCTTCCACCTTGTATCTCCGTGGTGAGCAGCTAGCTTGGCGCGAATCGGCGACCTACCTAGGCGTCGAAATCGACCGGCGGCTCACTATGAATAAACACGCGAACAAAGTCATCGCTAGGACCCGAACATCGCGCGCGTTACTGCGACCGGTGCTCTCCTCGAAGCTTCCGCTGAAAACGAAACTCAGCATCTACAAGACCTACCTACGGCCATGTTTAACATACGCAGCGCCGGCTTGGTACGCCCTACTGAGCAGAGGAAACGCTGAGAGAATCCAACAGCAACAGAGCATCTCCCTCAGGCAGATTACAGACGCCCCGCGTCTTGTAAAGAACGCCACTATACAGAGGGACCTACGCATGGAGAGCACGGACGCATTCATACGCCGACTCACTGTAAGCCTGTTCGAGCGTGCGGACGCGTCGGATTTGCGTCATATACGAAATCTGGCGCCTCTACATACTCGGCCGCCGGACGGACGCCCTTACGCTCGTGAGTTACTCGCGAACAACGACACATGAGACGATTCTGACGAACTAGAAACGTAGCGCGCATCTCGGCCTATACGGCCAACACAACGCCCGGTATGTATTCACATGCTGCGATAGATACCTCAGTAGAGAGACATTTATCTCGGAACTGAGTCCCCAGCCACCGTGAGGAGGTTGTGAGATGACCCACACTAGGTGCGGTCATTTGCTTCTCAACTCTTGAGCAGGACGGACCTCCCTTCCGTGCTAGTTGCGTTGAAATCGGACTTATTTAATTGTTGATTGATGGCTGGTTATTTTCTGGTTACATATTGGTTATGTAAAATACGTTTAGTTTAAATAATTAGTACTTTATGTAATTTGTAATCGAAATAAGTAAATTTTGTGAAATCAGTTGTTTTTTTAAATAATTATGGCTTAAATTGCTAAAATCAGATGTGGGATTCTTACTCATTCGCCCATAAATTAAAACTAGTCTTTTTGCTGTTAAAAAAAAAAAATATAATAAAAAGACCAGCCGTCAATTAATATGCCTCAATCACCATCTCGTTCGCGTAGTAGTTCGGATGACGAGTCATACAGTAAATCTAAACGTAAATCGCGTCGACGGCACCGTCGTTCTCGTTCGTCCCGTCGACATAGCCGTCGTAGCCGTGACAGTTCCGTGAAGCAAGTTTTAAACACAATAATTACGCGATTGAACGCTGTAGAGGAATCTACTGGTAGCCTGTCACGTACTCCGCCGCCCGTGAATCGATCAAGTCGCCACAGCACACCTCAACGTGATTCCAGCCAGCCTTCTGTTGCACAGGTACTTGTTGATGCTCTTACTACAATTAGCCAGAATAAGCCGCAAAATTATTTTGTATCTAACTTTGATCCGGCGTTTCACGACTTTGAGGTGTGGTGTGACGAGGTAGAACGCGCTAGATTAGTAAATCCTTGGGGAGATTTAGAATGCTTGTCTAGGGTAGCTTCCTGTTTAAAAGGGGACGCTAGAGTTTGGTTGAATGAATGGACAACCAATGACCGTTCGTGGTCTAATTTCAAAAGCGACTTTAAATCACTTTGTCCGCGTAAAATTAATCATGCTGACATCCTTTTTGAGGTTATGAAGACAACGTCGGATCAGTTTACAACGTACGCCGAATATGCGCGTCGTTCCTTATTACGCTTACGTATCATTAAAGGCTTAAGTGACGAACTAATGACTCAGATTGTTATACGTGGTATAAACGACGCACAAATTCGGGCGGCAGCGATAAATGCGAATTTGACAACTGAAAATCTAGTCTCGTTTTTAGCTATCTATATAAAACCTGGTAAAGTAAACCGTGGACCTTCCACCAGCGGTACTACTAAACGCGGCGCTGACAATTCTAAAGTTAGGTGCTACTCGTGCGATCAGTTAGGGCATACACGTGCAAAGTACATAGTACATAGTAACGATCGTTTGAACAGTCGACTTTTATTAGGAGAATGAAAGTCTGAACGTTTGAAGATGTATGTCTATAAGTCTGTTTGAAGAGCAGAATAGGTAACATACATTTGATGAGTGTGTACTGTCGAAAGAGGGCCTCGTAAGCGTGATGAATGTAAGAATAGGCATTCAATGTCTTATAATTTCGTTACTTTTATGTCTATGCATTTACAGACTCTGAAATTACGGACGATGAACAGGAAGCCGGTCCTTCCACTGCCCAACCGACAGGGCAGACTAATGAGAGCGACACCGACGAAGTGCCCGGGGACGGCGCACGATCAGGAGAAGCCGTGTAAGCGTGGACTGGCAACGCGACCAACAGGAACACGTGACACTACCCCACTCGCGCGCATGCCTATAAAAGGCGTGGAGCGCGCTGGGTGCGGTCACGGAGACCGCTACGGCCGCCGTACTGAGTGCACGTCCCGACGTTCGCTCCGTATAGTACCTGTGCGATCCGCGACTGACTAGTGTCGCTAGTTGTATCTCTGTTGTGTTTCGTAACGAAACATCAACAGAGATACGCCTGCGCCGCCGGAAAGTTTTTCTGTGCTTTTTAAAGTACAATAAACCTGAAGGCATTGCAGAGGTGACTCCACAGCCCTGACGACTCTTGGCAAGCCTTAACACTCTCTCCCCTCGGGCCTTAGGGCCTGGGGGCGTGAAGTTTCAGGCCGCCAGACTGCGGATACAGGAGCTCAGCCGTCCCTCCGATGTCGAGCCCTTCTCAGGGCTCCGATAAAAAGGCCCCTCTCGGGGCCAAACGCCCGACGCCCGTCGCCGCCAGCCGAGGCGAACCCCCCGTGCCGTCGCCGCGATCCCCCCCCGCGCAGCCGCCGCGTGCGCCCGCCGTCGTACCTGCTCCGCAGACGTCATCTGCGTCGATGCAGCCGCGGAAGGGTGTTAAAGGTACCGACGCCGTCGCGGGCGTCGCTACCTCCCAGCCGGAGCGCAGCGCCGGAGGTATGCGCCCTTCTCAGGGCGAAACTTCCAGGCAGCCGCCGCTAATGTCTCAGAGGAAGGGTACAAAAAGCACCGACGCCGTCGCGGGCGTCGCTGCTTCCCGTTCGTCGCTGACCGAGCGCAGCGCCGGAGGCATGCGCCCTTCTCAGGGCGAAGCCACCAGGCCGCCGTCGCACACTCCACGCGAGAGGGACAGACAAGGCATCGACGCCGCCGGCGGCGTCGGTGCCTCCCGCGCCGGAGCGTCGCGCCCTTCTCAGGGCGAGCGCTCCAGGTCGCTTTCATCGTCGCGTAAGCGCGATAGTGCTAGGTCCGCGTTGCTCCATCCGACGCCGGTGACATCACGCGACCCGGCCGTCTTGGCGGTCCCGCGAGTGCGCCTGCTGGGTTCCGGCATTTCACCCAAGTCCATCCTTGAGGATGACATGGTGAAATTTGCTGAGATCTGCCGGCGGGGCATATTTTCGGACCCCTTGACGGAGCGGATCGCGATGACGATCCGGGACTACCAGGATGAGGTGGCGGCAGGGTCTTCAACCCCCCCCTCACTGGAAGTGGTCGAGGCGCAAGAAGCCGTGCACGCACTATGCGAGCGCGGTATACGGCGCCAGAGGTCCCCAGAGAGTGACACCGAGGCAGAGATGCAAAAGCGAATTCGCATTGCACTCACAAGCCCTCCGGCCTCTCTTAGTGTACCGATGGAGGTACCTCCCCCTTCGACGCTCACCCCGAGGGAGCAACGCGACCCGCGCATTAGTCGTCGCCGCGATATAGTGCTTCCTCCTCCTCCCCCCGCGCCGTCAAGTGACGTAGTGCCACCCCCCCCCCTCCTCCTTCTCCCCCCCCCCCCCCGCGGACAAGGAGCGACGTAGTGCCTACAGTGTCGTTTGCTGACACGGTACGAGCGCAGGCGTCGACATCAACGTCCGGTGCGTCACAAGTACCGCCGGCGTCGGTGAGTAGCAAGCCTGCGGTGCCGCCGAAAGCAAACCCGCGCTACCCACCGCTCATTGTTGAGACCCTACCGGATTGGACGACGCACTTCAAAGCCTTGAAGTCTAAGCTGGGCCATAGCCCGAACGCGAGACCCTTTGGCAGAGGAGTGCGGTTCACACCGAAGACGGAAGAAGAATACCGTGCCGTGCAAAGGTACTTGTACGATCTCGAGAAGACCCAGAAGCTCAGCTGGTTCTCGTATTCGTTGCCTGCTGAAACCAGCGCGAAGGTAGCGATACGAGGGCTACCGTCTGACACGGATCCGAACGAGATTTCAGAAGCCCTAGCGGAACTGAATTTCGTACCCGAGTACGTGCGACCCATCCGTGCGCGACAAGGGAGACCCGGATGCATTTTCTTCGCTCAACTGAAGAAGACCGCCGATACAATCCCCCGGATTTATGACGTCACCGAGCTGTTGTGCATGCCCGGAGTCAAGATAGAGGCGTGGCGAGGCAGGCAGGGGCCAGCCCAGTGCCACCGCTGTCAGCGCTTCAGGCATTCATCGCACATGTGCCACCGCAAACAAGCGTGTGTGCGCTGCGGAGAAGAGCACGCAGCTAGTGATTGTCCGCGTCCCAGAGAGGAGCCGCCGACGTGTGCCAACTGTGGAGAGGCGCACACGGCCAACAATCCCAGATGCGCTGTGTTTCGTCGCGAATTGCGAAACAAACGAGCAGGGACAGTTGCAATCACCGCCGGTGCCTCAAAACAGACAAAGAAGGCCGTTACAGTCGATTTAAAGACAGAAACGACTTCTTTAATGGCACAGGCGAACGCTCCCACCGAGAGAGGCGCCTCTCTCAAGAAGAAGAGGCGTAGGAAGAAGTCCCGGAAGGCTGCGCAAGCCGTACAGGCGCAAAAACCGGCCGAAAGGACCCAGACCGCAACCACTTCAGCACCCCGAAAAGGTGATTTGAAGAAAGCGGGCGTCCCTACACAACAAGTAGGTCGTCAGGCGAGGCAAACGGCGGTTGTTACATCGCACATACCGGCACCCAGCGCTGGAGCGATCGACAACAACGCTACTGCTGTTTTAGACGTCGCTCTTATGATCATGGAGGACGTATTGAAGGCCGTACGGACAGGACAGAACACCCTGTCAGTGTTACTAGGAGGAATGGCTCAGCTCATCCAATTGAGACTGCAACATGGGGGCTCTTAGAGTTTTGCACTGGAATGCAGACGGCCTATACAAAAAGGTTGCTCTGCTGAAAGCGCTACTCAAGGAGCAGGATATTGACGTCTGTTTGGTGTCTGAGACGCACCTGAAGGAGTCCATTACGCTGAGAATCCCAAACTACCATATCTATCGGAAAGACGAACGTTCTCCCCATGGAATAGCTTACCGTGGGTTGGCAGTGCTAGTCAGACGCCGCTTAGTCCATCAACCGATCAAGATAGTCGAGACCGAGTCTGTCCACAAGAGGGCCAAGCTTTATGCTTTAGGAGTTGACATCCACGCGGGTAGGCAATCCATGCACCTGTACGCAGCCTATAGACCCCCGATTGGGAAGCTGGACCCGGCGGAGATAACCCGCCTAGTCGATACGGAGACTAATACACCTGTCCTTCTGGCTGGCGACCTTAATTGTAAACACACAGCATGGTGCGCCACGCACATTTGCCCAAGCGGACGTCGGTTGTTTGACGATGCGGAGCGCTGGGGCTATACCGTGCAGGGCCCCGAGGTTCCGACGCATTATCCGTATAGTGATGCGGCGGCACCCGATGTCCTGGATATTATAGTTCACAAGAACTTACACTGCCAACCTACGCAAGAGGTTCTACTGGAGAGCATGTTCTCGGACCATCTACCGGTACTCGTGACGATTCCAGAGACTCCACTTTCGGTCTCACCACCAATTCCCAAGCGTCTCATCAACTGGGCCCAGTACACCGAAAAAGTAGACTCCAGGCTCGCGGCGTCGTTTCCCATCTCAACTCCGGATGATGTGGCGCGGCTAGCGGTGCTTATTACGGAGACTATCCAGACGGCCTTCAATGAGTCCTCCACCGAGACTAAGAAGCGACAACAATACTCGCCACTCCCCGACGCCATCAAGCGTAAGCTAACAGACAAACGTCGACTACGCAAGTTGTGGCAGAGGACGCGGTGTCCTGTGTTAAAGGCCGAACTTCATCGCCTTACGACCATAGTAAAGGACGCGCTAGAAACCCATCGAGAGGAGAGTTGGCAGCAGCACGTAGAGGATGTCAGTGATGACTGGAATTCCATCCACAAACTGTGCAGGCAGCTAACGAGATCTCCGCCTCCAGTACGCCCACTACTGGCAGCCGATGGAACTTTGCGATATCACGCAGCAGACCGCGCTGAAATATTCGCCGACCACTTAGAACGCCAATTCCGCCCTAACGAGACAGAAAATACAGCTCACGTCGAAATGGTGCAACAGTACTTACGAGGCTATTTTTCTACACCGATAGCGGCCGATGACGATCCAATTGTTTTCACCCCGGGTGCAGTGCAGCGTGCGATACAACGCACGAAGCTAAGGAAGGCGCCCGGTGCAGATAAAATAACCAATGAAGCCCTACGTCGGTTACCGCCGCGCGCCGTCGCGGCGCTAACACGACTGTACAACGGTATAAATCGCACTGGATACTTCCCGACTATATACAGAGACGGACGCGTTATATTGCTGCCTAAACCCGGTAAGAACGTGTTGAAACCGGAGAGTTATCGGCCCATCACGCTGCTATCTACACAATCAAAAGTGTACGAACGCCTCTTACTGAAACACCTCGCCCCGCACATCACCCCCCGCGACGAGCAGTATGGTTTTAGAGCGGAACATTCAACGACACTCCAATTATTGAGAGTACTGCACATGATGACCCAGGGCTTGAACCAGAGGGGAAGCACAGTTGCAGTTTTTCTTGATATGGAGAAGGCGTTCGACAGAGTTTGGCACGACGGTCTGCTGTACAAACTAGCGACGTCCAGCGCTTCCCAACGTCTAGTCCGAATAGTAGCCTCCTTCCTGAGTGATAGAAGTTTTCACGTATCAGTAGAGACAGAGTCCTCGACGTCAAGGAAAATCTTAGCCGGCGTACCGCAAGGGAGTTGCCTCTCCCCAGCATTGTACTCACGTTACACCGATGACATTCCGAAGTCAGACGAATCCACATTAGCACTGTACGCCGACGACGCAGCGTATCTGACATACAACAAAAATGCTAGATTCGCAGTGTTGAAAATGCAACGCGTACTAAACCTGCTCCCCGAGTGGCTTGACAAATGGAGGCTCTCGGTGAACGTGCGAAAAACACAAGCAATGCTAGTGAACTTTTCCGTAAAGAAGCCTTCCACCCTGTATCTCCATGGTGAGCAGCTAGCTTGGCGCGAATCGGCGACCTACCTAGGCGTCGAAATCGACCGGCGGCTCACTATGAAAAAACACGCGAACAAAGTCATCGCTAGGACCCGAACATCGCGCGCATTACTGCGACCGGTGCTCTCCTCGAAGCTTCCGCTGAAAACGAAACTCAGCATTTACAAGACCTACCTACGGCCATGTTTAACATACGCAGCGCCGGCTTGGTACGCCCTACTGAGCAGAGGAAACGCTGAGCGAATCCAACAACAACAGAGCATCTCCCTCAGGCAGATTACAGACGCCCCGCGTCTTGTAAAGAACGCCACTATACAGAGGGACCTACGCATGGAGAGCACGGACGCATTCATACGCCGACTCACTGTAAGCCTGTTCGAGCGTGCGGACGCGTCGGATTTGCGTCATATACGCAATCTGGCGCCTCTACATACTCGGCCGCCGGACGGACGCCCTTACGCTCGTGAGTTACTCGCGAACAACGACACATGAGACGATTCTGACGAACTAGAAACGTAGCGCGCATCTCGGCCTATACGGCCAACACAACGCCCGGTATGTATTCACATGCTGCGATAGATACCTCAGTAGAGAGACATTTATCTCGGAACTGAGTCCCCAGCCACCGTGAGGAGGTTGTGAGATGACCCACACTAGGTGCGGTCATTTGCTTCTCAACTCTTGAGCAGGACGGACCTCCCTTCCGTGCTAGTTGCGTTGAAATCGGACTTATTTAATTGTTGATTGATGGCTGGTTATTTTCTGGTTACATATTGGTTATGTAAAATACGTTTAGTTTAAATAATTAGTACTTTATGTAATTTGTAATCGAAATAAGTAAATTTTGTGAAATCAGTTGTTTTTTTAAATAATTATGGCTTAAATTGCTAAAGTATAATAAAAAATTATGAAAATGAGTTTCATTTTTACTACACAAATTACAACTTTCATGAAATTTTCGCGAGATCTCCAGCAGTCCTAAACTAGGCAGAGGCTTGTATTTTACAAGAATGCAATTTGTATTTGTTATAGACCTATGTATGTATGTATATCTTCACGCCAGGTCCCTTGCGGGCAGCAGAGAGGACCGAGCGCCATAAGACGCGATCCTTACATACTTCACTCGCTTCTCTAACATTCATAGCTCTTTTGTAATGTTTCATTTGTGGTAAACAATATAAAATGTAACAGGTATATAATATATATATATATATACAATAAAAATATATATATATATATATATAATATACAATAAAAATCTCACGAACATTAGGTGTGTAGTTCTAGATAGGTAAGAAGACAATAAAAACAACATGTGATTAATTGCTTTAATTTTTGTTTATTCTTTTTTTCGATTATGTATTTGGTATACAATGTTAAAAAGTTATAAAGTGAGATAGGGGAGGATCAAACCAGCCCGTCTGGGGAAATATTTCCACCTGAACAGTTTTAACACTAATAGAATGAATACAGAATGAAATACACTAGTATGGGTTTTATTGGATATTTTAAAATCATACTTTATGTTCAGATAAGTCTTAAATTTTTTTTTTTTTTATTAAAATTATATCAGTCTTTCTTAGTTACACATTGTCAATAATTGAAATTCAACCATTACATGAAGAATGCACCAACCAACAAGCATTTTTTGTTTTACACAATGTCAGGAAGCATACAAGTATACGACCCACCCGCTGCACAACACAGCAACTCTATAGAACCTTACTGGTAACTTCGCTCATAACAGCAGCACAACTCCAGATTTATTTTAAGAGAGGTAGGGTGCATCAAAGCAGCCGTTCGGGGGAAGTGCCTCCACTTCACAGAGAACCGCAGCCAAATAACAACTCTCTAGATGGTTGTTGTTTTCCTGAGTAGCAGCAGAGGTAGCATCGCGCGAGTGATACTTAATTTATTACAGGTGTTCATAGGCTGCGGCAACC